>NWSH02000505.1:271567-356990 GCA_002382865.2 Heliothis virescens | reverse complement strand
GAAGAACTCATTATGAAAAGATGGTCACCCATCCATGGACCGACCGCGTCAAGCGTTACTTAACCTTATGATCGGTCGATCCGCGCGGCTTTGACTTGGCCACAAGCTCTTCAACCTACAAATCGTCCTTAATGTACTGGAATAATTCCACACTTAACAAATTATACATCGTTAACCAAAGATCCCACGGCGGTAAATAAGCGTTAAGTCAATTCAAATTGACCTTCCGTAAAGAAAATAACGTTATACATTACCGAATTTTAATGACAAAACAGAAACTAAGGCGAACAATAGCATCAGTGGATATAAAACAAAATGGTTTCTAGTTATTGACACGTCAGTTAATGGGTAGATCGCGTGTTTTGAACACAAAGGGAATTCTATATTATTGTATGATGAAAGTCAAACTTTTAAGGCAAACGAACCACTTTAAGTGTTAGTTGGCCTGTAAAAAGTTGCTTCGAAAAATGTTTTTTTTTTCTAGACACAGACTATTTATTTTGTTTGTCTGTTAGACTGAGCTCTGTTGCTTAGAATAAAGAAAACTTAGGAAAAACCGAATTATACTTGAACATGAATGTTCATCCGTCATGACGGAACGTCAAAGACGTACCATGTGAATGCAACCTGTAATGAACCATGGAAAATAAACGATACGTGACCAGTTGCATGTTATCTATACTAATATTATCTATACTAATATTATAAAGAGGAAAACTTTGTTTGTTTGTTTGGTTGTAATGAATAGGCTCAAAAACTACTGGACCGATTTTAAAAATTCTTTCACCATTCGAAAGCTACATTATCCACGAGTGACATAGGCTATATTTTATCCGGGTACGGGCAGTAATTCCCACGNGTTTGGTTGTAATGAATAGGCTCAAAAACTACTGGACCGATTTTAAAAATTCTTTCACCATTCGAAAGCTACATTATCCACGAGTGACATAGGCTATATTTTATACGGGTACGGGCAGTAATTCCCACGGGATGCGAGTGAAACCGCGGGAAAACGGCTAGTGTATTTATAAAATAGGTATTATTAAAGTCACGGAGAAGTATTAGTAATCTGTACAATGTCCTTATATTTACATTTAGTATATTTTTTCCTGTACACTGGTTTACTTGAGATACAAGTAGGTATTACAAAACCACCAATACCCTCTAAACATTTTAATGTGCATTTAAAATAGAAAATAGACTAGCAACAAATAAGTTGACCAACTACTCTTTAATAGTAGTGTCGGTACAGACGACAGCAGATCACCCACTCGCATTTATCACATTTTAGCAATCGATCATTAACCTTCCACAGTTGTGATAAGGTTGAAAATCTATTGAAGAAATTTGACAGATTGAGGTAGGTTGATGTGCTGTCGTCTGTACAAGCTGAGGCCGTTTGTCATCAACTCATAAATGGTCGTTAGCCGATTCTGACAAGTTGATATACGCAGACATTTTGACGTATTTTAATAGGTGCAGATTTGTGTGTCGGGTGGGCCTTAAATCATTATTAGACTACCGCATTGCAAGTGTTAAAATATCGTAATGAATAAGATTATGAAGTCCACTTTTAAAACAGGTTACGAGTTTTAAGCTTACTAGAGAGAAAAAAGTCAGTTATTTGATTGGCTAGTAATGTTCATACAATATTTGGTTTTTCCATCGTAGAACAGAGCCGATTTTCTAGGGCTGTTCAGAAAAATTGTCACAACCAATAGTGTAATTGAAGTTATGTTGTGATTAATATGCTCAATTTTTGTTTATAATTATGGAAGAGATAGTAAGGTTATTTTTACATACAAATTTACAGTCATTAAAATTTTATATAGTAATAGGAAACTCATTTACTGTACAAATTACAACAAATGTAGGTCTTGCACGTATCGTATTTCTAAATTAGTACCCGCGTGAAATTCAATAAATTATTTCATAAAATACAATCACGTTTTGTGGGTAGTAAATATAATTTCCTACGGAATACAATAAATAATACGAGCGTATACTAGATAATTATATAAGTTTCAGAAATAATTACCTATGCTTATATCACGCGATTGAAATGTGACTGAAATTGCTTGAGAATAGGGCTGCCGACTTTAGTTATTTGGGCGTTTCTTTCCTTAGTTTCGTTTTAGCTAAGGTTTAGGTCACAAAATTGAAAACACATAGTTTGGTAAATTGTTTTAGGGTTCGGTACCCAAAGAGGAAAACGGGACCCTATTCCAAGAAGTCCGCTGTCCGTCTGTTTGTCTATCTGTCCGTCTGTCTATCACCACGCAGTATCTCGTGAACCATAATAGCTAAATAGCTGAAATTTTCACAGATGATATACACATATTTCTGTTTCCGTTGTAATAGAAAAAAACTTTAATAAAATAAGAATTTTAGGGGGTTCCTATAAAACAAACGTGTTTTTTTTTTGCACGGAACCCTTGGTGCGTGTGTCATTTAGTTTATTTTTTAAGCAGTTGAATTTGTTAGCTTCCAATTCTAAACGTACCTATTCAGACATTTTACAGTACAGATAATGATAACAGACAGACGTCACTAAATACGTATTTCACCTATACCTAATAGAACATAAAAACATAATACAATCGTATATTGATTGGCGGCTCGCCAGTGCCAACTAACTACCGTCTAATAATATAGGAACAGTGCTCGCTAATCTGGGATTGTAAGAAATGTACAGGGTTTTGGCCGCTTCATTATATTAACTAGCTAAATGCGAGGAATATTGTGCAGACGACAGTTACCACAATCTGTCAAATTTCTGCAATAGATTTTCCACCTTATCTCAATAGTGGAAGGTTAATGTTTGGTTGGTAAAATTTGACAGATTCGGGTGACCGTGACCTGATGTTGTCTGTACTGTTTATTGGAAAAAAGTCAAATACGACTTTTTTAATGTATTATTTTTAATATATGTACAGACGACAGCAGGTCAAATATTAACCTACCGCCATTGCGATGAGGTTGAAAATATATTGCAGCAATTTGACAGATTGTGGTAACTTGATTTGCTATCGTCTGTACTTATTTTATGATGGTAAACTGACAGAAAAAAATATTTACAATGAAAATTGGAATAACTATCCAAAAATACCAACTTTGAATATACAGGGTGTGTCGGTTTGAACCCGAACGGACCTATTAACCCTGACCGACAGAGTCGCGAAGTGTGTCGGTCACGCCTCAGAAACGTCGGACGCCGTGTGATCTTGTCTCATCCTTAATGCAAGTCCATAATAAGTGCATGACAAGTACAATGGAAGAACAGACGACAGCACATCAAGTTACCACAATCTGTCAAATTTCTGCACTCGATTTTCAACCTTATCACATTGGTGGGTAGGTTAATATTCGATTGGTAAAATTTGACAGATTCATATACGTTGACCTGCTGTCGTCTGTCCATTAAACACAATGAGTGATATTTTTCGTTGTATTATTATCCCAAAAAACGACTGTGAGATACATCTAGAGAAAAAAACAAAAAAAATACCAAAAAAAAATATTTTTATGAATTTAAATTGACTCGGATGGTTATTTTATTTCTAAAAGTATTACTCATGAATAAAAAAAATCTAACAATTATGAAAAAAAGACAATAACGCTTTGTTCTAATGAGATATAGAATGAAAGAAATAAACACTGCATAAATTAATACAAAGTTAAGTTCTAAATAGAACTTAAAATAGACTATGATATTAAAAACTAGTCAAGCTCAAATGTAAACGAGATTTTCATTTTCAAAACATCTGCTCGAAGCATGTCTGAAAAATAAAATACATTTGTATCATGCTGTAGTCAAAAAGCCAGCATTAATAAAAGAACAAGAAGTCCAATATGATCTAACTATACGTTTTTCCAACTAAATTAGTATTCATATTTTAGATAACCAGCGAGTCTTAATCGCGATGAAATTGTAAAGGTTTACGATACCTTTTCACGAGTCAACCCGTGACCACGGTCGGTGCAATTCGGCCGAAACGTCGGGAGAAAAAAGGTATTGTAAACCTTTACAATTTCATCGCGATTAAGACCCGCTGGTTATCTAAAATATGTGTACAAGTCGCGAAAGTTTAAAAACATAAATTAGTATTTGTATGAAAATCTGATAGATCATCTTAGTGGACTAGGTTAAAGAAAAACACAAAAGTAAAGCAAATATGTTTTTTACAAATAATACTGGGTATTGCCTAAAGGGTTGTAAAAGAAGACTAGATTTTTCTAGAGTTGACTCAATCTTCTTCTTTACTCTCTTATAAATGCAAAAGTTTGTGTGTTATTTGTTACTTTTTTGCGAGCAAACGGCTGAATGGATTCTGATGAAAGTTGACAGTTACATAGCTTACTATCAGAAAAAGATACCGGCTATTTTTAACCAGATTTTAGAAGTAGTTCCCTTAGGGTGAAACCGCAGACGGAAGCCAGTTAAAGATAATAATTTATTCAGAAGAGTAACCCCAACTATCTTACACTCCCCAAGACTCTCAATGACCTGAACTCGAAATAGCCTTTAAGACCACAACTTAGCTATAGATCACCAAAAGCGATCCCATTGCCTAAAGCTAAAGATAAATTGTACATCGTTAATGGGGATCAAAACAACCTGTTTTTGAGTTTGCTAATAAATAAGATTTATATTGAACATTTATCAAAGTTATAAGACGTAAGATTAAGGGTATTCTTATTTCTATTCTGTAGTAATTTAATGATTTAAAATAATACTCTTGAGTATTTGGTGTGTTAATCTACTTTTTGCAATTTTCTTTAACGATAGACTGATATGATGCAAAAATGTTGTAAACGAAATTTGCAATTACAACGCATAGTAAAAAAAATGTCTTCCATGACAAAGTAAAAAAAATAATAATCAAAAAGCATTTATTCAAAGTAGGCTGAAAACAGCACTTTTCGACCGTCTAAATTACATGAGACAGCCCCAAAGACGCCCGCCCTTCACCACTTCCTATATGTTTTTGCTGGGAAGAAGAAGTGGCGCAACAAACTCCCCAACAACAAAGTGTACAAGTCATTAGAACAAAATGGCAAAAATCTATAAATCCATGACAAATTAATACAGACTATACGACAGACAAAAGCACACTATAAAAAAAATAACCGCTTAGATTTCAAAAAGAATTTTCTAAAAATACCCATCTTCACCACGCCAATCACAATAAAAACTAGAATCGGCAGCCGATTTATTCCGCAACCCATAAAAAGGTCGGCGATCATAAAAGTTCTAACAAAAAAAAATCTTGACCCACATATCGTCCATTAGCAAAGTTCGGTGGACGAATAAAAAAAACCTCCCAAGTGAGAGTTGGACTCGCGCACGAAGGGTTCCGTACCGTACCGTAAGTAAAATGAAAGTATCTACTGCCTTTATCTAGCCAAAATACAAACATTTTTCGGCAACAAAAAATAACTTTGTTTTTCATACGAATATATGAATAATAAAGTTATAATAACAAAGTTTACTGTATGAGGATTCCTCTTAACATTTTTTTTTAATTTTTAGTATTTATTAGTACTTACAGCGGCAACAGAAATACATTATTTGCGAAAAAAACAGCTTTCTAGCTATCACGGTTTATGAGATACAGCCTGGAGACAGACAGCGGAGGCTTAGTAATAGGGTCCCGTTTTACCCTTTGGGTACGGAACCTTAAAAAGAAAATGTCACAAAATGTAGCAAAGGTACATAATGTAGGGTAGGTGAACAATAAAGCGCACCCTGTGTCATCGTAGACTGCGCCGGTGACCCAAATAGTGGCATAATGTCGCGAAATGGCCACTGCGCAGAGTTACGTGTACTGGAAGTGGCTCGCGTTTGTGGACTGTGTTTTTATACGAGACGTAGGTTAAAAAGTATTGATGAGAAGTTTTTTATTAAAAAAAAGTAACAAATTACGTGACATATTATAATGCCGTAATCAGCTATATATAAATGAATTGATTAAAATATGAGAAAAAAAACAGTTCATGCAAAGCTGTCATTTTCATATTTAATGACGTAGAAAAAAAAAAATTTCAATCGTATGGTTTTTTTATTAAATATATATCGTAAAATAACAAGTAAATAATTCAGCCTTATTATATGTATTTAAATAACCAAGAAACAAATTGTCGCGGTACTTAATATAACACAATAAATACTGTCAGATTAAACTAATTCGATTTTCGCAATATAATTTACGATTCTTATCGGGTTAGCGAATAACGACGTATAATAATTTATTTTATATAACCGTAACATAAGACATTAAACTATAAAACAAGTGCGAAATGTATTATTGATAAGAAATGAATAAAATTCTGTACCATTTATTTGCACATGGGTGGTTTTCGTATTATAATACTTGATATAAATATGTAAATATATATGCAAGGGCACGCATCATGGCTTCTTATCGCATCTAGATGTTATTACCGCATTTAAATATTGAGGTTTGGCTTGAAATATGTTTTAAAAGATTGTTATTGGTTTTGGAAGGTGTTTGAATAACCTCAAATAAAGATAACACAAGATTCCTAACGCCTCTAAATATATATTTGAACGTGAGGTGCAAATATAATGGTATTTCGATGTTCATTTATTGCATAAAAAGCGTGAAAATCCAAATAGAATATTCCATTACCATTTTATAGGGAAGTTTTGTTTAAGAATTACAGCAATAGGTATGTTCAGACGATAGCATATCAAGTTACTATAATCTGTAAATTTTCTTCAATAGATTTTCAACCTTATCACAATAGCCGAAGGTTAATGTTCGATTGGTAAATTTGTCCGATTTGGGTAGGATGACCTGCTATCTGTACCTGTGACATAAATGGCATTTACAAATTTAATCCTGTATATTTAGTTTCTTGCATGAATAGTATGTAATACGTAATACGGATTATGCATTCTAAGAAATACGAAAGGTCAAATTGTAATATTTTGAAGAAAAACCTGTGACCTTTAACCCTACAGTAATGATGTCGTTTCAAAGATAAGCGAAGGTCGAAACGGCGTTTTTGTGGTTTCATGCGTGAATGGTGATTACGAGTATTCTGCCATGTCACAAATTTTTTTTCTGTACAAAATTTACAATTGCGTAGGCAGCTCAATTATCTACATTGAAATGTAAAATAGTAGGTAAAGGTTATAAAATATTTGTAAATACTGTCTTAATAAGGATGTAAACAAATAAATAAACGCCCATAAAGAGAATACATATATTAAGGGTTTCGTACATATCCAAATGGTAAAATGGGACCCATATAACTAAGACTTAATTGCCCGTCTGTCTGTCTGTCCATTCGTCTATTACCAGGCTGTATATCGTGAACCATGCTAGCAAGAGAGCTGAAATGTTCAAAAAATACTAAACACTTATAATATACAATAAGAAGAAATAGCTTATAAAAAATAAACACCTTACAATTCACGTCTAAAGTATAATTAAGTAGATGTCATTTCCAGGCGGTATATATCTGTTAAATGGCGCCCGACGAAATATCACGCAAGGTACAAAACAAGGGGGACTAAGTGGAACAAAGTCTTTAGCACAAGTTTTTTTTTATTCGGGAATATTTTTATTATTAGAACAATGGCATACTTAATAAATCATTTATATCGAGTTTGTAGTAATTATGTATTATGGAGTTAATTTCTTTTCGAAGTTGTCGTCACATAATTTTGGCCATTTTTTCGAAGTGGGCGGCTACTAAGCTCCATAATACTATTAAATTGATGTCCGTTTTCAGCATTAGCTTTTATAAATTTAAGTGTCTCCTAAACAAAAATATGGTTCACTTAGCTGAAGATTAATGTTAGTTTCAAAAATCCCAATCCCGATTATTAATATTATATGTAAATGCGAAAGTAACTCTGTCTGTTACGCTTTCACACCTAAACCAGTGAGCCGATTTTGATGAAATTTGGTACAGAGATAGAATAGACCCTGAGGGACAACATAGGCTACTTTTTATCCGGGTACGGGAAATAGTTCATTGGGAAGGGAGCGAAGCCGCTGGCAGAAGCTAGTCTCTTATAAAGTTATAACCGAACACTAAGAGATATGAGCGAAGCAACTGACTGAAAATCTTTTCAGTCATCTCTGCAGATTCCAAGCAAAATACCTCAACTTCCTACCGATATTTATTTAACATTTCACGTCTAATTACTTTAAATACACTAAAACAAATACATTAGAACTATAACACCAAACAAAACGGCATCTGGTTCATAAATCGGCGCACGCGCAGCTGACGTAAGCAACGCGTCGAATCACGTCACAGAGACTAATGAGTTTCCAATTTGTTTACTTTTTCTTTGATATTCAGTTATTTTATTTACTTTGGCTTATAGACGATTTTAAAGTGTTTTGGTCTAGTTTTCATTGAATAATTTTAGATCGGCAATTAATGGAAATTACTCCAGTAATAGGTCGGCTGAAAATCTAGAATAAATAGCGTAGTGATTGATTTGAGTCTGATTGAGTCTAGCCAATTTTGCAGTAACTGTACTAGACTCGTGTTTAAAATTAACCGACGTTGAAAAAGTTCTCATTATTATTTAATCCTAGTTAAAATAAAGCATTGGACTTTGATTTAAGCTTTACATTCCGCAAAGAAAAACATTTTTCATACCAGAATAAAACCAAGATTTAATAAGACATCTTCTTTCAAATAAATAAGTATTAAAAATAATTGTAGATACGACTTTTTTCTACTTTATCAATTTAACATCAGAATGTGTCGGATCAGTAATCACCCGCATTATCATCAATACTTGTCTCTTTTAATACTTACGACTATGTTCCACTAATGAAAGAACCTCAATCTTTATAATTCGCTTGTTTATCTTAACGTGTGTTGAAAAGTATTGTAATTCTTCATGTAAGAAAAAGTAAAATTTAACTTCTTATGTTTTGGTTTGCAGAAATTGACATAGCTACATTCTTTTGGTTACGTCTCGAACCTCGAGAGAACATAAGATCACCTGCGGGTCCACTAGGGCCAAAGCCTGTCGGGGCTGCAGGTTGTTCGAAAGAGTTACCGCGGCCCTGGCACACAAAGGGCTCCCGAAGGAACATGGTGGGTTTTAGTAAAAGTCTGATACTCCCTCACGCTGTCACCCATAGCGGGAGGGGTCATTCTGATGATTTCCCATCGTTAAAAAAAAACATAAGATAAACTTTAATATTTAAAAAAAGGATTATCGAAATCTGTTCCGCTACTCACGCGTTATTCAGTGAATATCCAGATGAAATAGGGGGTGATTATTATACTATAGATAGATGTAGATTGAAAAGACATTTACCCATTCCCTGGTCAACTTAATTTAGGTAAAGGCGACACATGTTTGGAGTTGGTATGCACACTTGTACGTGAGTCACATTTTCAAAAACATTGACCAAAATATCGTTATTTAATTAAAAAGGACGTTAGATCCTAAAAAGGTACAGATGCTAATAATTTATTTAAATTTTTACTCTCTTTGAAGACAGCGTACAAGGACATACTTACAATGACCCTTTTTGACAACGTCCTTCAATAAGGTTAGGCTTCTAGTGCCTACACAAAAGTGACGTATGTTGACAATATGAATGTAGCACATCTAGCATTGCAAAGGATTATTTTCCTTGTAGACTGAAATGTCAAATTACATACACATTGTCAGTGAACTATAGAATCTTTTAAGCAAAGTTTTACAATTTTCAAAATATTCCGTTGGTAGCAATTGGGTCACCTTAACATTTAATTACTATTTACCACCCCTCCATTCGAAAAGTTTATACCACCGTACCCTTACTACAACCATTTTATTTCAAACAAAAGACAAACAAATGAATCATCTTCATTGACTGTTTCACTTTACGTTTGTCAACAAGTCTGACAAACGAATAATGTTTGACAGGTCACTCTTCAAACAAGTCCGCCATGTTTGTCAAACAAGGACTCTGTTTGACAACTTTCGTTTTTTTAAGATTTTTTGTTTAACTACGTAATTTATTGTGCCTGCAGTTTTGCAGCCATTTTATGTATGGTAATTCTGTTGGTTTTATTAATAGCATCATTGGAAAGTTTGTATAGTGTGATAAATATTGTCAATCGTTAAGGACATAAAATAAATACAAATGTAAAGCAATAAAAATGTACGAAACTAAAATGTCACTAGTCTTTTTTACAAAATGAATTTACTTCAACAAAAATGCACTCAACATTCAACTCAACAATATATTAAAACAATATAATTAAATGACTTCAATTAACGATATATTCGAAAGAGGCGACGTAATTGCTCTTCAATAAATTGCTTAAATAATGATAAAACAATTAGGAAATAATGTCGAATACATTAAAATACCTGTCAATCGCGTGAGAAGGTATATAGGACAAACAATTATAAACACGTTCAATTTAAATTACAAATCTTACGTAACAATTTGTATCGTAAAAAACAAAATATTATAAAATTACAAGTTAAGACGTTATAATTAAATTATAAGAAAGTTTAGACATAATTTATAATACGTAAAGTTTTTATAAAAGTATATTTTATAAATATGAGAGTGCGTGGTGAGTGAAACGTATAAATTTTTCGACTCTTAAAATTGAAGTAGTTTATTATTTGTTGTGAAATTTTAAACTACGGGTATTCATAAAATACGATGAGCTTTTTTGAGACACTTTTTACTCGGAGGGAGTAACAAGAAATCTGCGTTTAAATCATATGTTTGAAAACAAAGCCTAGTTATTTTTTTGTCGTCTTATTCATACCACACAGCCCCAATACATATGAAAAGATGTCAAATCTTCTATACATATAAAAATCAAAGTCCTGACTCACTCATCAACGCAGGGTCCTAACCCATGAATCTATGAAGCTGAAATTTTGCACAGAGGTTCATCTTAAGACTCTCACGGGAGATAAGAAAGGATTTTCCGAAATTCCTTCGGGAACGGGAAAAAACCACTGACAGAAGCTAGTAAAGCATAAAAACATATACACATAAAGAAACTAGTTCACAAAACAGCATTAAAATGATTTTGAAAACCAGAAGCAAGCAGAATTACTGTGTCCAACGTGCCATATATTATGACATGCGATGTTTTAAATCACCCAAGATCCACTGTTTGTACACAAAGCTGCAATGTAAGGATATAAATATGAACGCCATGTAAACAGGTGTAGTATATGATATATGTGTGTAAGGTACCATTGAGACAATAGTCTAGAGACCTTGTTTTTGATAATACTGTCAAGGTATAAAAAACAAAAGAAAAATATAAATTAAACAGACGTATGAAAATCCTACTGATATTTTGCATGTGAAAGTTCGTATGTTTGTTTGTTACTCTTAACACATAAACTGCTGGTCGGATTTTGATGAGATTTGGCAGTAATATAGATTATATATTAGGCTTTTTATCCGGGTACGAGTTATTCCCTCCGGGAAGCGGGTGATACCGCTGGCTGAAGCTAGTATTAAAATAATAACGTTTTCGTTCGTATTAGATTTAGCAGTAAGAATTTGGGACAAATACATTTTTTCATATAGTTCATTATTACGCTGAACAAGGAAAATACATAATGTTGAGTTTTAGTGAGTACCAAGTAATATGACTGCTAATAAATTCTCGCCTAAATACCGACAAACGTCACGGTAATAACAAAAAAAACGAGAGTAAAAAAAAAGTAAAATTTTACTCATAATAAATACTTAGTATTCATTAATAAATACTACGAACAAATCTCACAAACGTATAGCTATATCTACAAATAAAACCGGCCAAGTGCGAGTCGGACTCGCACACAAAGGGTTCCGTTCCATTATCTATAAAAATAAACGTTCCTATTGCCTACAATTAGTCAAAACACAAACATTTCTCGACAACAAAAAATAACTTTGTTTTTCATACAAATATATGAATAACAAAGTTATAATTTGCGGTTACTGAAAAAGTGCTATCTCACAAAAACCGCTGACTGTATCTCGTTCAAACCAATTTTGGTTGATAGTTTTTGTTAAGGTCTATAACATATATTTTTTTTAGATTTTTCACTTTGGTAGTTTAGAAATGGCAGGGGGGGGGACACACATTTTTGCACTTTGAAAGTGTCTAACTTTGAAATGATTGACTTTGAGAAAAAATGGTTTTAGAAACCTCAATCTTATTTTTAAATACCTATCTATAGACACCTCACAAGTATAGGTTAGACGAAAAAAAAAAATTTTTGTTTCAGTTCCATGTATGGGGAGCCCCCTTCTAATATTATTATTTTTTTATTTTTGTATAAAAACCGTAAAGCGGTTAACATAATACATCTACCTACCGAATTTGAATGGTGTAGTCTTAATAGTTTCGGAATAAACTGGCTGTGACATACGGACAGACAGACAGACAGACAGACAGACAGACAGACAGACAGACAGACAGAACGAATCTATAAGGGTTCCGTTTTTTGCCATTCGGCTACGGAACCCTAAAAACGGGCCGCACAAAAAAATATTCAATGGCAAACGATTAATTTTATTTATCGCCTATTTTATATCTTAACAACTGTTTTCGATTTGTCCGTCTGTCTTTAGTGTTTTAGAAAAAAAAGTTGGTATCGTGAATATTTTTTTAATGTTCAAAAATCTGGCAGGTCGTTTGTAGCCCTGTGAATTTAAATTCTAACTATAATAAAATAAATGGAAACACAAAGTTTTAAGTTTGTATCTAGGCAAATTATGCTGCTGTATGCTATTTATAAATATTTTTACTATCATAGTTTTCTACTTTTTAGGGTTCCGTAGCCGAATGGCAAAAAACGGAACCCTTATAAATTCGTCATGTCTGTCTGTCTGTCCGTCCGTATGTCACAGCCACTTTATTCCAAAACTATTAAGACTACACAATTCAAACTCGGTAAGTGGATGTATTACATTAACCGCTTTACGATTCTTATGCAAAAATAAAAAAATAATAATATTAGAGGGGGGCTCCCCATACATGGAACAGAAAATATTTTTTTTTTCATCTAACCTATACTTGTGGGGTGTCTATAGATAGGTCTTCAAAGATGAGATTGAGGTTTCTAAAACCATTTTTTTCATTTTTTTGATGGGACATCATCAGATGATTCATCCACTGTGGGTGCAGCATGAGGGAGTGTCACTTTTACTGACTAAAACCCACCGTGTTCCTTTTTGAGCCCTTTGTTTACCAGGACCGCGGTAACTCTTGCGAACAATCCCGCAGCCTATAATTTGCCTGTATATTTTACCAGTGAAAAAAAACCAGAATATTTCAATATGGTGACTATATAAAGCAAACCGTGTACCTATCTTCATAATCTAGATAAATCTATCCGGCTATTAGTTGTAGCCTTAATCTTACCGGGAAATCATCCATCTTTCATCGGAGATAAGTAAGTTCTTACAGATATGTACTAATATTATAAATGCGAGAGTAAGTATATCTGTTACGTTTTCGTAACACTTGGGATAGGACATATGGGTAAGGGGTAGAAAAGTCTCCTTACAACATTTTCTAAAACACGTGTTGAACGTGTGTTTATCTTTTTCGTACTAAGACCTAAGATATTTGGCAATTACACAACACCAAAATTATTGGCCTATAAAAAATCCACTGATTAAATGAGATCTTTAACTTGATCACGCACAACCGCGTGGTTAGACGGTTTCGGATTGGAGACCACGTGAAACCCATTTGAAGATATACGCAAACAAAACCGTGGGCAGAAGTTAGTATACAATAAACTGATTAATACAAACATGAATGAAAGAAAATATTATGATTCGTTATGGCGATTTTAATAAACTTGAGATGTGTCGTAAAATTAATTGAATCAGACTTACGATGCAATATCAATATAAATAATAAATTAAGAATTTTATATCGAGTAAACTGAGAGGGTTTTTAATAGTATTTTTACAGCTTGACAGCTGTTTTTGCTGAATATTTAAATTAAAGACAATGCTACGTCAAATGTAATAAATTTCATTGAAGAGGGTTGGAATTATACTAGGTCATAAAAAGTGATTAAAATCTGCCTGCAGGCTGCTTTTGAGATTATAGGTGCTTATTTTGCTTGTATAGCTTTGAAAACCAGACTACTTTCACTTTGACTCGAAACACTTTAATTTGAACAAGTATTATCACTCGATTCTGGCCCCTTTTTTATCGATGGGAAATCATCAGAATGACCCCTCCCGCTGTAGGTAAGCGCGTGAGGGAGTGTCAGACTTTTACTGACTAAAACCCACCCACCGTGTTCTTTCGGGTGCCAGGGCCGCGGTAACTCTTTCGAACAACCCGCAGCCCCGACAGGCTCTGGCCCTAGTGGGCCCCGCAGGGGTTTGCAGACACTATCTGAGGAGCGCGGGGAACAACGCGCACTGCTGACACGGACCTGTTGTCTCCTAGGAGACGGAAGGACGATGAGCCACCCGAAACTCACCGCCCAAAGATCCACGCCTACGGTGGCCGGGAGTGTCGCTCGACACCCGACGCCCGTGGTGTCTACCAGGTCTACCGCGACAGCTGGGATGGCCGGTGCGAACTCAGAGCCGCGCCACCGCCTCATAACTGCTTTGCAGGAGGAGGCGAAGATTCTGTCTCCTTAAACTTTGTGTCCTGGTAATGGCGTGCAAGGCCGAATTCGGCCACGGAGGCTATTCTCATATAAGGAGATCAACCAGCTGCGCAGGACATTATAATGCACAAGCATTTGCGCGGACACAGGTGCACTCTCTATTCCAAAACGAGATATTTTTTTATTAATTTAATAAAGCGGCAATGTTTGACAAAAGAATATTAAAGGTCACAAACAACAGTCACGCTTTAAAAACACGTCTTCGTTCAATACGGGTAGTTTTTACGATGTATCATATTAATTTTAATATTGTTTTTATATTACTTTGTAATAAAAGTTCAAAGGAAACAATAGCGTCGCGTGTGGTCACGATAAAAGCAATATAAACATTGTCATCTTTCGTCTGACGCAGTCGGGCAAAACCGGTTTGTCGCAGACTATATCGATAAATTGGCTATTACCGAGTACAATATGCATTCGGTAAATATTTAACCAGCTGCGGGAATATGTGTTTTTTGTAAGACAATCATACGAACAAGAAGCGTGTTGATTTCTAGGGTTATGATTGAACACAAAAATAATTTTATTAAATCCTTGACTAGGAAATTAATTATAAAAGGTCATATAAAACGCTTTACATAGAGGTCATCCACATTGAAATTCAAAATTTTGGCTAGTCCGTAACCAACTGACTGATCTTACTACAAAAAAGTTAAACAGGCGATCGTCATGTGTTTAAGAAATGTTTGTATGGAGAATTTTCTAAAACACGTGATGATCATGTGTTTAACTTTTTTGTAGTAAGACCAATAATATCTAACCAGTTACTGAAAAAAACTGTTTTATTTCTAAAACATAAACGCTGTGTTTGTTGTATGTTTTAGAAATAAAACAGTTTATAATTCATATTATATACAGAATCATTTCTGTTTATTTGCAAACCACATTTTATACGTTCAATGACGGTTACTGTTTATCTGTTTCTCAGTTATAGTTTTATTAAATCTATCCCCTCATACACAACAATAGTAGGCAGTCGATAACCATTCCCAATAACAAATCTATCTATTGATTTGCTGGAGAGTTCGTGGCTAAGACAAAGCCGCGCGGATCGATCGATCATAAGGTTAAGCAACGCTTGGCGCGGTCGGTCCATGGATGGGGGACCATCTTTTCATAACGAGTTCTTCCGTGTTTCGGAAGGCGCGATAAACAGTGGATGCCGGCTGTCATTTGAACATCTTTGACAGTCGTTACCGGTAGTCAGAAGCCAGAAAGTCTGACAACCAAGTCTTACCAAAGGGGTCCAGGTAGCCCGGGGGTTGTGGAAGGTCAGACAGGCAGTCGCTCCATATAAAACACTGGTTCTCAGCTGCACCGACCCCAACGTAGTTGGGAAAAGGCTAAGTAGATGGACTTTTGATTTGCTGACTAGAGATTGAATTCTGACATTAGCTCCTTACATGTAACACCAAATTCCTATCTCTAGTAACCAAATCGACAGACAGATAGTTTATTGAATGCCGGAGTCACTAGTATAATCTTTCAGCCTATAGTTTAGTCTAACAAAGAACAAACATACGCTATATTTAATAATACTATCACTTTACGTATTCCCAATACATAACATCATTCTTTGTGAAATAAAACATGAATATAATATAGATTCTGTTTAAAAACAGACAGTAAAAATAAAACGTTGAATAGCAATGAATAAATATTAAGTCTGAATGAAAATATTCTATCGTGTTATGAATAAGAATTGCTCTATTTTATTTATAGTTCTGTTCGTATCTACTATCGATGGCTTCATAGCTTGATTATTTGAAAGCAAAATCGTGGGCTTTTTAGAACGATTAAAAATGTGCAAATCACTTATTTTGTTCCCTAAAGGAAAACGTAAAGGTGCACTTAATTCGTCTGCTAATAGATTTATCATTTACTTACGATGGTACAGACAACAGCAGGTCAACGTATACGAATCTGTCAAATTTTACCAATCAAATATTAACCACCTACCTCCATTGTGATAAGGTTGAAAATCAAGTGCAGAAATTTGACAGATTGTGTTAACTTGATGTGATGTCGTCTGTACATCTGTACTAGATTTTTTAAATAGACTTACGACCAGTTTCACAGGTTCCAGATAACTTTTTAGATAGCTATCTGTCAGCTTATGCCATAGAAAAGTAGTCAAAATTAAAAACATTTCTATGGCACCTGTCAGATAAGAGCTATCTAGAACGATATCGGGCACCTCTGAAACTGGGGGTTAGCATGTCTATAGCTAGATGAAAATTACGAAATAACTCCGACTATACATGAATACGATGGAAAAAATCCACCAGCCCTCAAGTAAAAGCTCTAAATTGATTGTATAATAAAGAAAAATGAAAGCAATTGTAATTGCCATCAGTTACGTAATTAGAATGCTAAACAGCCAGCTTTTACGAAATTCTTAGTAAATTAAACAAAAAAATGCTTCAAAACGTATTTCTCATTATCTCCAAAGTTGACAATGCAAACGCTTGAAATTCCTTTGGAATTAACTTTCGCGAACGAAGACAAGAAATAAAACAATTAGGAATTATCAAACAGTTATGGTTTTAAGCATTTTACTGGAACCCTAAAACTTGCCATTAATGTCGCTTTTATTTTCATTTTAATCTCACAAGCTGCAATTTTTAAAGCAAAGAGAGCGCCATGACACTTTAAAGTTGACATTTGCAACTGTCAAACAGATACGTCAAGTGTCATGTGACGTTTGTTCTGTCACTAAAATTATCCGTTTATTTTTATTACTCGCAAGTTTATAGATAAAAGACAGACTAAGCAACAAATCAACATTATTTTCAGTACTTTTTATTCGTTTTAAATAAAGATACGCAACTCAAAGCTGTGTGCACAATCGAAGCAGATAAAGCCAAACTAATTAGTCTTTAGAATCAACGCCATTATTAATGATCTGATCTATAGACACAGACATACGATTCAACTTAGAAGTGTATTTATTACTTGGCAACACTGAGCAAACTATTATCAGATTAGGGATGGGGTATTGTGTGTCGACATTTTGAATTTTAGTCGATGTAAACTTTTTGTGGAACCGAAATAATATATTAGGCACTTGGGTGTATCGTTTTTATTGTAATGAAAGCGAAAGTTGAACATATAAAAGAGTGCTATTATTGTGTTTTCAAAGATATTATTTATCTGAAAAAGTTGTGTCAGAAAATACGTAAAATATTATAAATATTTTACAGTGGATTCGATAGCCAAATTGAGCGCCACGTTATACTCAAACAGATGAACGATTGAACTTTAAGCTTAAAAAAAAAACCGGCCAAGTGCGAGTTGGACTCGCGCGCGAAGGGTTCCGTACCAAGCTGTAGTTCCACGCTTGAGTAACAGATGGCGTTGTATTCAAATTACAGTGTCTTTATAATTTATTGTATGGGGACCCCCCTTATTATATAACTTTTTTTAATTTTTAGTATTTGTTGTTACAGCGGCAACAAAAATACATCATTTGTGAAAATTTCAGCTTTCTAGCTATCACGGTTAATGAGATACAGCGTGGAGACAGACAGACAGACAGACAGACAGACAGACAGACAGACAGACAGACAGACAGACAGACAGACAGACAGACAACGAAGTCTTAGTAAAAGGGTTCCGTTTTTACCCTTTGGGTACGGAACCCTAAAAACAGGTCATTTACGAGTCACAGCGGTCATTGAAAAATGTGCCCTTAATTAATATGGACACGGCATAAAATGCCACGGACGGCACCACATGCAATCCTGTTATTATACTGACAAAAAATAATCAGTTGACATGCATACAAAGGCACTAATTTGGTCTTTAAAAGCGTAATGAGTGTGCAGAATTAATGTCAACATCATTTTGTTAGCTGCTTGTTTAAAGATTATGCAATTTATAAATACTAGCGGTTACTCCCGGTTCCACTCGCGTCCCGTGGGAACTATGTCGTGTCACCCGTATAAAAAGCTTGCTTATATCCCTGTTCGATAAATGGCGTATTTAACACTGAAACATATGTTTCAAATTGAATCATTATCACCTTTGGTTCAAACAACTGCCTCGTTGGTCTAGTTGTCGCATAGCCGACTGCTGAGCACGAGGTCTCAGGTTCGATTCCCGGGGCGGGCCGAAATCGCTTTGTGGGTTTTAGAAACTTTCACAAAGCAGCCCGGAGTTGGAAGTTGGTGATTGATACACCCGTGCATCGGAGAGCACGTTAATGTCGGTCCTGCGCCTGATCTCTCTCCGGTCGTGTCGGATTGCCGTCCCATCGGGTTATGAGAGTGAGGGAATAGGGAGTGCACCTGTGTCTGCGCAAATGCTTGTGCACTATAATATGTCCTGCGCAGCTGGCTGATCTCCTTATATGAGAACAGCCGCCGTGGCCGATAATCGGCTAGGACGCCATCATCATCAGGTTCAAACAAACAAACTCTTCAAGTTTAGTAATGGTAACGATGTACTAGCATTTTACTTCAGTTTACTCCAAATCCATATTACCATAGGATATTTATTCAACCATAGGCTCTGTATTTTAGTTCCCCATCATAAATCTTAAACCTTGAGTAATCCATTAAACCACTTAACAGAGTTGATGACACATTAAAACAAGCTGGGACTTACCTACCAAAAATAGCGTGACAAAAATATAAATAAAATATCGGGGTGACTATTGGTTTTTCAAAGCATTCAGTCTCAAGTCACCAGTGTCTATATTTGTCAAGATTCGGCCAACCATTCCATCTTCGTACATATTTTATTTACAAAGCTCAGTGCATTTTTGATTCAGTCTTATCTTGGAGTTGAGATGAAACAATAGAAATTGTTTGTTTGACAAAAGAGGATTTTTTCACATTTCTCAACTTGAACTTGGAAACTATTATTTTTTAAGCACATCAAAAATCGATAAAAAATTAAAATTATTCGAAGCATCGATATGTTTTTATTCGAAGCATCGATATGTTTTTATTCGAAGCATCGATTTTTTTATTCGAAGCATCGATTTTTTTATTCGAAACATTGATTTTCTAATTGAATTGAATAATACTCAAAGAAGGTTCAACATTATTAGTTAACTCCCATCTCTATCGTCAACGGTATGCGACTAGGACCAATTAACCGAAGGAAATGCCCTTTAAGGTATTCCACCACGTTGGATAAAATATTTCAAAATGTCCGTATAATATATAGAATAGTTTCTTTTCACTCCTTATAGGTATTTTATTAATAGTCCCTAAGCTTGCATGCGTGCGAATTGCAAACAGACTTAACTAAGTAAACCACCTGCTTGTAACAGGCTATGCAAGAACTTTTTTCAAGCGAGAATTTATGCGAACTAAAATACAAAAATAGCTTATAATATACTAAGTCTAAACCCGTTTGATAGCAACGAGATTCTTGAATGAAAATTAGAAAAAATAAACGTTGACAGGGAAGTTTATTTTCTGTGTTTATCCGTTGATTAAGTTTATTTTTGAAGTGCAATCCTATTAATAAAATCGTGGGATAAAATTACGTATTTGTTATCGTTAGGCTGGAAATATTGTCAAAGTAATTTGATACAAAGGGAATTTAATATTTTTTTGTACAAAATATTTATATGTAATGAGATTTGTAAGAGCCTTTCAGCTAAATGTATTTAGTAGTATCTGTTTACCACAACGCAATTATATTTTATATGGGCCGCTAAAATGTGTCATCTTATTTTCTTAAACGCCGCTAAGAGGGACGAACCGCAGTAACTGGATATTTTGACATAAAACACATTTTGAAATAAAGCTCAGTTTTATGAGCAACGTTTAAAGAAAACATGTTTACTGTTAATTTGATTTAATTTATAAATATTGCAAGCCCTTACACACGCACAGAGTCACGTAGTCAGTTAAATCTTCAGTTTACTATAAATTTTAACGATCATACATACCCATATTTCATAAACAACTGAAATTAAATACTACAGAAAATGCCATTTAAACTAATCCCACAAGCAATCCCACATTTATAAGGTTGTATATCATTTTAATTTTTACTATAATAATAAAAGTTTTTCGTAAGTTATTATGAATTTAAAATTCAACTAAACGAAGTTTTTATTACTCGTGTCGTTTACAGACGGCCATGTAAGTTTAAATCGCCCAAACTATTTAACGGCTGAAACTAATATTACTAACCAAAATTTTTAATCACTTTTTCTACGAGGTAAATATAGTTTCGGGGGAATAAACTAACTTTGGACGCGAACTATGTCAGAACCCATTTGTAGAGCTATATTTTAAAATAAATAGTGTAGCTATGGATGGTTAAATAACTTATTTTAATGGACGTTGAAGGTTGGTGTTGGAAGACCGACCTCGTTCGTGACTATTTTAAGTCCCTTTACCAAATACATCACTAGAGGTTTAAAATAATCGTCACCTTATGGTTTTCGTTTTGATTTTGAATAACGCGAAGTTTGTTTTACATTACTACAATTATAAAATTAACAACTAAGATATAAGTCTTTTTAACTCCTGATTGATGGTAAAAGAGGGTGCTAAATCTTTGTTTTATTTTTTCTAAACATCAATTTAGATCGATAATGAAACATACACTTCTCGTCAAATAAGTTAGCATATCTTACAGACATTTGACGCGCATGCGTAGTAGCATTGTGTTCGTAAATTTTTACTATCTTAAAGTCACTAGCAGTCTACAGTCACAAACTTCGGAGCGGCAAAGATATTATAAAGAGAACTGTGACTACATCTGACTTCACACTCTTAAAGTGTACACCAGCCTTTTCATACGCCTACAATTATAAATAAATACCCATAGCTGTTGTTACACTAGATAATGTTAATAATTGAGCCATAAATAAAGTTGTTAGAGGCGAGAGTAAGCAAAATTGTCCGCCATTTTCTAAAGAGATATTTATTGAAAATTCTATGTCTATTGTAAAGTATTTCAATAAGTTAGTGTTGAGATTCTTTGCGAAAGTTATTTTATAGATTTATGTTCGTCTCGGGTTTTGCTGAATCTTTTGTGTTATTTTTGTATCAGTTTATATAAATGGATGCTTTTTTTTGTATCAGTTTATATAAATGGATGCTTTAAAAATATGTATTGTAAGTTTTATGTAAGCTTGTAAAAGGTTGCGTTCAAAACTTATATGCGTAAATAAAGAGTAAACGACAATAGCCCAATTGCTAAAGTGTCGGCTTGGTGATCAAGAAGTCATGTTAAGTTAGAGGTAAGTCTATTTCTGATGTGCTACTGTGACTACCCACATTTCCTATAAATTAAATTAAGGTGAATGCGTCGCTATAAAGCGGGAAATTCAAATATAAAATAGATTTTTCATGTTTTACCTAAGTTAACATTTAATATGGGGCGTGATGTTATCTTTTGCGGTTATAACTTAGGAAAAACATGAAAAAACCATTTTATACTTGAATTTCCCACTTCCAGGCGTCACATTCACCTTAATGCCATTCGTGAAAATAACCTCACTACCTATATTATACTTCTGGTGACTAACAGATGTACAGATACAACATTTATAAGATACTTGCTTCGCCCGCTTCCCGAGGGAACTATTTCCCGTACCCGGATAAAAAGTAGCCTATGTTGCGCCTAAGGGTGTATTCTATCTCTGTACCAAATTTCATCAAAATCGGCTCACTGGTTTAGGCGTGAAAGCGTAACATACAGACAGACAGACAGAATTACTTTCGCATTTCTAATATTGGTAGGGATAACAATCAAAACGCCTCGTATTTTTAACAAGACATTCAAAGTCATCCATTTCTTATCCACGAGCACTAAACATGGATGATGATCAAAGACCCTCATACAACAGCCTCTATAGTACTTGATCCTAAATAGGTTACTATGGCAACCGTTGCGTTGTAACCTGTTACTTCGTGCAACGATAGATCAGATGAACTCTTAAACTGAAGATGGCTTAGTGATTTAAGCACGTGTGTTAAGTAAGGCCTTTATGTGCGCGTTGTAAAAAACATTGTTAATTTTTTACTAGCTTCTGCCAGCGGGAACTATTTCACGCACAGGGATTAAAAGTAGCTTATATAAATGTTTTTAAACTTTCGCGATTTGTACACATGAGTCTTCCCGTGACCACGGTCGGTGCAATTCGGCCGAAACGTCGGGAGAAAAGAGGTACCTATCGTAAACCTTTAATAGTTTGATCGCGAGTAAGACCCGGGTTGTTGTCTATATGAGTAGCCTATATGTTATTTTGATATATAAGCCATAATACTGTTAAGTTTTATCAAAATCCATTCAGTTTTTTTTTGCGTGACAGAGGCAAAAACATCCATACGTACATACAAGTTTCGGGTTTTTAGTATGATAGAGTATTTCTTTAATTAGGTGGGTGTATGTGTGAGGGTGTGTGTGTGTGTGTGTGTGAATCATTAGAAGATAAGGCTTCCTTCTTATAAAGTAGGTACTTTTTCTAAGCTTATTACACGGTATCCGGTCCTATATCTATCATAAATAGATATAGTGACTCAGAAAATAAAATAATTTAAAATAGAATATTCAACAAATAATCTACCGCTAAATACAGTATTAAATGCGAGGATAAACCAGTAAAGTATTACTATAAAAATATAGTTATCTAAGTTCCAAAATAACCTATTATGACGTAATTTAAGACGGCATGTAACACTGTAGTTTCACTAGTTCCACCCGTGCATCGGAGAACACGTTAATGTCGGTCCTGCGCCTGATCTCTCTCCGGTCGTGTCGGATATCCGTCCCATCGGGCTATGAGAGTGTAGGAATAGGGAGTGCACCTGTGTCTGCGCAAATTCTTGTGCACTATTATATGTCCTGCGCAGCTGGCTGATCTCCTTATATGAGGACAGCCGCCGTGGCCGACAGTCGGCCCTGGACGCCATTATCTGAGTTGCAAAACTATCTACTATGACGTCATAGAAGACTGCATATTATGCTGTAAGTAAGTAACATCAAACACAATTGATACTTTAATCGTTTTTATCATCATTTTCGTTACAGCTATAATTATTTTTTTGTTTGGATTAAGCGTTAATCTATACTTTACAAGGTTTTCGATAAGTAGGATTATGTGCGGATGAGTGACTCCATGCTGATAGTTCAAGGTCAAAGTAACATCAATGTTATATTCAAGATTAACAATGTTACTATGTTCCCATTTCACAGGTTCCAGATAAGTTATAGATAGCTATCTGACAGACACTGCCATAGAAAAGAAGTCAAAATTAAAAACCGGCCAAGTGCGAGTCGGACTCGCGCACGAAGGGTTCCGTACCATTTTCTATGAAAACTGAACGCATCTATTACCTACAACTAGCCAAAATACAAACATTTTTCGGCAACAAAAAATAACTTTGTTTTTCATACAAATATATGAATAACAAAGTTATAATTTGCGGTTTCACAAAAATTGCTTTATCTCAAAGACTGCTGTCTGTACCACGTTCAAAATAATTTTCCTCGAAAGTTTATGCAGAGTTCTACTTTTGAGATTTTTTTCAAATTTTCTAAACTTGCGGTTCAAAAGTTAGAGGGGGGGGGGATGCCTATTTTTCGGCTTTTGGAGCAATTATTTCCGAAAGTATAAACATAATCAAAAAATGATTTCAGTAAACCCCTATTCATTTTAAAATACCTATCCAATGATATATCACACGTTAGGGATGAAATGAAAAAAAAAATCACGCCCCACTTTACGTGTAGGGGAGGCACCCTAATAAAACAATTTTTTCCACTTTTTATTTTTGCACTTTGTCGGCGTGGTTGATTTTCATCGGTACCAAATTTCAGCTTTCTAGCGCTAACAGTCTCTGAGATTATCCGCGGACGGACAGACGGACGGACAGACAGACATGGCGAAACTATAAGGGTAGTTTACTACGGAACCCTCAAAAACCGGCCAAATGCGAGTTTGACTCGCGCATGAAGGGTTTCGTACCCCAACCCCCTTATTTTTTTTTTCATTTTTAGTATTTGTTGTTATAGCGGCAACAGAAATACATAATTTGTGAAAATTTCAGTGTAAACGACGTATTTTTTTTTTTTTATTGTTATTTAGCTTATGTTTGTATATTTTTAAATTAAAGAAAGAAAACGACTTCGAGGGAGGTGCGCGCGCACGTATTGTATTGCGCCGTCGCGTCCCAACAGTAGTGTCTTGACAAAATTTTCAGTGCTGTCACGCGCGCATCGCTCCCTCGTTTTCGCCTCTGAACACCTAAATTGTCGTTTTATTTAATCTAAATACAGTCCACACCGCACCGACCACATTCACCAACACGCTCGAGATAAAAATAACAGTTTACCAAAAAACAATAAAACTGCATGCAAGTAACATTTAAACATATGTCAGCAAGTATAATAATATGTTGCAAAAGAATAAAAGACAAACTTCGATTTTAAATATAACATATTAATGTCATTATAGGTACAGACGACAGCAGGTTAACGTATCCGAATCTGTAAATTTTTACCATTCAAACATTAACCTTCCACCATTGTGATAACGTTGAAAATCCATTGCAGAAGTTTGACAGATTGTGGAAACTTGATGTGCTGACGTCTGTACCTATCAATTTAAAGAACTCAAACCCTAAAAATAAGAGTCCAATAACTTTAATTTTAGAATTTGATCCCAAAACGATAATCATAAAACGACAAGAATAAGACTAAAGGTATAACAAGACCAAATCCAAAAATACCACGTAAACTACCATTTCGTAAACATTTCAACTTTAAATGCGTATACGCATTAGACACACGTTTATGGGATATGATAGATCGTTGAAATAAATAAGAAAAGCTTACTGCGGAATTCAATATTTCGTCTATCTCTGGATTTAGGTACTTACTAGAGATAGGAATTGGACATTACTTATATTATGCTAATTTCAAAATTCTATCCCTAGTATGCAAATCCAGAGATAGACAGAATATTGAATTCCGCAATAAACAACTAATTATAAAGACAACCCTATAAGAAGCTTAACATTAATCTAAAAATATATTACACATATAAACCTAAGGGTCTTAGAGCTTATGACTTTAATAGCTTACATCAACGAGTAGCATGCTCAATGTGCGTGAGAATTTTAATTGGAAATCAAAAGTTATTAAATCTTTTATTAATAATCACCTGTCTTAGTACACATCAAAGAAATGAATTAATATTCTCAATTGAGAAAGGAATTTATAAATCTGATCCTCAAAACATAGAAAAGGGAGACACTAAATCATTATTTCCTTGCCGTTATCCCAATTTTCAATATGACGTCATCTTACAAGTAACTCTCTTTGCAGCATTTAATCTTTCACACAATCCATCGTTTCTTTGGTCATTTCTTCCTCTATGCATATCGATCCAAATTCATACTCAACAAAAGTTAGACTCTAACGGCCGTTCTCAATAACCTATCTATCTATGGATTTGATTACTAGGGATAGAATTTTGACATTAGCCCCATACAAGTAATGTCAAATTCCTATCTTTAGTCAGCAATTCGGAGATAGACTGAATATTGAATTCCGCAGTAAATAAGGATATCAAATACTAGTAACCAATTTAGGTATAAGATGATGTCATGTACTGTTTGATTTAACAGGAAAGTCGATGGTTTATCCACAAAAGACATTGTTATGATATTTGCGGTAATAATTAAGGAAACCTTTGTCTCGTTGTATGTTGCACTCAATATTCCACTTTATAAAGATCATGATTTTACAACCAAAAACAATATAAATAAACATTTCGAAATAGACGACAAATGAAAAAATCTAGATGGATGAAAATATTGTTGAATTAGTTTCCGAGCACCTAAAAAAAATATCTGTCAATGAAAAAGCATTGACCTGAACAAATTCCAACTCGACTGGGCGAAAAAAAGAATATTTGACATATGTCAGGCAAACAAACGGTTTTCATAATCTGCTATTTTTATTTTGTCTAACATGAAGGGTACTCAAACACTGGTTTTTAAAGACAAAAGTGCTATCATCTTTGACGGACGTTTCTTTGAAATGGTTATCAAGAGTGCCTATTTCCCTTGCAAACATAATGAGGTCACGAGCCATTCTTTAAATTCTAAGATCGCCGCGAGAAATTTCATTTTGGTTTGTATTTTTACTGGAGGTAAATGGAGCATTTATAATATTGCTTGTTGCCTTATTCAAATTCCTACACAGTATCATTTGAATTTGCTTTTTTAAGTCCATAATTTCATAAATCAACACAATGTTCGTATGCCATGTCGTCTTTAAATACATCATGTGTATTTTTCTTGACACTTGTATGCAAACCAAATGACGCCTTATATTCTTTATCTACATCAGATTTTTCCCATCAATCTCGCAATTCATCATTATCAGTATTTGGTTTACATTTCAAACTAATAATATTACGACTTCAAAGTCAAATATTTTCACATCTGAGCTCTAATTTGCTTTTTGTTTATGTAATAAAAGTAACTTCCGAACGGTTTGGATCAACTTCAATGATACCTACATCAAAGTCTGGATGGAAATAGATGAAACCGGAGTTATCTTCGTAAATCCGTTTTCAAAGTCCACCAATATTGCAGTTTTGGTTAAACCAATTTGTACTTCAATAGAATCCCCGTTTGCGATTCCATATTTTTTTCCGTAACTGTGAATTAGTTCGCGGAATTCGTGTCATGGGTGAAATGGTATAGGAATGAAAGTTTTTCGGACTTTTCAAATATTCGTTTCAATAAATATGAAAGCTTGTCGGGGATTGTGAGTCAAATTCCAGTTAGGATGACCAATAAATGTTGGCTGGGTATGTTGGGATTAACTTTTTGCTGAATTAATTCATAATCTTGTAAAGCTTTTGTTGACACAATCTGATAAGCAAAATGATACTTGAGGTAATAACGAAAAGAAAATTTGTTGCAAGATTTTTTGTTGGCGCTGGCATCACATTTTAAATGCATCGTGAAAGCTATACATGCAGTCGTGCAACACTGAGTTTTGTTCTCCCAAATTCTTCAGCGCCGCAGTTAATAGGCGGGACAAACGTGCTCCATATAGATTAATTATCACGCCATTAACAAAAGCGGCGAGCTATCCAGACCATTAGTATTTCAAGATAGTAATGGGTAAAGCAGCTGTGTACTTCACAAATTATATTATAAATCTCTTGAACAATTCCGATTTAACTATAGCTTGGCAACGTGGACACATTTAAAAAAAATATAAAGATGCTGTAACAAAAGGTTTGTGGCAGAAGAATGTTTTTTTTTTAAACGAAAATAAAATACGGAAAGTTTGGCGACGGCCAACTATCTGTCGGGGACCAGTCGGATGTGCGTCCAAAATAGACCGAGTTTCTAGTTCGACTTTACAAGTCAAAGCGACAATCGTTAGGCATGCATTAGTATTATTTAGTTCGTCTTTTTGTCCGTCTGCTGGTCGCGTACCGATTCTTATTTATAGTATAATGAATTCGAATGTACCAACATGTGGTTTGTTCTCAGTTTCGTTGAACGTTTCCGTAATCAGTTTTTTTGCTCGTATCTTATTCGAGACGTTAACGATCGCATTTAAATGCTTGTGAATAATCGCCAATACATTTTCTATCTGATTGATTGTTGAATTAAATAATTGGATCGTTCAAGGTTGAAGACCGTCTGCATAATGATTTGAAAAGAAACTAAAATGTTGCACTCGAATCCACGTGTGAAATCTATTCGAGCGTTGTTACACAATGTAGCGAACATATAAACATAGAACACATTGTAAAATCAACTCAAGTAAATAAACGAGAAAAGACACACGATAAAACATTTTCAGTTTATTTTTTAATAACAAAAAGTGAACAAACTGGGAACGAGAATAGAAATGAAGTACTAGCAGATACTAAGAAAAATTTGCTTCGTCGGGTATTCATAATAAGGCGAGAAGCTCAGAGTACGTATGATTATACTAATGAATTTAGACGAGATGGAGTAGAGATTCTTATGCTGCATATTTTATAAGCTTGGAAATAAATGTGAACATTATTACTGCTTCTCCTGAACCGAGAACAGTCTGACTGTTAGACAGAAGTCTAATTTGATCCTATTTTGGACACCTGGCGTCATCATTCACCGCTCTTCGCTTCTTCATTTAACATTTTCATGGATTATCATTTTAATTTGATAGTTTCATGAGCCATAAGTAATAGTGCGTGATATTTACGAGAATTTTTGTCAACATAGACACAACTTTTTGAACAGGAATTAATGATAACCATAAACAATCTGATATGTCATAACTCTCTATTGTTTTATCAATAAACTTCTTGAATTAATATTATCGTTTTATAAATATTCGCTTCAATTACACAAAATTACAGAGAACTGTTAAATAATCGTGGATAATTAAATATTTGCGTTGCATTGGTTTTAAGAATAAAAACAATTTGGCATTAAGCCCGCCAGAAAAATTACGAACAGAATTAAAATAATTATCACACGAGGACAAAGACAATTGTCAGCGAAAAACAAGACAAATACTGTGTTTTTTATACTCTGTGATTGAAGATTAAGATTCCATTTACAAAATTCAAACTTGAAAATAGAACATGGAACGAAAACAAAATGAAATTACCCGTCAGTTTGAGTAGACACGTTTAAGTTTGGAATCAGAATTATTCAAATAAGAATTGGCGGCCAACGAAACTTCAAAGTTTTGGTATTGAAATAATGCGATTATACAGCGGAATCGGAACGTAGCATTTGAAAACCGTAACTTGGAATCATTTGGTATCTTCTACGATCCCTATTAAGTCTGAAACGCAAATTTCGGCCGACCCCGTGGAGATATAGCGTAATAAATATTTTATAAACTAAACTTTCGGGTCCGCAAATGAATATTCTATTGCTGTCATTATACATTGATGTTTTTGGGCTTGAAAAATAAACATTGGTGAATCGTGGCGTCGTTTACGGGATTGCGGTGAATTTTGGAATTCAAGATAATTTTGTCGAATTTGAAATAGAAAATGGGATTTCACAAAATATAAAATATTTGTGGGAAATAATCCGAAATATATTGCATCGAATAAAATCAAAACTAGTTTCTTGTATTTATAGTTTTCCTTATCAAATAAGTTTATGCGCGATAAAAATGAATGTTTTTTTTTCAGAATCCGTTGCCTTGTTTATAACCAGATTAACGAAATAGCAAAAACATGTACTCACTTTTTATTGTTTTAACTCGAAAAAACAGATTAATCCGTTCAGCCGCTCCTGTTAGAAGCACACAATTCTAAACCACAGTACAATTTCAAACAAATTAATCAACGCCACACATCAACTGAACATTAACAATAGTAGAACGCGATATAGGTTTTTTCTTAGAAAATTGCAATTTTAAATCGTACGTAAAATTTTCGCGGGAAATACAGAGTGCGCGATCGCGTGCCACCCACGCGGCGTTCAGAACACGACTGAGCAAGTATCATCAGTCCACCTGCAATGCGTGCGCTGATCGGTGGCGGAGGAAAGAGACGGGAGATTGATAGATAGTATATGTTAGAGCAGGATATACGATACACGTGCTTCCGTACCTACAAGGGGGGTGAAGCAAATTTTGAGGTAAGGGGCGCGTTTGTACAAAGCTTGGAATGAATAGGGATGTATTTTGCATTATGAAGACTTGAACAATAGCCTGAATTATAACTTTTGTTCGCGAGGAAACTCGATGTGACATTTTCGTTGTAACTATCTTCGTTACCCTAATGAAGTTAAGATCTTTTAATGTAAATGGGACGGTCGCTTGTGATTACGTACGAAGGAAAAGTTTTTTTTTTTCTTTTCATATATTTTTATCGTCGTCGGAAAATTATTAAGCTTCTATGTTTGTCTTGTTTAAGATAATCGGTTTATGAAGATGACGCAATTTTTCAGGAAGGAAAATTAAAGTTCTAGGAACGGGATTTTTTATGATCGATGAAATGAATTACTTAAGTATATTCAAATCCATTTTCCTGGTCTCATTTTTACCAAATGTCACTGGATCCATTATATTTTTACTGACTTAAAATAAATATTGACTTTGTCGTCACAAAATGGATAAATATTTATTTTGAATAATTCTCAAGTTCAGCTTTAATTTTCAGGTTTGTGAATTTGTATACGTTGTACAGTTAAAAGCAAAAACTTTGGACCAAATCACAAGGAACTTAAATAACTTACTATTTTTTTTTAACTCTGGTATGATAATACTTTCTTTAGGGTTCCGTACCCAATGGGTAAAACGGCCTATTACTAAGACTCCATTGTCTGTCTGTCTGTATCCAGGCTATATCTCATAAACCCTGATAGGTAGAAAGTTGAAATTTTCACAAAGTATGTATTTTCCTTGCCGCTATAACAACAAATACTAAAAAGTCCAACTTGCACATGGCCGGTTTTTTAACTAAGTAATATAGGTACATACATATATACTGTTGAATACAATTCCTGAAAGCTCAAATTAAAATTTTTCAGAGCGAAGGGGCATTTATGTGGACAGACATTTTCATTAGCGAGTAACAGGAATCTGTGATTGTGTACATTTCACAGTACGCTGTGTACTGTAAATTATTATGCTATAAGTAGATACAGACCACAGCACTTCAAACTACCACAATCTGACAAATTTCTGCAATAGATTTTCAACCTTATCACAATAGTGGTAGGTTAATGTTTGATTAGTAAAATTTGACAGATTCGGGTACCGTGACCTGCTGTTGCCTCTACATTTGTTTTGTAGTACTCTCATTATATTGTGCTTGACATATTAATAATTACTTCGCTGAAAAACAGGACAGTTTAATGAGATATTTTTGTGACAAAGACTTGAATTAAATACAGAATAGTGAAACTAGATTGTTAATTGCTTTTCCTAATTTAACGACTCAAAAATATTTTTTTCTAATTTCAGATATAAAAAGGTAAAAGATGGTATTATCTATTATTATATTGTTTACAAAATGTCTACTAGTTTACACAATATGATGTTACCTATTTGAATTTTGTGTTTTGTTACAAAGCTTTTCACACAGAGAAAATAATATGTATAGACGACAGCTGGTCAATCTACACGACACTGTAAAAATTTTACCAGTCGAATTTAAACCTTAACACTATTATACTAAAGTTGAAAATCCATTGCAGAAATTTGATAGATTGTGGTAACTTGATGTGCTGTTGTCTGTACATAAAAGGAGTTTCTAATAAAACAAAAGACGTAATGATCAAGTAAACAAATATATATGTTATGGACTAGGTGATTAATGTGGGCATTGTTCATAATGTGCGAGCATTATGAATAATGTCTAGCTCTATTGGGCCAAGTGATTAATTACTATCTAAACTTCATTATTTATCACATTGCACGGTCATTATTATATTGCTACATGACATTTGGGCAGTTTTATAATAAGCCAAATTTGACGTGGTGCAGGGAGGGAAGAACGTGTGACACGGTTTGACCAATCAGAGACCGCTATTCAGCATGCGGCTCGTGCGGCGGGCGCTATTGTTTGTGTTTAGTTTTTCATTGTAAGCGAATACGGACGAACGCGGATAGGTTTTAATTTCGTAACTCATTGTCCAAAAAATATATATCCTAGAACATTAGCTGAAAGTTAGGTTTTAATGACAGAAACGAATTGCTGTAAATCCGACTGCACGCAGTCTTGTCTGCCCTACCCCTAGAGTGTAATTCAAAATCGCGTAGGCGCGGAGGGGCGAGGCGGGCCGCGAGTTGAGGAGCAGGTGGTTGTAACACTCGCCACCGCGGCTGAGGCTGGNTTCTTTTCATATATTTTTATCGTCGTCGGAAAATTATTAAGCTTCTATGTTTGTCTTGTTTAAGATAATCGGTTTATGAAGATGACGCAATTTTTCAGGAAGGAAAATTAAAGTTCTAGGAACGGGATTTTTTATGATCGATGAAATGAATTACTTAAGTATATTCAAATCCATTTTCCTGGTCTCATTTTTACCAAATGTCACTGGATCCATTATATTTTTACTGACTTAAAATAAATATTGACTTTGTCGTCACAAAATGGATAAATATTTATTTTGAATAATTCTCAAGTTCAGCTTTAATTTTCAGGTTTGTGAATTTGTATACGTTGTACAGTTAAAAGCAAAAACTTTGGACCAAATCACAAGGAACTTAAATAACTTACTATTTTTTTTTAACTCTGGTATGATAATACTTTCTTTAGGGTTCCGTACCCAATGGGTAAAACGGCCTATTACTAAGACTCCATTGTCTGTCTGTCTGTATCCAGGCTATATCTCATAAACCCTGATAGGTAGAAAGTTGAAATTTTCACAAAGTATGTATTTTCCTTGCCGCTATAACAACAAATACTAAAAAGTCCAACTTGCACATGGCCGGTTTTTTAACTAAGTAATATAGGTACATACATATATACTGTTGAATACAATTCCTGAAAGCTCAAATTAAAATTTTTCAGAGCGAAGGGGCATTTATGTGGACAGACATTTTCATTAGCGAGTAACAGGAATCTGTGATTGTGTACATTTCACAGTACGCTGTGTACTGTAAATTATTATGCTATAAGTAGATACAGACCACAGCACTTCAAACTACCACAATCTGACAAATTTCTGCAATAGATTTTCAACCTTATCACAATAGTGGTAGGTTAATGTTTGATTAGTAAAATTTGACAGATTCGGGTACCGTGACCTGCTGTTGCCTCTACATTTGTTTTGTAGTACTCTCATTATATTGTGCTTGACATATTAATAATTACTTCGCTGAAAAACAGGACAGTTTAATGAGATATTTTTGTGACAAAGACTTGAATTAAATACAGAATAGTGAAACTAGATTGTTAATTGCTTTTCCTAATTTAACGACTCAAAAATATTTTTTTCTAATTTCAGATATAAAAAGGTAAAAGATGGTATTATCTATTATTATATTGTTTACAAAATGTCTACTAGTTTACACAATATGATGTTACCTATTTGAATTTTGTGTTTTGTTACAAAGCTTTTCACACAGAGAAAATAATATGTATAGACGACAGCTGGTCAATCTACACGACACTGTAAAAATTTTACCAGTCGAATTTAAACCTTAACACTATTATACTAAAGTTGAAAATCCATTGCAGAAATTTGATAGATTGTGGTAACTTGATGTGCTGTTGTCTGTACATAAAAGGAGTTTCTAATAAAACAAAAGACGTAATGATCAAGTAAACAAATATATATGTTATGGACTAGGTGATTAATGTGGGCATTGTTCATAATGTGCGAGCATTATGAATAATGTCTAGCTCTATTGGGCCAAGTGATTAATTACTATCTAAACTTCATTATTTATCACATTGCACGGTCATTATTATATTGCTACATGACATTTGGGCAGTTTTATAATAAGCCAAATTTGACGTGGTGCAGGGAGGGAAGAACGTGTGACACGGTTTGACCAATCAGAGACCGCTATTCAGCATGCGGCTCGTGCGGCGGGCGCTATTGTTTGTGTTTAGTTTTTCATTGTAAGCGAATACGGACGAACGCGGATAGGTTTTAATTTCGTAACTCATTGTCCAAAAAATATATATCCTAGAACATTAGCTGAAAGTTAGGTTTTAATGACAGAAACGAATTGCTGTAAATCCGACTGCACGCAGTCTTGTCTGCCCTACCCCTAGAGTGTAATTCAAAATCGCGTAGGCGCGGAGAGGCGAGGCGGGCCGCGAGTTGAGGAGCAGGTGGTTGTAACACTCGCCACCGCGGCTGAGGCTGGTCGGCACCGCCGGCCAGCAAGCCGAAGCTGCGGTGGTGAGCGTTAAACCTATCTGCGACGATAAACTCGCGTGGGACCGCCGGAGCCCCGCAGCGCCGGAGCCGTGACAGAAATCATGCTTGCTGCAAAAAACTGAAACTTCCACAATGACAAAACAATGACGTTCCAAGCTTTACAAAATCTGACTGATTACTTAAATTGTTAAACATTTAGTTTATTTTAAGTAACAATAAAAATGAAAAATTACTGATCAAATTTGTTTGTATTACTCTGCCCAAAGGGCGATGTACAATATGTAGAATGCCCGGTCAATTAGATTATTTGAATGATTATTATTAAATTGCTCTCTCAGATTGGGCATTTTTCATAATGACGGGGCATTATGTATAATGCAAAATTTATTATTTGGTCCATAACATATAGATCTATAAAACATTACTGGTTAGTGACGTAATACTTCACAGAATAAACCCATAATGATCTGAAGTAGTTTGCGGTTGAAAAACAGCTGCTTCTGTACACTTGAGTGCAAAAATATATATTTATTTATTTTTTTTATTTATTTTTATTCTGAACAAAAATACATTTGTGTCGAATACAGGATTACAGAATTAATACAATATAATAATAATTAATAAAAGTTTACAAAGTCAATAATAAAAATAAGTAGGTAATGTCAAGAAATAGAAAAAATAAAAAAAAAACATACATTCAACTTGATCAAAAAACATGTCAAGAATTAAACTTAATAAGACTCAAGTTACACGGCATTATTTTTGTCACTAAAAAACTCTTCTATACTATAGTAGCACTTCTTCAACAGGAATGAGTTTAATTTTAATTTAAACATTCTTGGACTATTTATTGTTTTTAGCTCCAATGGCAATTTATTGTAAATTTTTACAGACTGTACTTTAGAGCTATGTTTCACAACATTTAATTTTGGCTGCAAACAATGAGGCAAATCTTTCCTGCGCGTTTCCACCCTAGTTTTATTTTCGTCCTTCGTCTCGTATTTCTCTAATTTTTTTTGAAAGTTACTTAGTAGAACTAAAATATAAAGACAAGGTACAGGTAGAATTTTTAATTTCACAAAATGCTCTCTACAAGATTCAGTCTGATCTATGCGAAGAATAGTTCTGAGGGCTCTTTTTTGCATAACAAAAGCTGCATTAATATTATACTTATAACTGTTTCCCCATAGTTTAATACTGTACCTCAGCTTGGACTCTATTAAGGCAAAATAGACATTTCGTAACTGAGCAATAGTTAGTTCGTCCCTTAAAATTCTCAAGGCGTAGCAAGCACTGCTGAGAGCATTTGTGATTGCTTCCAGTTCCTGTTTCCAGCTTAAGAGCTCATCAATTTGTATCCCCAAAAATCTTAAGTTTTTAACAATTTCCACTTTATTTCCCAATGAGGCTATTTTAATACTATCATTGTTCTTCGCGGTTGATTTGAATAGCATACATTTAGTTTTCTCCACGTTGAGTTTTAAGTTGTTAGTGGCAAACCAATGTTCAAAAGCAGACAGTGCATGATTCACTTTATTTTCTAAGTCCCTTACGGAGATATCATTCATAACGGCACTTGTGTCATCAGCAAAAATAACCATTTTGATGTCTGGTACTATCTTATACATATAGTTTCCTAAGTCATTAAGGAATATTATAAAAAATATTGGACCCAAGATTGAGCCCTGTGGAACCCCTTTTTGTATTCTGGTTAGCTTAGATTTATTAATTTTTTCATGTCCGCTTTCCACTGATTTAATTTCGACGTACTGTGATCTGTTCTGTAAATAAGAACTAAAAAGCTTTAAGACGTTATCTCTTATCCCATAGTGCTCTAATTTGTCTAAAAGGATTCTATGTTCAACAGTATCAAAGGCAGAACTAAGATCTAGGAATAGTCCTGCCACTTTTTCTTTATTATTTAGTTTGCTAACCACATCATCCACTAGTGAGTCTATTGCATCAATGGTTCCTATGCTTCTTTGATACCCGAACTGTTGATAGCTAATGATATTGTGCTGAGTTAAATGTTTGACAAGTCTATCCTTCATTACCTTTTCAAATATTTTAGAGCAGACCGGTAGCAGTGAAATGGGTCTATAGTTTTTCGCATCTAATTTAGAACCTTTTTTGAATATGGGTAAAATACGAGCAATTTTATATTGTTCAGGGAAAACACATTGCTCAATACATTTATTTAAAAAGTCAGCTATTGGCTCAGCTAATATGTCAATGTTATCCTTGATGATACTTATGGGTATTTCATCATGACCGTGAGAATTTTTATTGCACATATTATTAACCATTTTGAAGATTTCTACCGGGGTTACTTGATCAAACAACATGTTATCGTCTACTCTATCCATATTATCGGTTAAGTATTTTTTTGCTAAGCTGTGGTCAGAAGACTTTAGTGTAATTTTGTTGTCAAATTGGTCAGATAAAATGTTAGCTACGTCTATAGGATTGTCGTATATCTTATTATCTTGTTTAAGTATTATAATATCAGTGCTTTGGTTTTTATTAGAATTACGTCTACTATTCACTATTTTCCACAATTCTTTACTAGATTGAGGTGCCTGATCAATCTTTTTTCTAGTGTCAAGCTTTTTTGCACATCTTACTACCTTTCTAAATATCCTTAAGTAGTTTTCACGATATTTTAAAATTGATTTATCACATCTTTTTTTATCAATGAGGCACAATATGCGTTTAACTTTACTGGATATTTTAACTCCTTTGCTAAAACAATAACTTTTTCTAGACTTATTAAGATCAATAATAATTTGCTTTTTTTTAAAAGAATTATCATGTAGTTCATTAAATTTTCTTATAAATGTATTTATACCGAGGTTCCAATCTATCTCTGCCAACTTTTTCCTAAATTCAACTTTATTTTGTTTATTATATATCCTTTTTTTAATATACTTAAGATCTTTTTTTTTCTTCAGTTACTTTTTTTATATTTATTGTGCAAAAAAGACCGGCGTGTCCATCCGATAATCCATTGTGGTCAATGTTGTTGTCATTAATATTTGTATCTACTAGATTTGTCAATATATTGTCAATACATGATTCTGTGCCATTACGTATGAATGTTGTAGTGTCAAACAAGCATCTAAAATTGTAGCACGAGAGCAATGATAAAAAAGATTTTCGATATTTGTCATCTTTCATCAGATTAACATTGAAATCTCCACAGATTAAACACTGTTTTTTGAAGAAGTGCTTCATTATTTGTTCCAGCCTTTCAAGGAAACCGTCAAAATTACTATTCATAGGTGTTCTATAGCAACATACAATATTAATATTAGATTCTAAATCTTTTAGTCCACATATCTCAAAAAAATCTTGTTTATAGAGCTTTTTACAAATTTCTAGGTCTTCTATTTGTCTGTCATCACTTATTAGCACTAAAGTACCACCTCTTTTTTTGTTTACTCTTGTGTTGTAAGAACCAAGTTTATAACCAGTCATCTGTAGTTGAGATATTTGGATTTCGTTTAAAAAGTGTTCACTTATACAAATACAATTTACTTCTGATTTTAAGTCATGCAAATAAATCTCTAGATCGTCTTTCTTATTGTTAAGTCCACATAAATTTTGATGATAAATAGTAAATAATGCAAAGTTTTTGTTTGTCTTGTTATTCGTTAAATTCGTTAAATGAGGTACAATAAGATCACTTCGACGACAACTATTAAAGTCATTTAAACTATAGTCTTTCATACTATTAGGGTAAGTCCGGGATATACGCCCAAGCGGGATAGACGCCTCGAAACGATTGCGTGAATACTAAAATGCATGGGTGTGATATTGTCTTATGATATGAACGCACTCCCCCCGCACATCGGTCGGCCAAAAAGCTAAGCTCGTGCGATTGTGCGTAGTGACAGAAATGGCGGCGACTAGATAAGCCGGCGTGATTTTACTTCGCGAGTGATTTTCGTTCCTCTATAACTTTGGATGTAACAGGTAAGTTTGTTTTATTTTAACTTCTAAATAAGTAGTAGGATGTGTAAATTGTTGTCAGTTGCATTTTAATGATTAACTAATGGTATTTGTTTTACTTTTGTAGAGGGCATCTATCCCTGTGAGTCGGGATATGTGTCCCGAAAAATTTTGGGATATGTGGCCCTAAGGGCATATATCCCTTGCTATATTTTAATGTTTGTTTTATGTTTCAGATTGAGAATGCCCCGAAAATATAAGCGTAAGACTGGCGTCCAACCACGTGTAATTACTTCGACCGAGGAAACATTAGCTGCAGCTATCGCAGAAATGCAAGATAGGCAAATTAGCATTAGGTATTGTAACAAATGTGGGCGAATCAAGATTATAGCTGCAAAAATGACTAAATGATATTGATATTTATCGAATCTTGATTTAATTTTGTACCTAAGATGATTGATCTCTTCTGAATTATTACATAAATGGTAAATGTTATTATTATATTCCAATGATGGAACTTTTGCAAATTTGAATATGATAATTTTTATAATAATTAAGTTGATTGGTCTCAAGCATGTTTTAATTGTAATGTTTAATATTGTTCCTGTTTAGTTACCTGAGTAGCTAGTTACTTCATCCAATGGATCTCTCTAACGTTTTACTTAATTAGAATGACTCTTTGGTAAGGTGATTACCTAGATGAGGATTATGTTATTTATAATTAAGTACCTACCTGACTCAATGTGTTAACTTGTTTTGTTTTAAGTACGAACAACAAAACATAGCTTTTCTGTTTTTTGAAAATTGATAATAAATAACAACAAAGTAATAGTATTGAATAAAATATTAGTTTTCTTGCAAAGGTCATCTATCCTCCCCAAGGGCATATATCCCCTACTGAAAATATAGCCTGGGGCACATATACGGCATCCGAGGCGCATATCCCGGTATGCAGTTTTAATTTCTACTCCAAATATACAGTTTATTTATTAATTACTCTACAAAAAATGATAAAACCCGATTAGCTTAATGACCGAGGTCACCGCACATATGAAAATCATGTGCGTATTACTTATGTGTTAGGAGATATATCTAGAATAAAAAAGGGTAGGCATATATCCCGGACTTACCCTACTCACGAAAAAAGTCACAAGTCTGTTGCGTTGCACTCAATTCATTCTGATCAGTTACAGTTATCGTGTTATTTATAGTAGGTGGTGGGTCTTCACTTCCGCCTTGCGGGTTTACCAAATTATCTTGAAAGCCGAATACTTCGTAGTCATAAATTATATTGGATCTTATTTCTTCAAATATGTTTTTCCATCCGTGTTTGTTTATCTTCCCAGTATTGTTGTAAAACATATCAAGAGATAGGGTGCGATTAGTATCGAAGTAATATGCATATCTATTATTTTTAATGTCCCAACAGAGGAGATTGCTAAAGAGTTCAACCTTGTAATTATGTATTAATGCACCACATATAAATGTCGGGGCACACACAACGAGGTTGGTGTGTATACACATTGATGTGTCAGACTGACAATCCGGAATTACGTGTAAGCGTAATGAATTACATTTTGTTGGTTCTACAAGATTAGTATAAAGAGGTGCAATCAGCATTTATATACTTAAGTACAATTGTTTAAAAACAAGTGAAATAGTACTATAAATCTGTGAATATAACTTTTTTGCTCTATAACGCAAAAACGTAGTGTTCTTGCTTGTGATTGTACTAGTTTGGTATTCCCCTTATTTCATGTCTATTAGTCTACCCATCAATTAAAATCATGTGCATCTAGAGAATATGTAATAAGTCACGTTTGCACTAATTTTGTAATATAAAGTTTAAGGTAAAACGTTAGAAATACGAAGAAGAAATGTATGTAACTTGCTTATTTGCCTATAGCTACGTAGCCTAAGATTTTTTTATGTATTTCTGTATGCCGCTATATGAGGCTAAACATGGCTGGACTGTTTCTAAGTTATATCTTGCATGCTAATTGTATAACAATTGTATGTTATATTTTATTCGATACTAGAAATTTTATTTACATAGGTATATTTACAACAACCTTATTCTATCACAATAAAAAACTTAAGCTAAGAACTATTAAAAAATTGTATGTACACACATGTTTACAGAAATAAATGAATAGATAATTTAATCGGGAAAGTAACCTCATATTTATGGGTTAATAACGTCAAATGTAAACAAAACAAATAAACTTCTATTATTGAAATCAGTTACAAAATAAATTGAAAAACTCGCTAAAAACTCGCTCATTTCTATGTTTCCAATTACACAATTTCTTTCATAACAAAATTATATAATTTCCCATTCCCAGACTTGGAAACTTAAACCGCAACGCAATAGTTTAGTTAAGGACTCGTTTAGAAATGCATAAATGTATTATAAGCTAAGCATATATATGGGATTAAGTGGTACTCATATTGATTGGGAAAATCAATTCGTCTATTGGGAATTTCCCAGTGACTATGCCCGCCGTTTAGAAACTGATGAGCGATTTGTGTAGTTATTTTATGACTACAATATAATAATAGTGACTTTAGTGTCACCTTTATGTCTATGAATAGGCAATTATAATACTAATGACTACATTGTCAGTAGGTATCAATCAATAGATAGAGACAATTAAATAATTTATTTAACATACAGTTAAATTATTTATTTGAATGTGTTTTTAAGTACTTGGATTCCTAGTTTTTTTACACTTAATATAAACTGTTTGAGAGTCAAACTTTAAATGTTAAAGTGATTCTTAGTCATCAGTTATTTATGACAGACAGAAATAATTACATGTGCAAGATATAATTACGATTCATAAGTAATTAAATGGATCAGCGTATGATGTAGATGTTTTATGAGATTATTTCAATAGTGGAATATTAATAAAAATACAGAAGTCATAATGATTAATTATACCGAACGTGATTCTTGATAAATCATCTCAACCAATCCATTATATACGAATTGATTTATAATTTTTCATTTAGAGGTCAAAAATACTCTTTATAAAAATACATTATGCAAAAATGATAACGCTTTTATATGTCAGGAAGCAGATTATTAAGAATAAAAAGGTCAATTAAATGCCACGAAAATTAGGCGAACAACAACGTACGGAACCTCCAAATTACAATGCAAACAGTCTAAAGACCAATATGGTCGCTTGCATTTGTTTTTCTGGGACAAAATGGCGGAACCCTCTACCCAGGCACACATGAATGGTTTTATCATTCAAAGTATATAATCAACGTACCAGAAACCTTGAAATGAAACTGAAATTATCAGACAAAAACAATAGAAAAGAAAATAATACATTCAAAGAAGTTCACAGTAATTACAAATGTATGTAGGTATAAGTGTAACTTCATATAATTATCGTCGGCTGTAATTATTTTCAGATTTACGAAGGCTCTGATTAGACTGTTTAAAATTAGGTCGGGATTCCATAGACTGCTAGTAGTATATTTATAGAATATTATTAAATACCTTTCTTTTTATAATTGACTTATAATTTGTAACCGTATAATAATATACTTTTCTAGCTTTAGTCTTTATATTTGTAAACTAGCTTCGGCCAGCCGTTTCACCCGCTTTCTCGGGGGAACTACTGCGCGCACCCGGATAAAAAGAAACCTATAGCCTTCCTAAATATTTTTTTCAAATCGGACCAGTAGTTCCTGAGATTAGTGCGGTTCAACCAAACAAACAAATAAACTCTTCAGATTTACAATATTAAAATAGATTCCCTTGACCTTATTTAAGTTACTAGCTTCTGCCCGCGACTTCGTACGCGGATCATGTCGCTTATGCCAGCGACAACGGGGTCGTCAAAATTAAAGATCTGAAGCATCTGATGTCGTATTCTAAGAGCCCGGTAGCGACTGAATATGCGAAGCGATTCAGAACTTTCATTTTTGTAAGTCAACCCATCAGTTTAAACAACTTTTGCTAAGACATCATTCCTACACGTGTTATAGTATAGCTGGTCTCTTGAAGTTCCACATAAGATGTTCTAGATCTTCAAATTAAATATCTCAGCAGAAAAAAATCATCACGTGGAAAAAAATTTAGAATGGCACCATTCTTGTATCTCTTATAGTTTAGCTCGTCTGTTGCGGTTCTGCATCAGGTAAACACACCAAAAACATAGGACTTTCATACAAACTGTCAACCCCCTTTGTACTCCCCTAGGAGTATATTTTCGTAAAATGCGATGCGATGTCTACACCCTAAGACAAACCTATCTTCAAAATTTCATGTTACTTTCTTCAAAAATCATAAGCCTACTATACAAATAACTAAACCACTATTTACCACCTTAGGGGTGGAATTTCAAAAAAAATGTGAAACACGTGTTTACTTATTTATTTCAAGGTGTAACTTCACGAAGTTTCATGTCGAGATTCGTAATTAATATTTATTCCCCATACAAAGCTTCAACCCCTATTTCAACCCCTTAGGACACGAATTTCAAAAAATCCTTTCTTAACACGCGTCAGAGTCTTAAGATGAACCTCTGTGAAAAAAATCAGCTTTATAGGTTCACGGGTTTGGGCCCTGCGATGTTGAGTCAGTGAATCAGTCAGGACTATGAGTTTTATTTATATAGAAGAAGAAGAAGATAGAAGAAGAAGATAGAAGACTACTCGACGCACCCGTATAAAAAGAAACCTATAGCCTTCCTCGATAAATGAGATATCCGACACTGAAAGATTTTTTCAAATCGGACCAGTAGTTCCTGAGATTATCGCGTTCAAACAAACGAACAAACAAACTCTTCGGCTGTATAATATTAGTATAGATTAAATACTCTTAATCAACAACAATATTTATTATTTATTTGGATAAAGATTAATATTATTACGTTGATACAACTCTTAACAAATAATGCATTCATTTCCACCAAAGATTACCATAAAAACGGTTCTAGAGAGTTAATCTTAAAAGATAGACATATACTGTCGCGGACATTTTTTTAGCTCATTTCAAGAGGAATAATTCTTTCGTACATATATTTTTGGTATCTTGAACCGTTTTCGCAGCGCACGCAAAGAAAGCCCTCAAGGATGAATAATCTTTCCCGTTTTTTCCACATTTTCCATTATTTCTTCGCTCCTAATAGTTGCAGCGTGATGTTATATAGCCTAAAGCCTTCCTCGATAAATGGGCTATCTAACACTGAAAGAATTTTTCAAATCGGACCAGTAGTTCCTGAGATTAGCGCGTTCAAACAAACAAACAAACAAACAAACAAACAAACAAACAAACAAACTCTTCAGCTTTATAATATTAGTATAGATAGGTTCACCTTTTAATATTAAAATGTCCAAAATAATAAACCTAGTATAATATATTTTAATATACTCTTTCAAGCGGAGTTATAATTCTATTATGAAACAACGTATCGTTAAGCTTCAAAGTTAAAAGTTAAGTAGTAGCAAGTTAACCTGTTTTACGAGCGTCGTAGTGCAAACTATACGACCTTATTATTGGATTAAAGTATTAAAACTCTGTTATATTATAGTATATTACTTTTGTATTTGGTCACTTAATCTTATTATAACAACCATTTTGTGAAAATGTATCAACGTATGTGGATCTCAGCTAAAACATGGGTAATTAGTTTTAAAGATGCATAGCAGATCCTGCTTTTTATTATAGTTCTTTTTATCCGTTTGATGATAAAAACATCGAATGTATTTGATGAAAATCATCAAACGACTGGTCCTGCATCGCTTAAATATAGAGTCCGTGTTCTTCGTTTTCTAGAGATGGGCTATCTATAGAGAAATGGACTTGGTGTTCTCGTCAAGCTTTTTGTCGTCATTAAACATTGCTAGCTTGTGCTTGGAACTTAGTTGCGGAACGACATTGAGTTTTCTGAGAACTTTACATAAAAATGAAATAATGTTTTCACATGAGGTAGGCCAAAATTACAATGGATGAGTGTCCTAAAGAAATATATGGAAAGCTGCAATCTCGAAGAAGAAGATGTCCAGGACAGAGCGAAGTGGAAGGAGAGGATACGGAAAGCGGACCCCGTCACAAGACAAACATACGAAACAAAGAAACAAACTCTTCAGCTTTATATTGTTAGCATAGATAGATTCCATACAAAACGTTGAATAAAAACAGTAGGGAATTCTCAAACACTTATTCTGACATAGATGATGAATGATAGCACTCTATAGCTTCATAACTGGATATCATACTTTATATGGGAAAACCTTATATTCTACAACAATGGGAATTATTTTACAGACCGCTGAACTTAAACAATTAACATCGCGTCTGATTGACGTCGAGGATAAAATTAAAAGTAATGTTATAATTATGACTGCATGATGTTGCTCTATGATTAATAATAATTTACTTCATTCAGGTTATTTTCTTCGTTTTTTAGGGTTCCGTACCCAAAGGGTAAAAACGGAACCCTATTACTAAGACTTCGTTGTCTGTCTGTCTGTCTGTCTGTCTGTCTGCACGCTGTATCTCATTAACCATGATAGCTAGAAAGCTGAAATTTTCACAAATGATGTATTTTCGTTGCCGCTATAACAACAAATACTAAAAATTAAAAAAAGTTATATATTAAGGGGGGTCCCCATACAATAAATTATAAAGACAGTGCAATTTGAATACAACGCCATCTGTTACTCAAGCGTGGAACTACAGCTTGGTACGGAACCCTTCGCGCGCGAGTCCAACTCGCACTTGGCCGGTTTTTTTTGCATTTGCTTCGGAGTTTAATCCTGAGGGAAATACTTTAAACATATGCACCAACTGATATGATAAAGTTAGAGAGTTTGTTTGTTTGAATGTGGTAATCTTAGCTAGTACTGGTCGGGATGTAAAAAAACTTCTAGTTTGAGATACATATTCAATTTATCGATGAAGTCTATTAGGGTTATTCATCCAGGTTCATAGGGTAGTTCCAATGGAAGCTTTCAAGCCCTTCTCATCTATGATTAAAATTTTGCCGAATGCATGCTATTGAATGCACATTTTGGCGACCTATCTATTAATACAAAATATGATATTACTCATAGAAAATACTGGATACCTATAACCTCTTCCCACCTTCAACAATATAAAAACAGTATTTACATATCTACTGCAGCTTACATACTGCATAAAAGTATTCATAGTGCTTATAAAACAAATTATTTTTGTTCATTCGACCGCCACTAATATGGGAGTCCCGCTGTTAATCCATCAACTTTCTGTCATTTCGCGATACTATCGTAACTGGTAAATTGTAGTGTAAATAATGTATATTGGTAGTGATGGTACTTTTTGAGGAGATAAGCAATCAGTCCGAGAATAAACTTAGTTTTTTTTATGGCCGGTAAGAAAAAGGGTTTGTATTTAAAAACCTCCAAAAAAGAGGAGATTCTCAGATGGATTTTATTAAAATTCGGATATGTCAGTAATAAAGATATAAGAATCTCAAAATACCAGCTTCGATAAGTTGTTTTTTGGAAAATGATACTTGCTACTGACAAGTAACACATGTATCGGGCTAACTTTAAAACATATTCGTCATATTACTACTAAAAACATCCTCTATAGTTCAATGCGACAGCGCGTTGCCTGACTTGAGAAATGAACCAACTACCTTACGAATTCAGTAAGACAAACAACCAACAAAGTCTCAAAAATCATAGCAAAGATTTTCAAATAGGTACTCATATACAAAAAATATTTAGTTCTTCAAATAAATAAGATAGATCCACCCACATACGGAGAAAAAATAAAACCTTTCTATCTAAGGTTGTCTGCAAGAAAATTCAATTTGGACTTAAGCTCTCTTTTGTTCTGAAATATATCTGTTACACAAAATGTTTGTTTACTTTGTTTTTGTCAATACGAGAGATATAAGAAAGTATTTACTTATTTGTGTGTTTGAAGTAATCTCTAGATCTAAGAGCCGATTCCAAAATATCTTGAGTAGATCAAAATGAAGTTATGACTGAAATTTGGAGCCAGGTTTTGAAGGTATAAGAATTGATTATAATCCTATGTATCCAGTTTGCCTTGCCTTGAAGAGCTCGTGGCTAAATCAAAGCCGCGCGGATCGATCGCTTATAAAAGTTAAGCAACGCTTGACACGGTCGACCCGTGGATGGGTGAACAGGCAGATGATGTATCCAGTTTGCAAATACGTATTTCTCCCCGCTACTCAAATATTTATGATATCTACAAACACAATTAGCCAGAAATCCAGCTTAAAAATCTCTTTGCCACCATGTCACCAAGTCCAAGTGGAAACTCATCAGATAAACCTTTGAAATCCGGTGGAGTGGAATGGAGATACTGACTATAACTCACTTACGGTCCTTCTGCAGTCTCTGGTGTAAGAGAGCCTATCTCATAGGAAGGTCAGTCCCGGAGCCCCGATAGGCTTTGGCCCACCAAGCATCTTCACGAGTCCAGTCTAAAACTCCCTCATGATTATGATAACTACAATCACCAGCTTCTCAATTTTTGACTGGTATTGGGTCTTTATTCAATCATTGTACATATTTACATTTCTTACTTCAACTAAAACTATTCATATACATACAGCTTAAATCTAATACAGAGCATCAAAAAATTGGTCCTCATCGCTGTCATTCGGTAATGTACCCAAAAGGCTGGCAGCATTGCCATGTTGAATGGCAATGCTTAACCGCTGAGTGAAATGAAAACCAGCCCTTGGGTCACACGGGAAGTGTCAACCAGGCGCTTGGATATATCTTTTGCAAGAAGGTGAGTTTGTGAGCCAGTTTCACAAAAGATAACAAAAGAACCGTGATGATTCTTGAACAGTACACAGAAATAGTGCCGTTAAATTAATTACTCGTTGAAAGAGGCCAAGGTTATCCATTGTTGTTGGTCGTAGATTTTTCCCATTAATTTTGGACATCCAAGGCTCTTCAGCTTAATGAATATTTAAGAAATTATATTACCGTGTTTCTGTGTTGTTTAAGCGAATATTACGTCATTGTTTACATACTTTGTTTTCAAGACAATAGTGGCTGTTGAATTGTCTTAAAATTGAAAGTAATTGTGATAGCCTAGTTCATGTGGTCAGTCGTTTTGTTCAAACATATTCTTTTTATTTTCAATAAAAATCTGTAGTAAAATTATAAAGCTAAAGAGTTTATTTTTTAAACACGGAAAAAGTATTTTAGTGTAAGATAGTTCATGTGTCACGGAAGGCTACTTTTAATCCAGGTGCAACCATTAATTCCTTTGGGACGTTGGTGAAACCATTGGCAGAAGCTAGTCAAATCCCTACTAATATTATACATGCGAAAGTAACTCTGTCTGTCTGTTACGCTTTCACGCCTTAACCAATGAGCCGATTTTGATGAAATTTGGGACAGAGATGGAATAGACCCTGAGGAACAACATAGGCTTTTTATCCGGGTACGGGAAATAGTTCCCTCGGGAAGCGGGCGAAGCCGCTGGGAGAAGCTAGAAGTATCTATTTTATCAGCCATTGTTGAAATATAACTAACATCTTAGAATTTATTTCTTCAGTTTGTTCGTTTTAAATTTTCTTAGCAAAGTTTTACTTTAGTTAAGGCTGTCACTCAGGCTTACAAACCAGTACCTACTTACTTAAATATAAATAAGAACTGAAAGTTCTAATTAAGGGTAGAGATTTTGATGACAAGCGGTTCGAAAATATAAATAAAATTGGGCAAAATGTTATTTAGTAGGATAAGATGACTAATACATATTCAAATAGAATTAGGAGGAAAAAAGAAAGAAACATTTATTTGCATAGAACATAGGAGGTACCAGTGGTAGCGGAAAATAGGTGGTGGAAGAATGATAATAAAATGAATCCTGTAAGTGTAACCTTTTAGACTTCTATAATACACATTACAATTATTGTTTGTCTAAATAATACACCTAGAATTATAATCAGTTGAAATGCAAATCGAAAACAAGTTTTTCTGTCTATGCAGACGCAGATAAATCATAATCACTTGAAATATAAGTCCAAAAAACTAGTTGTCTGTCTATGCAGACGCAGATAAACACAAAAACACAGTACCGAAGCGCATTGAATTAATATGATAATATGTTCAGCCATTACAAAAATAGCCGACGGTGGAAGGAAAACGTTCATCAAGTTAATCCCGAGGATAAATTGATTATAGATACAAAGATAATATCAACACGTCATGTTAGTTATCGTAGTTTCAAAGTTTATACTCCGAATCAATTAATCTATACTAATATAATAAAGAGGAAATATTTTTTCGCTTGTGTATCCCGATGAGGCTCCGGAATCACTGAACCGATTTGTACATCTATGCTACATAGACTATATGCATGAGTTAGCAACAAAATTCTGGCATATATCAGCCTTGGCCTCAAATTATTAGAAGTTATTCGAAAACAACAAAAAATAGTATGCGGACATTGCCTTATGTCAGGCTTTACTTATCAAAACTAAAAGTACCATTTCTAATACATTATCCCAAAAAAACATCTTTAATAATACGCACACTACGAAAAATAAATACGCAAAGTACAGTCACCGTAAACTGTCAATCAACTTATTTTAACGCCATCAAATCTCGACCTAGATTGTCGGATTACAAAACTTACATCACTCAAGGAACGTTAAACTTGGTACATTAATGTGCCTATTATGCTAATATTGACCCACCGTGACAGGTCGGAAGCGTGACGCATAAAAATGTAAAAAAACATCGACCCTTGCTTTATTATGATGGTAAAGCCACGTGCAAAAGTGTAGAGCCTTGTTAAGTTAATTTCAAAGGTTGTGCTTTAATTTTGTTGAAGACGGCTATTTGAATGAAAAAAAGATACATAAAAATGATAATTCTAACATTAAGCAGTAGCTACACTAATTATTGATTTTATGAATCGTTTAATTTTATTTTGTTTTATATACGTCCTTCACGGCTGACAATTTTAATTGGCAATTCCTGTNAAGTATCTATTTTATCAGCCATTGTTGAAATATAACTAACATCTTAGAATTTATTTCTTCAGTTTGTTCGTTTTAAATTTTCTTAGCAAAGTTTTACTTTAGTTAAGGCTGTCACTCAGGCTTACAAACCAGTACCTACTTACTTAAATATAAATAAGAACTGAAAGTTCTAATTAAGGGTAGAGATTTTGATGACAAGCGGTTCGAAAATATAAATAAAATTGGGCAAAATGTTATTTAGTAGGATAAGATGACTAATACATATTCAAATAGAATTAGGAGGAAAAAAGAAAGAAACATTTATTTGCATAGAACATAGGAGGTACCAGTGGTAGCGGAAAATAGGTGGTGGAAGAATGATAATAAAATGAATCCTGTAAGTGTAACCTTTTAGACTTCTATAATACACATTACAATTATTGTTTGTCTAAATAATACACCTAGAATTATAATCAGTTGAAATGCAAATCGAAAACAAGTTTTTCTGTCTATGCAGACGCAGATAAATCATAATCACTTGAAATATAAGTCCAAAAAACTAGTTGTCTGTCTATGCAGACGCAGATAAACACAAAAACACAGTACCGAAGCGCATTGAATTAATATGATAATATGTTCAGCCATTACAAAAATAGCCGACGGTGGAAGGAAAACGTTCATCAAGTTAATCCCGAGGATAAATTGATTATAGATACAAAGATAATATCAACACGTCATGTTAGTTATCGTAGTTTCAAAGTTTATACTCCGAATCAATTAATCTATACTAATATAATAAAGAGGAAATATTTTTTCGCTTGTGTATCCCGATGAGGCTCCGGAATCACTGAACCGATTTGTACATCTATGCTACATAGACTATATGCATGAGTTAGCAACAAAATTCTGGCATATATCAGCCTTGGCCTCAAATTATTAGAAGTTATTCGAAAACAACAAAAAATAGTATGCGGACATTGCCTTATGTCAGGCTTTACTTATCAAAACTAAAAGTACCATTTCTAATACATTATCCCAAAAAAACATCTTTAATAATACGCACACTACGAAAAATAAATACGCAAAGTACAGTCACCGTAAACTGTCAATCAACTTATTTTAACGCCATCAAATCTCGACCTAGATTGTCGGATTACAAAACTTACATCACTCAAGGAACGTTAAACTTGGTACATTAATGTGCCTATTATGCTAATATTGACCCACCGTGACAGGTCGGAAGCGTGACGCATAAAAATGTAAAAAAACATCGACCCTTGCTTTATTATGATGGTAAAGCCACGTGCAAAAGTGTAGAGCCTTGTTAAGTTAATTTCAAAGGTTGTGCTTTAATTTTGTTGAAGACGGCTATTTGAATGAAAAAAAGATACATAAAAATGATAATTCTAACATTAAGCAGTAGCTACACTAATTATTGATTTTATGAATCGTTTAATTTTATTTTGTTTTATATACGTCCTTCACGGCTGACAATTTTAATTGGCAATTCCTGTAGATATTTTACATATTTCACAAAGTCATTGCAAAAAAATATACAATGACGAAACAATACTAATAAATTCATAATTCATATAAAAATGCGTAAGTTTTGTGCACGACTGTTCAACAAAGGTGGCGTAGTCCCGGCGTATTATTATAATAGTAATTTGCGTAGCGTGCGTAGTGAATGGGAAAATTTGTAATGACGGTTATTATGTAATACGTTTGAGTGGGCCGAAATTTAGTGAAATGTTAGGAATATAGGTCGGATTATCCACTATATAGATATTATTATGTAAATCAGAGAACTATTGTTTAATCTTTACAATATAATAGGTACATTACGATGTTTGCTTTCAACAAGAACGTATTTTTGGATTTGAAAATGTTTTTAAAATTGACACTTCAATTCAGTTAAATTATATTGGGGTATATTATATGTATACAAGTTATTTTAGTAGTGGCCAGTTTTGAAGGTGTCAGGTTCTAAATAGCTATCTGACAAATGATGCCATAGGAAAGTAGTTATAATTAAAAACATTTCTATGGTAGGTATATATCTGTTACATAGCTATCTAAAACTTTACCTGGGACCTCTGCGCTAGGTCTTTTAAAGTCATAAAGATCACATTGTTTCCAAACACCTATTAATCCTGTACCTACTTATTGTTTACTTATTTGTATAAAACTAAAATTAGCATCAACATACACTTCACACAATAAAAAATCAGCAACAAAGATTATTAAAAACAGAAACTAATTACTTTTATAATTGTTTCCTTTGCAAACGTTCTTGATACAAATCTGCGGTCGTAACAATGCAAGGACGATCTTAAGGTTTTTATAATCGCAGGAAAACGATAGATATTAAAATATTCCGATGACGACGATGGTCGGATTTTTTAAAGGATTTTAGCAATTAATTTTAATGGAAAAGGTAATATTAAAAACGTGTACTGTTGATTGTAATATTTAATGCTACTCTACTTCTTATCGAGAGAGCTGCAGGTTTAATCACCAAACAAGCCAGTGTCAAAGTTTTCTCAAATCCGTCTGATGGCCTCTGACGTGGAATTATAACAACGATAAGGTACTACTGAGTAGCATATGTGCTATAACACTAGGTTAAAGAATGTATGTATTTATATAAGTAATAGATGACGTTCTATTAAGCATGTACTTAACTAGAATTCTTATGGATGACCTAAACCATTAGATCATCTAGGCAAGTTTAGCATATTTAATTAATGTAAGGGATAGCCTTATTGCTTCATCATATATTAATTATATTATAATACTATGATGTATCTTCATATAAAGGTTAAGGTATTTTAGGAGGAAAATATTTATTAAAATATTGTTTTCATACCTATTCATGCGGTTCCCAATTTTCTATCTATATCTGTTAAAAGAGATATTTTTAGACATTGTCCTTATACAATTAATGTCAAATTCCTATCTCTAGTAAGCAAAACCACAGATAGATAGAATATTGGGAACGACCGTTAGTACCTTACTTATTAAATGTATCGATGTGTATTATGTGTATCTCTACACCCAAGTACTATATTTGAGATGAGTAGAGCAATTACGAATATGGAAAGGGAGAGGCAGACAGAAGAAATGAAGAATGGATTTTCTGAGGGATGACATGAATAAAGGAATATATTTTAGTATGACGAGTGTTGGAGTGGAATGGAGCGAAAAACGTACTATAACACTGATCCTAAATAAAATTAGAAACGGGGCAAGAAGAAGAAGAGGTAAGCAATTACGTACAGATGCCAGCACATCAAGCTACATCAGTCTGTAAAATCCTTCCGATCAACATTGAACCTTAAACTTCTAATACTACCTACTAGTAGTACTTTTGCTTCAGAAAAAAATGAGAATCTTTTGAAGTTTGATAGATTGTAGTAACTTTATGTACTGGCGTTTGTATGTACATATATACCTACATGTATACGTTATACCTATAACATACATTCCCAAATAGATTACAACTTCTGTCGACGGCAACCCGTCGTTTTTCCCATATCATGACTGTTACTCTTAGCATATCTATATATGTGTGTTAGTGGCGAATGCTATCATTATTGATGACGTTCGGATCATTCGTCATCATGCAAATGGAATTTGATCATCATGCCACCCGATGTTCAAATTCCAAAGCGACACGATACGCAAATGACGTCTGATAGTGCTAGTTTTGACGCCGATAGGAATTCGTGTATTTTGTACGTCATACCATCGAATTACGTGCATTCATCTGTATTGTCTTTTCTCAGGTAACCTTGGATCAGCATCTAAACTTAACCACGACTGCCTATCTGAACTCCTCAGTTACTCAGGCAACCCCAAAGCCTTTGGTAGGACTAGTGAGCTCTTCTGGCTTCTTACTACCCATGATGACTGCCAGAGATGTTCAAATGACTTCTCAGAGTTCAGAATTTTTGGATCCCCAATGTCAACATCATACTGATGATTCAACAACCGTTTAGCTTTTACTTTTACCTCGATCAACGTTTTAAGGTAACATGCAACTCCTGTATTTGTATGGAGTTTTATTAAAACTTGCTCGACTTGAAGGACATAATAAGGCGTGTCATATCACAAAATTGGTCGCCAGTAGGCACTTCAAAGTGATATTACAAGCATTAAACTAAACGCAAAGAGCGTTTTAATCATTTACGACAATTGTAAAACTGATATAGAGCTGTAAAAACGTCAGTTGCGCCGATAAAATTAACTTGCACTGTAAATCTTTGATATCAAAGGGATTTCCGCTTCTGTTATCTGTTGGGCTGAAAAAATCTTATTGTATTTGATAGTCCAATTTTTTTTCATAATAAAATGTGTAATTTTGTCTAGCTGACTGTACTTCGTACGCGCGCAGTCTGTCAAGTGACTGATAATTGTTAAAAACATACTTGCGTACTTACATACTTATATACTTATAGGTACATACATACATGATACGGGCAAAAACTTAAACCTTCTTGGTAAAAATAGACGAATTGTGAGGCTTTTTTTCTGTTTTATTTCCAGATAAAAAATATGTAACAAAATATGTACAAGTCGCCATTTTTCTATGGCTCAAAGACATTGCGATTATGGTATCAGTGATGAGCAATATTAATTTAACAATTAACGTTCATTGATAACTTTTCTACTTAATAGATAAGATAGAATGAGTGTAGGCACGTTATTCACGTCTAGGTTTTTTGAGTACCTACGTACCTATTAAAAGTACCTACTAAACTTCTTATATAAAGCACTGGCTCCTGCCAGCGGCTTCGCCCGCGCTATACTTGAAATCCCGTTTTTTCCCGTTCCCGTGGGAATTTCGGGAAATCCTTTCTTAGTGCTCCCCTACATATCCCAAGGAACCTACATTCCAAATTTCAGCTGTCTACGACCAGTAGTTTCGACTGTGCGTTGTCTGTCAGTCAGTCACTCAGTAACGGAAGAGTTTTATATATATAGATTAGAATTTATTTCGCAGTACATTAGTAAAAACCCTTAAGCGAAATTCAAAACAAAAAGGGTATTTCACTCAAAAACTTCATTTTCAGCCAGTACAAGAGTAAACTATAATCTATTCTAAATGACATAAAGTTCAAAATTCAATGCAGCATGTATTGTATTGGATTTTGCATTAGGCCGGATTTTCACCTCATCACAATACAACATGTACTCTATTCCTAAAGCAATAAAGTTCAAATTAACACGAGTTCCAAAATTGGCTTTGTTGGCGCCAATTTTCATCTATGGTAGTTAATTATAGAAGTTTAGGGTTCAGTCAAAACATTTTTAGTTCCGTACGTCCCTCCAGTTTAATTAAGATAAATGATTCGCGAACGAGTAATGAACTGGACTTCTCCAGTGTGTCATTCGAAATCCATTATTAGAGTTACACTGCTGGCCAAGAAAAAGTACACTCTGTTTTTTACTATATTTTATTTAACCAATGAATGTTTTTTTTTGCTAATTTTGCAATGGGGCTGCCATTGGTTTTCTACTATGGCCCTTTTTATTTTGTTTTATTAAAAAAAATTGAATATTTTTTTTTGCTTTTTCTTTTACAAAATAATAATTACCTAATTAATAAAGGAATAAAAAAACACTCTAACTTTACCAATACTGTGTGAATAGAATAGTTTGTCCCACATTAAAGTTAGTATAAAGTTTCTGACCTGAGAACTTCTGTGTTCAGTGGCAGACATAAAATTAATAGGAATAACTGGCTGCGTGATCATTACAACTAAATGTTAGTTGGACACGCTCGTCCTTTGTATATCTACGTATAACTTTCGTAAAATGGAATGGAGTGGAATGAAACTTTTAATAGATATTTTAGCGATAAAATGTAGGTCAAAGGATGTATGCAAAAATAAAAGTTTTTTTTACGTTTATTTTTTAATGTTTTTGTCCTTTAAGTATAACACTATCTACGTTAAGTAACAAAATAAAATACTCTTTTATTACTAAGCTAAGATTTTAAAATTGTTTTAATTTATAAATAAATGCAATTACTAAAAGAAAATACAAAGAAATGCTATATAGGTGGCACATTGCCAGCACTTTTCTGCAAATAGGTAACAGTTGTAAATCATTTCCGTTGCATCACCATAAAATAATGAAAGAACTTTTTTTATATTTTTAAATAAACATAAAAACTCGAGCAGTATGCACGAAGTATAATTAAATACACTGTTGTAATACCCGGCGTTCTCATAAAACAACAATATGTGATGACATATGACATTTTCTTATTTTTTTCTTTGCACATTTTCACAGGAAATTTAGCATCAAAAACTCATGACGTTTTATTGCTTTCTCAGTGCTGGTTTATTAAGAAAATGTTTTCTTGAAAAATTAACATTTAGAAACAGAATTTTGTCGGTTTTATTTTTTGTTTAGTCTCGAGATTCAAGTTCATTGGCATGGACAAGGTTGGATTGCGTAATTTTGTTTCAAATTTCATACAGTTTAATGTTGTAGAGCTAGTTAAATTAATGGATAATTAAATAAATATTATGTATTAGCACCATTTATTCATATGATTTATATGAATAAATGGTGCTAATACATAATATCCTTTACTCGTTGCACAAAATAGTGCATACATAGCAGGTGCATATTATAACAAATTATGCAAACTAAGTCATTTAAAATAAATGAGAAAATTAAATATTCATACATTACGATATCCGCCGCTGTAAGTACAAAACTAATATTATGAAATACACCCTCGTTATTTCAAAGGGACATTTTATATGCGAATAAATAATATTAAAGTTTATGTAGAAAAAGTTTTATGTCGTGATGAAAAATAATGAGCTGGCTGGTTGGTAGCAGAAATTGCCTTAGTATAATGTATTGGCAGGTCTCGTAATTATAAAAATGTCTATGGATTATATTTTTACATACGTTTAATTTTCCAGTTAGTGACATTCTGACAACATGTCAACGGTAGCTGTCACGGTCTAAAGGCGCGGCCCCACCGCAGTGCACGGAGAGACTACGCACGTGTATTAAGCTTCACTTTGGAAGAAAATGTATGTGGTTGTGTCCACTGCAACCCACGGAGAGGCTACGCACGAATTGACGTCATTGATACATGCGTGGCTTGCTCGAATAGGCGGTTACATAGCTCAACGCTGTCAACGTGGGTCTACGTTTCCACGTGGGTGTACTCCATACACGAATATGACCGTCGACTACGTACAGCTCACTTATCGCAGCGTAGCCTCTCCGTGCGCCGTGCCACGCTATACATAGTCGTGTTACATATTCGTGTATTCCAGTGGAAACGTAGACCCACGTTGTCAAACAAATGAATACACGCAGCTAAAATGCGCCGCGTGCCCGTGCACAGCATGCACCGCGGTGGGGCCGCGCCTTAATAAAAATAATTATGGGGTGTGATACCTATTCATGAACTTTTAGAAAAAGATGCTGAGTAACCATCGAATAAAAAAAAAATGTATGGAAATTAAATCATTAAAATCTTTTGCTATAACTTATTTTATGCGACACTTATCTATAGACAATTAAGTTACACTATACGCAACAATTGCTAAAAGAATTTGTCATGAAACCTACCACATTTTTTTTCAATTATAATACACTCATTTTAATGGGAAACGGGCAAAATTGCGGCAGATATATCTAAACTATAAAAATCCAAATTTCAACTAACCGCAATATAAAAAGGAACAACTAAAAACCACCCATAACATTATCACCCCTTTTATATATTTAACTATTATAGTAACAATCTTACAATCATATACTGGGCACTGATCCAATTTCCTCTACATATAAGATGATTTTCCGATAAAAAACGACTAGTTTCTAACATAACATTGCAATTATACTTAGACTTGGAGTATTTCGGAGCTAGTCGCCAACTGAAATAACGTTTAGTCAAGCACCTAAGTCCGGGGTTAAGTTTCTGAATTTCATTTAAAGTTTTAGGTTAAGCGAGTTGTTATTAAGGAAGTATTTATATTCATTTAGATGTTTTATGGCTTATTCTGAGCTTCTGTGCCCGTAGTTAATCTATTACAGTATTTATCTCTTAAAAGTGAATAGATAAACGGCCAACAAGGATGTAACATTTTTGGCTATGCTGAAAAATATATGTAGTCATTCTGTATTTATTTTCCTTTACTGCAAATCAGGGACCTTACACTAGAGATTATTATAGTTAACGTTGACAAAAAAAACCTCATAAGTTTAATTTTTAAGGGCCGATAATTTTTGAACGGATTTTTTCAGACTGTTGCACTCAAGGCCTTTCATTCTTTATATCTAACACGCTAATCAAAGCTCATTATATATTTTCTAATAATAAATTAAGTTCTTCGAATATTTCAAAGTAAAAATTGTAATTATTTTATAAACGAAAACAAATTGTTACCTGATAAAAGCTGTTTCCTTTAACATGCACTGCAGTGTAACACTTTTAAATTAAAATCGTATTAAGCAAGTGTATACAACCTGTTCTTTGTATATCTATTGACATGATGGTGATTTATTGAAGGAAAATGTGTTTCAGAAACTGGATATTTTCAGGACTATCGACATACCTGAAACAAACAAAGGAAAAATGGTTAAGAAATTAAAAATATCGTACAATATTATCTCTTATTTTTTTCTCAAAAATACACTAGAGGTTGCTTATCTGCGGATTTCTATAACAATTATCTATCCATTGTTTCTCGGTTATTCTCGATAATTTATATGGAGCTTAATGTCAAAATTAAACTCTAATCGATATCAATGGATAGATGGGTTACAGAAATCCACCGTAAATCTAACAAACCTAGTAAAATTAGCTCAAGATATTTATATGTATACCTAATTTTGTCTTAACATGAAAACACTATAGTGAATAGATAGATTTTCAGTATGAAATGATGTCAGCCATTTTACGGCTTGTTTTGTTTTATAATATTGTTATCTAAATACTTGTAAAATATCTTTACCGATTTTGTATTGTCTTGAAATTACGATTATTGTAAATCAGCAATAAATGTTTATCAGTACTCGATATTTTGCCGAAGGTTAAATGACGAGAACAGTCTCTTCACTTTGTATAAATAATTTAATTTGATTATTTCCTAATGACCCAGTATTCAATTCAATTTTCAATTTTAAGTACTAAGTAATTTTCATTCAGCTTAGTAAGAATAAAACTAGACAAACAGCACAGATTTTTTTTACGCAAAACCGAACGTTTTATGCGCGACAAATTCCAAACGGTAAAAATCTGTCCTTTCGGTTTAAAACGTCATCTATGTAGGTACCCGTAGTTGTCAATTGTACAAACCGAACGGCGGCGTTGCTGGGAAAAACTGAAAGAAACTCAAGAAAAATCATTGTGCTAAAATAAACCAACTTACTCATTCGAAATGGAATATTTCATTTAAAATATAGTAAATACTCTTCAAAAATAAATAAAATTGTATTATAAGCCAAAGATCGTCGTCACAAAATTCATTTCCACAAAGATCGGAATGAATCAAACAAATTCCTAACTTAAAAACGTATTATTAGGCTTCATTTTCTTTCAATCGAGCCCCTTCAATTTGTCTCAGGCGACATAATGATAGATTGTCAAAGCAAATTGAACCTTGACATGATATAATAAAGTCGACAATCAGTTGGATGGAAAGAGGGGACGTTTGAATAGGATATGATTAGATTACACCAGGCATCCTTGCAAGGTTTTGTAATGGCTTGGGAATGAAAGAAAAACTGAAAAGGAAAATTTTGCAATATTCTTGAAGTAAAATTAAAGGTCTATAAAGTTCAGTTCACTAGTGCTTTGCTTAAGAACCTCTATTATTTCTAGAGACCTCTTTTCACTTAACCTACAATTTTTTCTTTATTTTTGTGTGAACTTCGAGCTAAGTTTTTAAACGAGTGAACTTTTGACTTNAATTATGGGGTGTGATACCTATTCATGAACTTTTAGAAAAAGATGCTGAGTAACCATCGAATAAAAAAAAAATGTATGGAAATTAAATCATTAAAATCTTTTGCTATAACTTATTTTATGCGACACTTATCTATAGACAATTAAGTTACACTATACGCAACAATTGCTAAAAGAATTTGTCATGAAACCTACCACATTTTTTTTCAATTATAATACACTCATTTTAATGGGAAACGGGCAAAATTGCGGCAGATATATCTAAACTATAAAAATCCAAATTTCAACTAACCGCAATATAAAAAGGAACAACTAAAAACCACCCATAACATTATCACCCCTTTTATATATTTAACTATTATAGTAACAATCTTACAATCATATACTGGGCACTGATCCAATTTCCTCTACATATAAGATGATTTTCCGATAAAAAACGACTAGTTTCTAACATAACATTGCAATTATACTTAGACTTGGAGTATTTCGGAGCTAGTCGCCAACTGAAATAACGTTTAGTCAAGCACCTAAGTCCGGGGTTAAGTTTCTGAATTTCATTTAAAGTTTTAGGTTAAGCGAGTTGTTATTAAGGAAGTATTTATATTCATTTAGATGTTTTATGGCTTATTCTGAGCTTCTGTGCCCGTAGTTAATCTATTACAGTATTTATCTCTTAAAAGTGAATAGATAAACGGCCAACAAGGATGTAACATTTTTGGCTATGCTGAAAAATATATGTAGTCATTCTGTATTTATTTTCCTTTACTGCAAATCAGGGACCTTACACTAGAGATTATTATAGTTAACGTTGACAAAAAAAACCTCATAAGTTTAATTTTTAAGGGCCGATAATTTTTGAACGGATTTTTTCAGACTGTTGCACTCAAGGCCTTTCATTCTTTATATCTAACACGCTAATCAAAGCTCATTATATATTTTCTAATAATAAATTAAGTTCTTCGAATATTTCAAAGTAAAAATTGTAATTATTTTATAAACGAAAACAAATTGTTACCTGATAAAAGCTGTTTCCTTTAACATGCACTGCAGTGTAACACTTTTAAATTAAAATCGTATTAAGCAAGTGTATACAACCTGTTCTTTGTATATCTATTGACATGATGGTGATTTATTGAAGGAAAATGTGTTTCAGAAACTGGATATTTTCAGGACTATCGACATACCTGAAACAAACAAAGGAAAAATGGTTAAGAAATTAAAAATATCGTACAATATTATCTCTTATTTTTTTCTCAAAAATACACTAGAGGTTGCTTATCTGCGGATTTCTATAACAATTATCTATCCATTGTTTCTCGGTTATTCTCGATAATTTATATGGAGCTTAATGTCAAAATTAAACTCTAATCGATATCAATGGATAGATGGGTTACAGAAATCCACCGTAAATCTAACAAACCTAGTAAAATTAGCTCAAGATATTTATATGTATACCTAATTTTGTCTTAACATGAAAACACTATAGTGAATAGATAGATTTTCAGTATGAAATGATGTCAGCCATTTTACGGCTTGTTTTGTTTTATAATATTGTTATCTAAATACTTGTAAAATATCTTTACCGATTTTGTATTGTCTTGAAATTACGATTATTGTAAATCAGCAATAAATGTTTATCAGTACTCGATATTTTGCCGAAGGTTAAATGACGAGAACAGTCTCTTCACTTTGTATAAATAATTTAATTTGATTATTTCCTAATGACCCAGTATTCAATTCAATTTTCAATTTTAAGTACTAAGTAATTTTCATTCAGCTTAGTAAGAATAAAACTAGACAAACAGCACAGATTTTTTTTACGCAAAACCGAACGTTTTATGCGCGACAAATTCCAAACGGTAAAAATCTGTCCTTTCGGTTTAAAACGTCATCTATGTAGGTACCCGTAGTTGTCAATTGTACAAACCGAACGGCGGCGTTGCTGGGAAAAACTGAAAGAAACTCAAGAAAAATCATTGTGCTAAAATAAACCAACTTACTCATTCGAAATGGAATATTTCATTTAAAATATAGTAAATACTCTTCAAAAATAAATAAAATTGTATTATAAGCCAAAGATCGTCGTCACAAAATTCATTTCCACAAAGATCGGAATGAATCAAACAAATTCCTAACTTAAAAACGTATTATTAGGCTTCATTTTCTTTCAATCGAGCCCCTTCAATTTGTCTCAGGCGACATAATGATAGATTGTCAAAGCAAATTGAACCTTGACATGATATAATAAAGTCGACAATCAGTTGGATGGAAAGAGGGGACGTTTGAATAGGATATGATTAGATTACACCAGGCATCCTTGCAAGGTTTTGTAATGGCTTGGGAATGAAAGAAAAACTGAAAAGGAAAATTTTGCAATATTCTTGAAGTAAAATTAAAGGTCTATAAAGTTCAGTTCACTAGTGCTTTGCTTAAGAACCTCTATTATTTCTAGAGACCTCTTTTCACTTAACCTACAATTTTTTCTTTATTTTTGTGTGAACTTCGAGCTAAGTTTTTAAACGAGTGAACTTTTGACTTTAGGTACTGAATTATTATTTATTTAAGTTTTTTATAGTGCTGAATGGAAAGGTCCCACAAAAAGTCTCACCATTAACCAAAAAAGAAAAACATCTGATTTCGTATATTTTTAGACTTAAATATTTATGTTTTATGTTCCTATGGAATATTAGCACCCATAACAAAAAGGGTCAACATCTAATTATTTAAAAGCTACAAATAGCACAGTTTCCCATTTTAGTTTTACAACCAAACAAAAGTATTTCACTAACTACAGTCAACGTTCAAAAGTGCACTGCCACCGCTATGATTAATACAGTTAAAATAAATCGCAGTTATCATAATTACGAGCTTTTCAGCAAAATTACTTCAGTACTACATCGCGTTAATTTCTCAGTTAAGTAATATCATTTAAAAATGTTAATGAACGCTCATTAGCGAGGAAAACTTAATCAATATACGAGTGTGAGTTTTTCCTTAATAAATGAGCAAAATTCTAAGCTCGAGAGTTGTTTGCGCCTACTTAATTAAATGAACGACGTCAGTGTTTGTGTGTGTATGTGTATAGACACGTGCTACGATAATTATGGCTGTAATTAGGTTTCTATCGTACCACTGGCAAATATAGCATTCATTTCAGCATTTCTATTATAGTTTCAGATCTTTTTGCGAATCGAATCGATAAAGAGGTTCTTATTAAAGAACTAGGTAAGCAAAGGAATTAGCTTATTTCTCCTGTTTATCCATTTAAACTAACTTTCGATAATACATGGCAAATACAATTTCATTTAGATAACTCTGACTAAACTGACGCCCATTCCTACTTTCAAATACCTATTATTTCATGTAGTTTCTGACTAAGAGGTATAACCACTGGGACAAAAATAAGAAATATAAAACAAAGTATTTATTTAGTGATACAAAAAATACAAAATTTTACTTCTAAAGACAAATAAAATCCATCTGAAACAATAAACCTTATATTTTACACTTATAATATTGCACTTATGACGACAAAAAAACCTTTTAGCTCCATTCAAAGAACAATGAATGGTTCTCCATTTAGAATTATTCCGTAGTCTTTTCCCATTTTACTCGTAGATTTTTCTCAGCTAAGTGAAAAGAAAACAACAAATTTTCACTGAACAACAATTATTGCTAAAAGAGCTCATGGCTGAGGCAACGCCGGTTCGATTGATGATAAGGTTAAGCAACGCATGCCGCGATCGGTTCGTGGATGGGTGACCATCTCGTCGTGACAATTTCGTGTTTCGGAAGGCACCAGTCCCAGCTGTAGTTTGAACATCTTCGGCAGTCGTTACGAAGTCAGAAAGTCAGACACCCATTCTTACCAAGGGGTGTCAGGTTGCCCAGTTAACTGAGCAAAAGAGGTCAGACAGGCAGTCGCTCCATGTAAAACACTGGTACTCAACTGCATCTGGTTAGCCTGGAAGCCGACTCCAACATAGTGGCGAAAAGGCGATGAACTTTTTTAGTTATTGTCTACTAAAAAACAAAAGATAAAAATCGATTTGGTTTTACAAAGTTCAAATGAACTTTGCTGGATGGCTTCGAACATTGATAGGTAAGGAATTTAATTGCTGTTCCCGATGGGATATCAGCTTTCCCAAGCTTTAGGCGATAGTTTAAGGCATAGGCGTTAGCGAGCGCGAGAGGGGTTAGATAAGTGACGTCATAGATTTTTTGTGATGTAGGATCAAGAACAACGAGAAATTATTTCTTTGGCTGTATTTGGCGTTTGGTGGTGGCTGATTCTATCAGTGAAAGGGAAAAAAATCACAAACTCCGTAGTTCATGTGCTGTCTCCAAGTTTTGAGAAAAGTTTTAATACCTAATATCATTGGGACACTTTTCTAACAAAAAGTTAAGGATATCGACTACATATTTGGCGGAATTTGCCCACAATTTCAATTTACTTAATTCTTGATAAAAAAAGCACCAAAATTATCTAAAAGAGGATGACACGTTTTAATACATGTAGTTGTTACTAAACGAACATGTAAAATATCACACATTCAAATATGGAAAGGTCATTTAGCATGTACCATTTACAAATAACCTACCTCAACGCAAAGATTTTACGATACCAGGTACGAATGCAAAGCTCAACCTTGTGAGTAAAATAAACTCCTAAAAGCATAAACCTTATTAAAACCAATTCATCCAGCTAGATAGACAGGCATCTGTTTATCTAAGGCACGTTCTAAACTAAAATGGCTGCCGTAAATGAATGTCGATCTAAAATCTGTTTATTTATATAGCTCATAAATGCAGCGGAGGTTTAAATATGGAGGTACAAATATTAGTGTAATAGAAGATTGATGGACGGGAATTGGAATAGTTTCAACAATTGTCGTAGTTAAATTATCCTGTACATTTCTTTGGAAGCAGGTTCAAACAAAAACGAACAATCTATACATATAATAAAACAGTGAAAAAATTGTGTCCGTACATTAAATATTTTTACAAAACAAAATATGTAGGGTTATTAAGAAATGAAAAAAGAGTAAGAATTCGAAAAAAAAATTGTCTGTTTATATATTTGTATGTTTGAATGTTTGTCTGTTTGCACACGCTAATCTCAGGATCCAATGGACAGATTTTGATGAAACTTGGCAGACATATAGCTTGTATATCAGAATAACATATAGGCTACTTTTTATCCGGGTACGGGAAATAGTTCCCTCGGGAAGCGGGCGATGCCGCTGAGATAAGCTAATATACACATAAAAAACTAACAAATGGAAACCCAAATAAAGTTAATTCTGCATACGAAAATATGATGCTCAAATTATTTTCAGAAAAACAGCTCTTCCAACTAAAAGCTAATACCCAATACCTAGAAGAACAAATTGATACAGCCATTACTACAGATATTCGAAGAATCTCTCTCGAAGTAGTTATTGGTATTTTATTCATAATACAATATGACGCTATTCAGTTGACGTCAATATAGACAGGAAATCTTGTGATAGATAGACCATCTGTTTTGTACGGGAGAGTATTGGTTCTCTCAATTTGTAATGTAGGTTTGAGTCTATTTTGAAAGATTGTTACTATGGACCATTGTTTCTCACTTTGTGCTTTTTACTTTACTTTATCAATTGAATCACAATTGATTACCAATTTACATGCAGTTCAGCAACCATAAAAACATTTTATGGTAAGCAAACATTTAAGAGAGAAATCTAATCGTTTCTATATTTTTTAAATTCTCTATTTATTTAGGTTATTGTGTAATTTCCTCTCTTACCTTTAACAAGAGGAGATTTATAATATCTTGTAAGTAAAACACACAATTTCGCCATGTTTCCACCGCTTTCGCTTTCCACTTAGACCAAATCTGAACCAGCAGACAGTAATTATTAAAGAAGTTCGCGTATAAACGTGAAAGGTAGCCGTCTTCAATTAAAAGTTAGGCTTCATCTACAAGCCAGGTTTTAACCAGGTTCAAACTATAAACATTGACTATATCATGACTTTCATGGTCTGGCATGACAGAAAAATAATTATTGTAAAGAGAGCTAGTGTCTGATCGCTAAATTAAAATTCCTACTAATATTATAAATGCGAAAGTAACTCTGTCTATGAGTCTGTCTGTCTGTTACGCTTTCACGCCTAAACCAGTGAGCCGATTTTGATGAAATTTGGTACAGAGATAGAATAGACCCTGAGGAACAACATAGACTTATTAAGAAATGAAAAAAGAGTAAGAATTCGAAAAAAAAAATTGTTTGTATATTTGTATGTTTGTCTCTTTGCACACGCTAATCTCAGGATCCACTGAACGGTTTTTGATAAAACTTGGCCGACATATAGCTTATATATCAGAATAACATATAGGCTACTTTTTATCCGGGTACGGAAAATAGTTTCCTCAGGAAGCGGGCGAAGCCGCTGGCAGAAGCTAGACTTAAAATAAGACACTACCACTGTTCTCCAATCAAAAAACAAGGGAACAAATTCTTTCAACAAATTCTCAGAATATCTTTCATAAATCCTCCAATTTAAATAAACACAAAACTAAAGCCATCTTAACCTTTAAAAAGTAAAGCTCTAACACGAAATCTAAAATCCGTCAAAAAATTCCAATAACAAAACGGGATACCATTTTTCATTTCGCAAAAATTCAATATTGACGCGAAAATCTGTTACACGACGCGATGACGTCACCACTCAGTTTATGACGTCATGAATAATGAGTTCCAGTGACGTATATTTTGAAAAGCTACACAAAGGGTTGGCAAAGGATTAATTTAATTCGAAATTAATTTGTTTTAATAACTTTTTGGTGGACAGAAAGTTGAAAATTGTGGGTTTATGTGCTGACCGCGTTTTTTTGTGGTGTGAGGAAAACTTTTATCGACAAAACGAGTTTATGTTTAGAGGTCAAGTTAATTAATTTTTTAAGAACAAGATAAACAAACCTATGAAATGGATTTTATTTTCACATAAAAACAAACTAAGCCTATTACAATGAATTGATGAGAATTTTGGTATTTGACAATTCAAAAATATAGATTTATTTCGACAGATAGATTGTTACTACCATGGCTATATGGGGTAAAAACATAATATATTTTTAACAGTAGTTGAAACAAACAATATGCCTGTATCCTGCTGTATCTCTCTATCCTGCAAGTAAAGGCGTAGGTTCAGCTTTGAATGAAACAAAAATAACTAAACAAAACAAATTCCATAATCTCAGAAAGAAAACTATTCATATAACCCAAGTTTTATCTCCACGGAGCAAGCTGTTTTCATGTTGAAGCTATAAAAACTAACTTTTGCTCTTTATTGTATTCGTTTAGATAACATTTTCATTTGCAGTAGCTTAGGTTAACTAATTTAAATTGTATTGTGTATTTAGCAGTACAAGTTGGGTTTTGTTAGCGGTTTTAATTATACTAGACAAATGAAAAAGTCTAGAAAGTCCTTTTTTAATATTACGGGTGACTTTTCTGGAGAGTCAGGCAAAGTTGTATCTATAGTACACCCACGCTTGATCAATAATTTTGTCTCGTATTTGATTAAAATGTGTTTCTTGTGAAATATTGAGATTTGTATTTACAACACAAAATTGCCTGCTGAAATTATTAAGCTAGTATGTTATAGATGATGTGAAAACTATAACTACGAAACAAATTTTGCCCATGGTTTCTACGACTTCTTGCACCCGGTTAAATGTAGCCTATGTCCTTTTTCTCAGTCTCTAGATTATCTTCCATTATTTCAATTAAATCAGCACAGCCGTTTTGGCATGAAAGTATGACAGGCGGACAGATTTTATTCAAGATACTACGATAGTGTGATACTAATTTGACATTATTCTACACTTTAACCTATCAAGCCTATCAAGTCCCAGTAGCCATCATAACCTATCATTAGCAGCCAATAAGCGTCTGAGACGACTACAGGGATAAACAGACAGACCTGACATCTGCCTATTGTGTATTGAGATCGCCAATATAGCTGTCAGGACCTGACAAGACCAGGCACTGTCAATCTGTTGGACTGAGTTAAGGCAGTGAACATGTATTGAGGCCATTTTTCTTGAAGTTACCAAAAAATGTAAAGGAAAATAACTGCAAGAAGAGACCTGAAAACAAAATGACCATTTTTTTTACTTACAAGTCTAAGAACATCCTCTGTTGGACAAAAGCCTCCCCCAAGCTGGGGGAATTTGGTCATACTCACCGCACTGGGCATGCGTGTTGGCGAGCGAATTTATAAGTAAGGTATTACATAATGCTTAGGCTTATCCCAGCAATTAATTCGTACTTCTGACCAATCTCTTATATTTTGCTTACTGCAGAAATAATTTAGGTTTTTAAGAATTTTACTTGTACAATCACAAATTCCCTTGTTATGCGGAAAGAACCCCGGACAACAACTTGAAAATAATACAGTATGTAGATATAAAAAAATACCACACCAGCGGTTTTCCGCTCGCTTTTTTAGACGCGACATATTTTGAGCTACAAAAGCACATGTATCATCGTTTGAACTCGAGTTTTCAATTGTTTACTTTTTGAACTGTCCGGAAAAACCGAGCGTATAATGGGCAAGTGTAAAAACGCTGTAAAGATAAGCTAAAAGGGTAACATCCTATTATATTTCCCATATTGTTACACCCCACTTAGTATTTAAGTTATCAAAACACATACGATCACATACAAAACTACTATACAATTCTAGATAAACAATAAGATATAAAATAACAAATTCATACAGTATCATAATCATCTGCACGATATACAAAAGAGGTGTTATTCCGATCGTAAATATAACACTTAAGAAAGAGACAGTAATATAGGAGGTAACGAGGGAAAAAGAGACGGACATACCATGGAGTTTATTACACGAAACGAAGTTATGGTAATAAGGGCGATTCATAACGTTTTTATGGTGTTTGGGGCTATTGTTTTGGGGGAGAAATTATTTTTGTCGAGCTGAGGAGGTATGGGGTCTTCAACTTGAGAGTTCAAATATTTTTTATGCAATTGCACACGATATTTTGTATGAGTCAGTGATGGATCACAAGGGATACAGCCACTTGCGTGTACAGTCGACAGCAAGTCAGTGTACCCAAATCTGCCAAATTTTACCAATCGAACATTAACCTTCCACTATTGTGATAAAGTTGAAAATCGATCGCAGAAATTTGACAGATTTGGATACACTGACTTGCATCCGGAAGGTAATTGCGAAATGACATAACGTTTGGTTCATAGTTCACATTCAGCGGCATCTAGTTAAACTAAAAACGAACTCCAAAAAGGTTAGACAGATGACTACTTCACAAAATTTTGACAAATTTCTAATTTCTAAGCTCAAGGTGTTCAAACCTCGGGGCGGGGCGGGTTGTTCGAAAGAGTTACCGCGGCTCTGGCAAACAAAGAGCTCCCGAAGGAACACGATGGGTTTTAGTCAGTAAAAGTCTGACACTTCCTCTAGCTGTCACCCACAGCGGGAGGGGTCATACTGATGATTTCCAATCGATATAAAAAAAAAGGTTTTCAAACCTACTTTATAACGGTACAGTTCAGATTTTTCAGCAACAAAGTCAGTTGCCCTGTAAATCATTGTTTGTTATTACTCGTCCAACTCATAAATTGCTTTTGAAGCCATAACTTGTGTTTGTACGTGCGCTCGTAAACGGCTTACGTTATTTTGATGCGGTGAGGTGAAAAATGCTATGTGGGTCACTGCGAAGGTATCAGTTTTCTTTGAACTAGGTAAGCGGTAGTTTAGTACGCGGTTGCAACATTTTTATGGATATATGTCTTATGGTATGGTAAATGTAAAAGCTTCCTTTTGTGATGCAACAAACAAAGTGACTTTAGTAGTTCGTAGCAGTTTTATATGATAACTAGCCTCTGCCCTCTTCACCCGCGTTCCGTGGGAACTACTCGGCGCACCCGGATAAAAAGTAGCCTATAGCCTTCTTCGATAAATGGGCTATCTAACACTGTAAGAATTTTTCAAATCGGACTAGTAGTTCCTGAGATTAGCGCGTTCAAACAAACTCTTCAGCTTTATAATATTAGTATAGATAAGGGTGATACAATAAGCGTCCATGTAGCCTTGATAGTCAGGCAGTCGCTCCATATAAAGCACTGGTTTCCTGCTGCATCTGATGGGACTAGAAGCCGACCGAAACATAGCTGGGAAAAGGCTAGACAGATGATGATAATATGTCCTATTCCTGACTAGGTCGATCTCTGCCTATTTTCACTTCTAGGCATTAGAAATATTCTCCATATTATGTAACTCATATTCACACAACTTAAATGCAAGTAAAACAATAGCCAATCGATATAATGAATGTCACTATAACAACTAAGAATTGTTAGCAAAACCATAAATAATGTTTTCATTATCAAGAATGGCTGTCTATGAAAATATTTTGACAGATACAATGGCTGTTTTGACAGCTGTGTATGATTAGTTATCTGTGCATATTATGTCAACTTGTCAGCAGTGTTTTATTTTATATTTTTTCTGCAATATTTTTATACATTCAGGTCACCCTAAACTTCAGGAAAAGTGTTTCATTTACATGACTCCCCATATTTCACTTTTTTGTACTTAGTTATTTTTTAGGACAGTATATATTTCCAAAGATTGTATTATCTCTTATAAACAAATAGTGGTTACACTAGCTGTTTTCCCGCGGTTTCACTCGCGTCCCGTAAGAACTACTACCCGTACACGGATAAAATATATTTCATGTTACCAAGGGATAACGTAGCATCAGTATAAAAAGAAATCGTTTCAAGTAGTTTTGGAACGCCCCTGGCTGGAGGCCTTAAATTCTAGGCATCCACAGGGAACGACCGGTTAAGCAGTACATGGCCTCCTAGGCGAGATGCAATACCAAAAAAAAAGTAGTTTTGGAGCCTTTAAACAAACAAATAAATGTTGTTGTTCCTGATTATTATTAGTATACTAATGAACACGTTTTTGAAACTCACGTTACCAGAGTTAACCCTCAACAAAATACAGTTACATATTAAAAAGAAGGCTCTTAATACTTGCTCTTTGTAAAGCAAGTTTCTTAATAAACCAGTGCAGTACAGAACTGCAGTATATCTGCTATAAAAGCATTTGCATTAAGAAGATTGGCTACAAAACATGTTTGTGGAATCATTTCTTTTGTCTACTGTTTGCATAATAAGGGTGCGTTTAGATGAAACGCACTAGAGAAAAAATAACGGATTGCACTTCGGGAGTGCTGGTAGAAGTGAAAATTTGAAGATTTAACGATGTGCATTTTTGGAAATTTTGGAATGGTTTTTGAGTTTAAAATCTGTCGGTCACGTGATACCTGTCGAGAGTTTATAATTTTTTGTCTATCACAAAACGCGCTCAGCGCCACTAAAGCTAAAACTAGAACATTTTTTCTATATTTTAAGTTCCCTGAACATTTAAACTAGCCGAACGAGTGCACTTTTAATATACACACAACACACATTCCAAAGCAAATATTCGTACGTCAAGGTTTGACACGTGCCGACGATATTTTATTCGCGAACAAATGAGGACATTTTTTTTAGTGATTAGAATTTTGAATTGGCTACCACTGAATTTTAGAATATTTCAAAATGAAGAGAGAACAACAAAAAAAGACGCTGTATGTCAGTTTACATTAAAAACAAAATATAAAGTACGGACAGAATGAGCTCCGTTAAGTGTAGACGCATCCTAAGATGACTGTTTGACTTGCTTTTTCAGTTACCCTAATGTGGTAGCTCTAGTTTCTTTAACTCTGTTGTATCTGGGTTATAAAGGATATAGATAGCGGTACGCATTTTTGTTTTTGCTAGTTTGTTTATTTATTAAATAATACAAGCTTTCCGTTGCCGTTGGGCCGTTGGGGGACTTCATAGCTAAAAAAAGCAAGTGTACCATAGGTCAGTCGTCCAACTATGTCCGAAGTTTCAGTTCAATATTTTTTTTTTCAATTCAATGTTCAATTTTTTTTTTGTAAACATTAACCTTTTAGTTTAATCTAAAAATAATTCCAAATCAAAATATTGATTACCAAAACACAACCTTAAAACAATCCCATTAACTTTCATTTTACATCAAAGCAGAAACGACAGCCAGAATTAACGGCTTTACACTGTATTGACATCTTGAGACCACAAAAGATTCGGGAACCGGCCGATTGCAGAAAAAATGTATCCCTCGAGATATCGGAAAATGTACGGTTCTATACAAAAATCCGGACAGAATAACGTTCGAATTACTTTCAATGGGATTTGTTATGCTTTTTTATATTTATGTTTGTACGTTTTTGTGTCATCATATTGGTCCGATAGATTAAATTCAAATACTTCGAAGGGATGATTATTTTAGCATTTGTTACTTGCTGGGGTTTCCTCTTTTTTTTTTGAGATGAAATATTTTTTTAAGTGCAATGATATTAAATGCGAATGTCTTAAAACAGTAAGTATCTATTTGTTATAAATACAAAAAAAAACTACAGACTTGATTATTTGAATTAATTTTGTAAAATAATTTCTCAAAATTTATTCATAGAGAACGTAGAACTACGTTCAGCAGTGGACAGCAATCGGTTGATATGAGATGAAATGAGCTTCAAGCCGACAAAATCTTAGCAAAATCTAAATTAATAAAACACTTTTCGAACATTAAACTTAATTCCTAAAGTTTATGTTACGGTCTGAAAATAGAGGAGCACGCGAAAAACAAGCGTTTTTCCTGAAGCAGGTGAACTTACAAAAATATGGAAATTAAAAGGGGAAAGTTTTACTTCGACTAAGTTTTGAAATATAGCGAGGGTTTCTGAAGGACTTCGTGCAGTTTATAAACACTTCAAGCCCGTATAGTTTTTCTTTGAGTTAGACGAATATTATTTCTCAAATTATTTAAGACTAATTACTTCTTATTTACGTTTCCTAAATATTTTACGGACTTTGTATTTCGCAGTGAAATTACCAATTGCGAACCATCTGTCGATTTGGTTACCTACTCGAGATAGGAATTTGATATTACTTAAATGGAGCTAATCTAAAACTTCAATCTCTAGTAAGCAAATTAATAGATAGATAAAGTATTGGGAACGTCCATGACTAATTGAATAATAGGGTCCAGTTAAAAAAAAATATGATGTCTGATTGTCGGTCACAGCGGCCGTTCACATATAAGGAGATCAGCCAGCTGCGCAGGACATATTATAGTGCACAAGCATTTGCGCAGACACAGGTGCACTCCCTTAGCCCGATGGGACGGCAATCCGACACGACCGGAGAGAGATTAAATAAAAAATATTTTATACATGTTTATTTACGTTTACTAATCATAAAGTCTATCTTCCCTTTCAAAAATTATCAAAGTATTACCCACCGTAATCGGATTTTTAAAGGCACGTCAATTAAAAACAGATTAGCAATAAGCTGAAAGCTGATTAACCAATCACAAGCTTGCTCTCCTTTCACTAGCCTTCAAAGAAATTAATTAAAGTCACATTTTAATAGAACGATTTTCTTTATAGAAACGATCTAAAATCTAAAAATTGGTCGCCGGAAAATCTTGTGACCAGTGTTTTAAAATACTGTCAAATCTGTTAAAAAACTTTTCACCACAAAATACCTTTAAGGGGCCTCATTTTTCTATTTGCCCCGGTGCCCGCGGTTATCTAGCTACGCCACTGGGAATGAGCGTCAATCACCACGCTTGTTCAAGGCGGATTGGCACATATCATTAGGTAGGTATGTACCGTCAATTAGCTTCAGAGTTCAACAAAATTTGAACCACGCAACTGTCTTTAGTAACTATCTAAATATAAAAAACGCGTAGACAGTTTGTTCTACGTCATTGCGTAAACCAGTTATTTTTACAAATACATATACAGCTCGTTAGTAGTCAAAAGTTCGGTATTAAGAGCACATTTTTGCGGTATTCGGCCAAACCTAATACCGTTTTCTTGGAATAATTTTATTACAAGTTTCTGGGAATTATTCTACGCAATTACTATCGTGGCTTCTTGTGAAATAGATACCTACAAGATATCGTAGAAATAAATTAGGGTAGCTAAATACAATTTGATGTATTCTAGAGATAGAATAGTGGTCTAAATTAAAATGTATTATTATCCTAACCTATTCATATTCAAAGTAGGTTAGGTACGGTCAGTTTTTAGCCAAAATATTTTTGTATGTGGGGCTAAAATATATTTTTTCACATTTGCGTAGGTTGTGACGCATGCAGACAAAAAGTTCAACAATACATAGAATTTTTCCGAGTTCTGAAAATGTTAATTAAAAGTTAGATTTTCAGAATTTTTCAGTACGAACAAGTAGGTATCCAAGACACTAAGAAATTACGATTGGAACGAATAATGTTTTCCTAAATCTGTACTTTAACTTTAACTTTGTGTAAGACTAAGGGCCAGTTACACCAATTCCAGACAAAATAGCTATCTAACAGTTAATGCCATAAAAATGTGAAAAAAATTGACTACATTTCTATGACATTTTCTGTCAGAAAGCCGTCTATAACTTTATCTCAACCTATAAAATGGGCCGTAAGAGACCTACACCAACACACAAAAAACACAGTCTTCTACTCAACCTACCGCTGATCACGCAAAACAAAAAACTAGCAGCGAAATGACGTCACAGGACCGAACGTCCCAAATCTTCCTACACGGTATTCTAATCAAAATACCGTACAACCGATCCCAAACTACGTCATTCAGTTATGTCATGTACAACTCGCGTGATTCCAACGTGTACGCTTGGAACAGTTCCATGGGAACAGAAAAAAAAGTTTTTAAAATATCGTAAATCAACAACGTTTGTTGTGACGTCAGAATTCCATTCAGCCGTTTCAGTTCTTCGAGTTCTACTTTTGAAACTCGAATACGGTTTCTGTTCGACTTTTGAATTTATGTTTTTCTTTTGTTTTTTGTTTAACGGCTATTTTTGTGGCCGGTATTAGGTTACCAAGTCACTATGCATTTACTTTTGTTATTGTGGATGTATCAAAGTAAATGTGATCATTTACCATCATTTAATATAATTATTTTCTATGCATTGGTCAAAGTTTGTTTATCATTCGAAGACTTTAATTTCAGATAGATATTTACTAAGATCTTTTAAAAGTCAAGAATTAGTTGACAAATACATGGTTCCAAAATAGTTCTAATAAAGATAGTTCCTACGAGGAAAATCATGATAGTTTTAATCATAAATAAGTAGCTAATTGAGAAAATTATGGTTGAAAATTACGTTAATATTCCTAGAAGTAGAATAAAAAGCCACTGGATACGGAAAGATTCTAGGAATATGCAAGTTAAAGTAATTAGTGTTGTCATGGCTCTGCAACTTGTATACTTAGCGAAAGCGAGAAAGTTGAACAATAATTACTAAGAACAAGTGGCGTTGCAACCTTTACGAACCCAACGATTTCTGGGTAATACTGTTTATTTTGCAAGGAAATTGTAAGCTTTTTTTTCTGAATTTTGCCGTGTATTGCCAATTTCACGGCAATGCTTGTTGTTATTCTTTAAATTACAATCAATATGTTTGGCCATAGACCATCTTTTTTGCATTAATCATTAAAAAAAAAGATTAAAAATATATCTAGAATAAAATAAACAGCCTTTTTCCAGTCGGTTTAGGCGGAAGTAGTACGACGGAAATCAAATAAAATAGCGAGTACACTTAAAAAAAGACACTAAATCACCGTGAAATAAAAATTGTTTCCAATCAAGTTACAATAGTAAGTCCCACATTGAAACAGTTCGTACTAGATATTTTTATGAGCGAATATTGTTTACGATTTTTTCATATATTGCTTTATTGTAAAGCTGCCGATATTGGTGCATTGCGAATGTACTTTATTTGTTTGTCGGTAACAGTTCATAAATATTTCACTTGATTATACATACGTAGATGTCGAAACATTTTTTTCATTGAGTGGCGCGTTAGTGAAAAATTTATAGTGGATTTTTGGTTTATTTTACTTTGTTTATGTATTGTTTTAGGATGATTATTTTATTTTAAAGTAGAAAATCGACGAATTACAAAATGTAACTGTAGCATTTTTGATGATAAAAATTGCAAAAAAGACAATTAAATTGCATTTCCATTAGTGAATTTCAAAATGTGATACTATATTACTCTCAAAACCATAGTATAACAATCGTCTGTTCACTGTAACAACCCAGTAGCTGAAATTAACATATTATGGAGAGCGGTTTCATGATCTCCGAGGAAACGTACCGTACACAGCCTTTGGGGAACCAATGCCATAGTGAAGTCCCAGCCTCTATAAATAAAACCAGGAACTGTCATATTAGATGAAATATGGGATTTCGGTTACAGCATGGTAATTTGAGCAGGGACCCCAAGGATTTCATGTTCCTTTTTGGAGATTCTCATATTAAATGAAGTCTTTTAAATTCTTTATAATACGTTCAAAAGGCTGAAGTAAATGACGTGCGAGTGTAAGTAAAAACCATTTGAAATCAAAACCGGACTGATATTTAAAATATCAAGTCGCTGACTAGACAAAAAATTCCCGTCGACCATTCACCGTCGAATGTAGGTCGGGACGAGTAAATCCCTCCTTTTAAACTCTGTTAATCCCTCTGGCTTTTCAATTGTGAAACCTTTTCAGGAGTATTACTCGCACAATACTGAGCGGCGCCAAGTCTTGAACGTACGCATTGTCTGACAGATGGCGAGTTTGTAACCTTTTTGCTTCGAACTTTTGTTACCAGGTTTTTCATTACAGCAGTGTTGTGACAGATTGGGTTAAACGAATCGGAATGTATGGTGATGGATTCGTGTTTTCTTTTTTTGAGATTTTTGTCTGATTAAGATTAGAATGTGTTTTTTTCTTGGTCTTAATTTTTTTCTTGCGTATTCTCAGAGGTGCTTGATTGCAAACGTTGATGGCAAAATGTCGAATCATTTTTAGGAAGTTTTAGCTTATAATTTTCATATTCCAAATACAGTGCCGCCACGGTTTTGGTGTAGTTGACAGTTGTCAGTTTTCCTATCTTAGGCTGGGTTGTTCGATTTAATTTTAACTTATCAATTAACCTTAACCAGCCTGGAAATGGCCGCTCATTGGTCGCACAGCTTTCAAATAATGAAGTTGATCAATGTGCCTTTCATGCTCTGACTAATAGCACATATCAACGGCATCAAAAAACGGCCAGATTTCACAAAAATTGTCTTAACTTTCAGCTGAATATTTTGTCTTAGCATTATACCAGCTTGAAGTGTGACCTATAAAACTTGCGCCGCATCCTTCCACGTGATGTGCTCATTCGAGACGCTCTAATTTAACATAGTCTTTGGTACAAGATCTTTCTTTGAGGGATAAGATGTTAGGCACTAATCATGCGAAAAGACTTCGACTTGGATGGTTTCACTTGTCTGAAACACTGAAGAATTTCATTAGAATGTAAATGGGGATGCATTTGAATTTATACTGGTAGGTATTTGATTTTAAGTTCTTGTAATGTCTTACGGATAGTCTTCAACGGAATGAAGTGTTATTGGAATGATAACATATACTTAACTTAACATTAATCGAATATTAGTGATTATTAATTTATATCAATTTTAGTCTAGGGTCCTAATTTACTTAATTTCCCTATTTTGATAATATAGGTAAAGAGAAAACTTCGTCCAAATGTCCAAATTTACTAAAACGGAACTGATCTATCAAAATAACTAAAATAAATTTACTTTTCCACCGTTCACTCAACGACCATTTAAAAAAAGTAAAGGTACAAATATGAAAACCGCCACCCTCAGTTATTTAAAACCTTTTAAGATATTAACCCTTTTTTTTCCCAAGACCCCTTTTCAAATAAAGGGGTCCCACTATTTTTACTTTGAAGATCATGTGTCCAAAAACCGTAGTTTCAATTGAATATATAGAATTCTTTGATGGCAATGGTAATACTATTTATATTTACCAGTTTGACTTACTGTTTGTCTGTTTGTTTTGTATGTGAAGAGGGTAAAGACGAAAAAGTTTTTTTTTTAGAACTGCCTTTCAAATATACTATTACGTATTTTCTATCAAACATTATCAAAGATTTGATCGGAGTTCTGAGAAAACTAATTCATCAATGTCATGAAAACTGTTCGGTTTTCTATGTTTAGGCACTAATATTTTATTAAAATTCGTCATTATTTACCTGTGTTATAATGTGAATATTATAAGTACCTTAAAAAATATTTATCAAGCACTAGTTATCTGCCGTAAATGCTACATTGGAGTCTATTTGGAATATCAGTTTTAGGGTTCCGTACCCAAAGGGTAAAGCGGGACCCTATTACTAAGACTCCGTTTTCTGTCTGTCTTCGGGCTGTATCTCATAATCCGTGATAGCTAGAAAGCTGAAATTTTCACAAATGATGTATTTCCGTTGCCACTATAACAACAAATACAAAAAACTTAAAAATATGTATATTAAGGGGTGTCCCCACACAATAAACCTGCGAAACCGCAAATTATAACTTTGTTATTGATATATTTGCATGAAAAACAAAGTTATTGCTGCCCACTTTTTTTTTAATTTTGGCTAGTTATAGGTAATAGATACGTTCATTTTTCATAGATAATGCCACGGAACCCTTCGTTCGCGAGTCCAACTCGCACTTGGCCGGTTTTTTTATTTCAAAAGTCTATATTCCAAGTTGCGTGATCCTGTGTCAATAAATGTAACTTCTTTCGTACTTTTTATTTTGGGAAAGCCACTAAAAGCACATTTTGTTTCAATGAATCACCAATCAAAAACAAAACACTACTTTTCTACCAGCACAAAAAAGGCAGTTTTATTATCACAGCACCTGCTAATGAAACAATCTTACCTGCATACCTACAAAGCCTATCGCAAATCCGAAAAGGAATAAAAAATCGCAAAGCAAACATGAAAAACACGTTTCACTGAGACCAAACAAACAGACAAACAGAGTAACTTCACAATATCAGTGTAAATAATACCCGGAGCTTTAAGGATTTATTTAAATTTAAAAGCGATTTAAAAAAAACTGTGTTTTGAATTTTAAAACCGGCCTCCGGGAGTTGGCGCTCAATTTTGCGGAGTTTTAAATTAGGAATGGAACGATATTGTGTTTTTCGATTGTTATTACTTTTTTGGAACTGAAAAAGATAAATCTTTTGTTTCGTTTTAAATATAGAATGAAAGTTTATTTTGTCTCACCGTAAAACTTTCACGCTTTCAAGCTTTTACGGGTGATGGTGTTATTTGCGTGAAGTGCTCTTGTGATCATCATCTGCCTAGCCTTTTCCCAACTACGTTGGGGTAGGCTTTCAGTCTAACCGGATGCAGCTGAGAACCAGTGTTTTGCGTGGAGCGACTGCCTGTCTGACCTCCACAACCCAGTTACCCGGGCAACCCGATACCCATTGGAAGTGCTCTTGTGATGCAAGTAAATAATGAAAGAGGAAGAATAAGATTTTTTCCCCAATCTCTAATAATCTTCTTCTTTTCTTAAAGATATAAGATAGAGAGCTTTATGAGAGATAGATATAAGATAGATACATAAATAGATATCACTGACTCGTCTTATCTCAATACTGGAAGTAATCTTTATCTCACTCAACAGATAATTACTAAAACCTCTGAACGTAACTGGCCATAATATGATTTAATGTATGAACACCTTAGATCATTGAACTAACCGGAACCGCCAAGAAAAAATCTGCCAATTTAAGAACGGGTGCGAGACAACGCTAGAATTATGTGAATTATGTGATAGTCCATTTTTATTAGTCACACGCACATATTATGTACAGATGCCAGCAGGTCAAATTACCCGAATCTGTCAAATTTTACCAATCAAATATCAACCAACCCACTATTGTGATAAGGTTGAAAATCCGTTGCAGAAATTTGACAGATTGTGGTAACATGATGTGCTGTTGTCTGTACAGATGCCAGCAGGTCAAATTTTACCAATCGAACGTTAACCTTCCACTAAATGTTTTTAAACTTTCGCGATTTGTACACATATTTTAGACAACAACCGGGTCTTACTCGCGATCAAACTATTAAAGGTTTACGATACCTCTTTTCTCCCGACGTTTCGGCCGAATTGCACAGACCGTGGTCACGGGTCTTCCCGGGAGAAAAGAGGTATCGTAAACCTTTAATAGTTTGATCGCGAGTAAGACCCGGTTGTTGTCTAAAATATGTGTACAAATCGCGAAAGTTTAAAAACATTTAGTGGAAGGTTAACGTTCGATTGGTAAAATTTGACCTGCTGGCATCTGTACAGACAACAGCACATCATGTTACCACAATCTGTCAAATTTCTGCAACGGATTTTCAACCTTATCACAATAGTGGGTTGGTTGATATTTGATTGGTAAAATTTGACAGATTCGGGTAATTTGACCTGCTGGCATCTGTACATANCTTCCACTAATGCGATAAGATTGAAAGTCTGTAATGCAAGTAGGATCAGTGGCGTTTAGTACCAATTGGCGTATCCAGTTAGTTGAATGCTCCAAGATATACGCCAACTAGCATCGGCGTCAAACTTCATAGGATATTAAAATAGCCTGTATGACAGCAGTGCTATCCGTTATTCAGCAGTTTGTTCTGGTTTAGGTGGCACGTCAAACTGACCTGTTATGTTGAACGAGGTTAGGGATATTGGTATTTTCAATTGTTGATAACGCTTTGGACTTCAATTTTACTTCATTAATACCTTGGTTAAATTACACTTTTCAAATCAATACAAATGTCTTGGTGCTATTTTCTTTTCATATTTTTGTATGATAATGATGAAGTACCTATTTATTAAAACCTATTTGTATTTGTATTTGTAGTACCTATTTTGTTATAGTCACTGTCCAAGACATATTATGTTTGTTTACATATTGATTTAAAAAACTCTGTGTCCGGAGTTAAAATGGTCGTTTTGATGGGGAGAATCCCCTCACAAATGAACAGCTGTAGATTGAACTTCCTTACTTTTCATGAAATATGCGGTGTACTGTTCTGTGCCTTCTACTCTTACTATAAGGGAATAAATGGGCTATTTAACACTGGAACAATTTTTCAAATCGGATTAGTACTTCCTTAGATAAGCGCTTCCAAAAAACAAACTCTTCACCTTTACAACATAAGCACAGATACAAGGCAATGGCAGCTAGTTTCCTCCAATTGCCTCTCACTAAAAATAGTGTAAAACATTAAGTTTCATTGCCACTCAGTAATAACACCTAATAGGAACTGCAATAATTATTTTAGGACACCAATAAAAATTAACCGTTCACCCATTTATCTAAGTACCCATGAAATCTAATACTATACTAAATCTCGCCACGAAATTGGTTCTACACATAGGTATAATGTGTTTTTACGCAGCCATACGTGCAACGTCAATAAGATTATTTTAACAGAACAAATTCTAACGGCCATACGTCAGACTAACAAATCATTGGGCGGCAAATAGCTCTGAAACGACCAATAAAAGCTTCTTTGAGGTCGAACGTCTTAATGATTGGCGGTATAAATAAAAATAAATATTGTTCTCTATTTGAATTTTTGAAAGCGCTTCTGTTCCAGGTGTTTGATCTTTTGTTTTCTGAATTTAAAACTTAGAACGTATTTAGCAATTTAAATGGCCAGTTTCAAGGGTTTCAGATAAAGTTCTAGATTTTCAGATATCTAGAACTTTATATGAAACCCTGTGATTGTGTCATAGAAAAGTAGTCAAAATTAAAAAAAAAACATTTCCATGGCATTACCTGTCAGATAGCTTTTAGAAATTATCTGGAACCTGTGAAATGTTATTTATTTTAGAGCTATTTTGGTGTAACAATAAAATGAATCGCTTATCCCAATATTTTTCTACTAAACAAATTTTCATGAAAGTCATCATAGAGATACAAGTGACCCTGAACTTTGTAGCAATTCAGGAATTAAACCGCTAAATTACACCACAAAAAATCCAAAAATGCGACAACTAACCTAGTTTTCTTTGTCAAACAAAACAAAACGCACATTTTCACTAGCGTCCAATCAAAAAAGCGTGTCAAAAGCGTCCACACCAAGCTGCATGAGTTAGCAATACCGCAGGCACCCCGTTAACAAATGAACGTCGGCTGACCAACGAAACGATACCGCGATATTGGAAATGTGTGACGAACCATCTGTTGGTTTATTACTACTGGTTCCGAGTGAGAATTTTGTGAGATTTTCTCTCGAATATAGATGTATTTAGTCACGTGTGTAGCGTAGTAGTGTAGCGATAGACAAAAGAACTGAGCGTTCTAAGATAGAAAACTATACAGGCAGAATTGTGTTGCTGGGGAAATTGTTCCACCATTTCTTCTTCCCAACGTAAGAAGTGGTGAAAGGCGGGTGCTTAAGGGGGTCTTTTACCAAATTGGCCTTACAAAAGAGGTATGTTTTAATTTGAGGATTATTATCATTATACTAATCATAATTTGATTTATTGTCTACTTTGATACCTTTTGATATAGCAATTAAGTCTATTAGACATCTAATTTGTCGCTACAATGCTACCATGGCCCATTCTATTTTTATATTGTTTTAATTTTCTGCTTTGTCGTCACAACTCAGTCGCCCAGACTTCCTATTGGCGACAGTCTTCGTTCCGACAAATTGGTGTATAGTGTTTAATAATAGCACATACTAAATCATTTTATAAATAAATTAACACTATGAAGATGAGTGAACGTGAAATCTGAAGGTCAGTCGACCTATTTAATGTGTCTTTCATGTTTCGGATGGCACGTTCAATTGGTGGGGCTGTCATTTGAACATCTTGGGAGTGGTCAAAAGACAGAGAGACTGACAGCCAGTCTTACCAAGTGGTATCGGATTGACCAAATAACTGGGTTGAAGACATCAGATAGGCAGTCACTCTATGTAAAACACAGCTCCATGTAACTGTATCCATATAATACATAGACTGCAAGCCAGAGCCAAGTCAAAAATGCAAGGTTTTTTTGGTACAGTGCCTCTTATATATTTTAACTTACTAAAGTCATCTTATGTCACTTACTGCAATAATGGGGGTTCCTGATTAAAACCAGGAGAAATTAAAGATGATTACCTGAAAATAAAAAAAAAAAATGTTATTATTACAAATACTTAAAAATAAACTTGTTTGACCGTTATTATATTCAAACAAATATTATGGAATAAATGGAGTCGTATGTGTAGATACCGATACGGACAATCACGCGTCTACAGCACTTTTCGGAACGTGGTATGCCATCTCTTAGATCTAATTTCATAACCTTTAATTTAAAACTCACAAAACCAAAAGTAGTCCCTACCACCCACAACTTCCGAAAATACTCTACAAAAAAAAAAATGGCGGAACAACCCTAGTAACAGGCCATGTCCAGCAATACAATATGCTTTGATTTATGATATGGAAAGCGATTCTTCTTCGTTATATGTCAAGCGGGGAATTTTTCGCTATGTTCCTTTTGCATGACTGCGAACTTGGAGCGTTTGGCAACTGGAACCGCTAATGGCACAAATGTCTGTGCGAAAATAATCTGGGTAAAATATGAGGAAAAGGCAAGGCAACGGATAGTGATAGATCATTTGTGTGTATTCGATCACTTCGTTACGCCTACACTCGATAAAACTGCAAACACTGGCGATTATTACCGCAATTTCACCGGCTTTCCAAGGAACTTCTTCGTGTACTCTGATTAAATATAACTTATATCACTCGGGGATAGTATAGGTGTAGTTTCTCAACAATAGCAGAATTTTTGAAATTGGTTCTGTAGTTAATGAATTTATTTATAAGAAACATGCACACACACAAATACAAAATCAAAACCTATCTTTACAATATTATAGAGTACACAAGGCAAGGCTTTTTGATGCACGCATTCGCTAACGAGTATATAGAGACCAAGGGTCCTTGGGCGACGACAAGGCACGGGAAAGGCGTATCCTGTTCTTTAATGATCTAAGACTGCGAACTTCGATACATGAGTCAGCATTGTGCCTCGTATATTATTATGAAACCCTTTATTGAATAATGTTTTGTTTAAATATCAGCCTCATGGCGGAAATTCTGTTGAAGCAAACAGTTGGGGTTTAATTGTATTTATATACTCATGCGCAAATGAGCTAAGTGAATATTTTTAACACTTTATTTAATTTTGTCTATTAATACAAACGCTCATCAACTTAGACCACAAACTGGGCTATTGCCTGAAATTATCATCTGTCTAGGTTTTCCCATCTATGCACACTTTCATACTAGTGATAACAAACATACGTGTGTATAATAGGTACGTGGAGAAACCAAGTAGACCATCAGCTAGTGTGATAGCGCCGTTCCATAGCTTTTTTTACGATTTGAATTAAGAACTCCGCTGTAATAAAACAAACACAAAAATTAAATTTAAAATTCGAAACAGCTAAACAATCGACAATCTACAGAAAGCTCAGCCGACCAGCAAATGGGCAATATATTTCAAATAACGAACGCAGTGAGCACACAAATCCCACTGATTGGTGGCATGTTTGCCCACGCCCACAAACATGTGTACTTGTGTACAATACCCATCGCTGGGCAAACTGTTTGCGATCTTTGATGTCTTTGCTACTTTCCTGAGGTTGAATGTGCATTTTATTGCAACACGACTAAGACAGTTTTCTTTTTGTTTCTGGACTTGAATAAAATGGTAAGAGAGCTCGTGGCTAAGTCAAAGCCGCGCGGATCGATCGATTATAAGGTTAAGCAACGCTTGGCGCGGTCGGTCCGTGGATGGGTGACCATCTTTTCATAACGAGTTCTTCCGTGTTTCGGAGGCACGATAAGCAGTGGGTCCCGGTTGTCATTTGAACAACTTTGGCAGTCGTTACGGGTAGTCAGAAGCCAGAAAGTCTGACAACCAGTCTTACCAAGGGTGCCAGGTTGTCCAGGTAACTGGGTTGTGGAGGTCAGATGGGCAGTCGCTCCATGTAAACACTGGTACTCAGCTGCATCCGGTTAGACTGGAAGCCGACCCAAAAATAGTTGGGAAAAGGCTAGGCAGATGATGATGACTTGAATAAAATGGTAACTTGTTCAAAGAAGTTGAAACTATAATTGTTAGGTATATTGGTGTACCCTAATGGTATTTCAAAAAAAGTTAAAAATATTTTTTAAACGGTTTAGGAAAATGCTTTATTCTGTTCTAAACAGATGTTTAACTGTTTGTAATGTGACTTTTAAATACTAGATATAAATATGTCTTTTTTTACTACGACTACTCAGTGTCTAATTCAACATTACACATGCGTCAAATACGCAAATATTTTTGATATCAAATAAGTTCCTCAAATTATCATAATACCTATCTATATACCTATACTTAATAATATAAAGCCAAAGAGTTTGTTTGTTTGAACGCGTTATATCAAGAAAAACTTGCTCCGATTTGAAAATTCTTTCAGAATCAGATAGCCGTTTATCGAGGAGCTACAGGCTACTTTCTATCGTGAGCGGAGTTATCGCACGGAACGCGGGTGCAACCGCAAGTGGAACCTAGTCTATACTAATATTATAAAGATGTAAAATTGATTGTTAATTTGTAAGTTTGTTTGTAGGGGGTAATCTCTGGAAGTAGTGAACCGATTTAAAAAAATCTTTCACCATTCGAAAGCCACATATTCGTGAGTGCTATAGGTATTTTATCCGGGTACGGACAGTATTTCCCACGGGACGCGAGTGCAACCGCAGGTGCAGCTAGTCAGTAATATAATAACAAAATCACCCCTAAAACGGAGCCATTAACGCTTAATGAACGTCTATCAACCAGTACAGATAGCTCAGTATATTTGTAGAGTACACAAAGCATCCAATATCCGCTCAATTTCGGGCCGAACGTTATGAATCTGTTATTTTCTGGAAACGATTTTATTACTGTTTACTGTACGTTTTGAAGATACTTACTCATTATGAAATGATTTAGAATTCTTGTTTTACTTATGTTTGTTTTGTAGAATTGATAACTTTGACGTTTTAGTGAA
>NWSH02000505.1:230816-259194 GCA_002382865.2 Heliothis virescens | reverse complement strand
AAGCCTAAATCTATGTATATACAACCTCTTTTTTTCTTAACTATTTTGATATAATAACAACACAACAAAACGAAAATCTATTTTGGGAACTTGTTTTCATGCAACAGCTGGACCTTGCTCACTAAATAGCTGAAAAATCATTTTTAGCTTTTCAATATAAGCACAAAATATAGGTCAAGCATAAATAGTTCTCAATACTTTGGAGAATGAAAAGCATTATAACTTGGTCACTGACAATGGCGCCTTCTATTGAAAGTTGAACAAGCGATGCAGAATACAGATGAAACTTGCAAAACATTAGGATTGCTCGTTCTCGTACTTTCGAAATATTTATTAAGGCTTTTTTGGGTCAAACTTTGACTTTTTCTGAAGTTCGAACGGTTCTGTGAAAGGCAAACTTCGACTAAACTTTTTGCCTAACATCGTATCTACAATGTGCTGTGACGTGATTGTGGGTATTGCTTGATGATTAATAAAGTAATACTGTTACTAAGTAATAATAAGCATTCCAAATAGAAACCTTTTTTTTATCGATGGGAAATCATCACTATGACCCCTCCCACTGTAGGTGACGGCATGAGGAAGTGTCAGACTTTTACTGACTAAAACCCACCGTGTTCCTTCGGGAGCCATTTGTGTACCAGGGCCGCGGTAACTCGTTCGAACAACCCGCAGCCCCAAATAGAAACCCTGAATTATTATTTAACAAAATGTTTATAAAATCAAAGAATTACTGAAGGAACAGTGAAAGCTTTCCAAAATATCAATGTCATCTACATTCATGAACTACAAAAGGCTCAATGAAAGCGAGACGATGGAACATTGCCAAAAGAGACACTAAAAAGGTCAACACCATAGCTGCTATGTTCATATTTCTTAGCAAATGGTGAAGCGACATCGTGTTCTTAGGTTGAGAAAAAGTGATGTTTCAAATTGTGACCAAGCCTTTATTAGGTCACAAAGTCGATAGATTTGTATCTATACCAAATTCAGTTTTTGCCAGGTAGGATTACATCCTCACATCATCATCTCAACTGCCCACCCNGAGAAAAAGTGATGTTTCAAATTGTGACCAAGCCTTTATTAGGTCACAAAGTCGATAGATTTGTATCTATACCAAATTCAGTTTTTGCCAGGTAGGATTACATCCTCACATCATCATCTCAACTGCCCACCTTTTCCCAGCTATGTTGGGGTCGGCTTCCAGTCTAACCGGATGCAGCTGAGAACCAGTGTTTTACATGGAGTGACTGCCTACCTGAACTCCACAACCAAATTACTTCTGGACTTTCGTACTTGGACGGTCACACTTTCTGGCGTCTGACTTCTGCCAACGACGACATAATGACTGCCAAAGATGTTTAAATGACAGCCAGGATCCACCAATTTATTGGCCTGTGTCTAGAAGTACGCGTCATGACAAGATTGACATACCTACATCCACGGACCGACCGCGCCTAGCTTTACTTAATCTTATCTTAAGTCATGAGCTCTGTTTATTGGAAACCTCACACCAAAAATCCAATTTCATTTTTTGCCGACGTAGGCATTAAATCCGGTGACCACACTCTTTAGTCACCTCCGTCATCTCTAGACATTGTTTTAGACGTATAAAGAAATCCTAAAAAAAGTTACATCAAAGACAGTGTGCATTTGACATAACATGAGTAGGGGTTACAAGAAGGGTCTTTATTTATGAGGCAAAATTCATCAAAGGCATTGAAAAGGGAATTTTATGTGAGGTATTTTTTGTTTAATGTTTACATGCTTGTGTTCATCCTTAGGATGTTAGGCTACAGTTTGAAATTCTTCGCTTCTGTTATAGCTACCAGGAACATATTGTTTTTGTCCTTGCTCGTTGAGACGTGTAATTGAAACTGACTGCCTGCTTGAAAAATTATCAGTTTTTTCAAGCAGTAGACTACTTTTATTAATAAGTTTTAACTTTATGGTTTTGAAGCACTCTGGATGTTATCGTATAATTTACTTTTAGTTTTAATAATAATGGTTCTGAAATTCATAGTATAATCAAATTAATGTCAGTAGTTCTCAATTATCTCTCCTAAGCTTTTAGACAAACGAATACATCATTGTTGCCTTCTCTGTATATTTATATTTGTATAATTTATTTACTGATCCTGAATAACCTGAACTATCGGACATGTTCTGGTAAACCCCTTAAGACCCCTCGAACTGGACCTAACAACGTGCTTCAAATATATTTCACAATATATACAGGGTGCGCTCGTTGAAGGCCAAACTAGCTACAGAGCTAAGAGGAGAATTCTTGAGCATGTACACCAACGGTATTGTTGACTGAATTCTTAGAACTAGGGTGGACACGCTGTCTGATTTTGTTGAGACTTTTTAGAAAAAAAGAGATTCACGTAATCCCAATTTTCTTATACGTTAGATGCATTCAAGAGCTATCTACCAAATTGGAATTATACGAACTGGATATTTGATTTATAAAATTCAATTCTTATTTATCTATTTTGCCCTAAATTGAAAAGATCAAGGTGCTCTTTCGTACCCAAAAAAGTTTCAAAACATAGCATTACTTACTACGAAAACTTTAAGAGGTGATTTCAATATAGGTGAAAAATTATCGATAAACGAGCTCAAGGAAACGAGAGCTAGGTATGAATAAAGTGTAAAAATATGGTAAGTATTAGAAGCACTCAGATCTAAGCATTTTCAATACGAGTACTATAACTTGATAGATCATAATATAAGGTTGTTAAATTTTTCCTATGAATTAAAATTGTTCGTCTGACAGTTGAAGAAAATTAACGACGGCGCTTTAGGGTTTAAAACAAGACAGAGAAGTTTCTAACAGGTTTAATGTTGAGATTTGTCTTTTTATTTGGACGTAGCCTTTTATGAGCTTAATCCTTTGTGAGTTCAATAAAATAAATGCAACTTATGAATGCTTTCAAAAAACATTTATATCAAATGTCACTTAAGTTTCCAAAGTGCCATACATGGCTACATTGCGGCCCTACCAAAGAGAGTCTCTAAAGTTTATCAGAAATTGAAAAATCCTGTCAAGTCGAGCAAAAAAACCGGCCAAGTGCGAGTTGGACTCGCGCATGAAGGGTTGCGTACCCCATCCCCCTTAATTTTTCTTTCATATTTAGTATTTTTTGTTATAGCGGCAACAAAAATACATCTTTTGTGAAAATTTCAGCTTTCTAGCTATCACGGTTAGTGAGATACAGCGTGGAGACAGACAGACAACGAAGTCTTAGTAATAGGGTCCCGTTTTACCCTTTGGGTACGGAACCCTGAAAAGTGGCATATACATAACTATCACGTGCCAAACCTTTAAAAAAAATCTAACTTTCCATACAAATCATGGTCACACTAGTTAGGTCCGTGCGCCACAATATCGCTCGCGATCCAAGGAATCTATCGTTTGTCCGACAAAGCTTCGCGAAGCCACTTATTTATATAAACGGATAAATACCTTACATCTCCTAGATACATAGAGTTCTCAAGATCTTGAAATATGAATAAAATATATCTGGTTTGAGATTTCAGTGTTTCAGTTGGCTTGAATTAATTTGAAAGGAAAATTATCATTGGTAATGTTTCTTTTGTTGGAATAGCTGATGTTGGAATACGTTGGTAGATATTTAAATTTTGATGCTTTCGTCGTGTCTCCAGTCGCAATATCTAGCATTTTGAAGAGTTTATTTTAGGTTTTACTAGCTGTTCTCGGCGGTTTGACCCACGTTACGAGGGATCTACTTCAGGCACCTGGATAAAAAGAGGCCTAAGTTCTTTTACAGGCTCTTGTTGGTCTGTGTACTAATTTTCGTAATCGATAGTTTCAATCAATATTTTCAATATAGATCAATAGTTTTTACAACAGACAGTGGCGCACTTTCACGCAGATAAAGCTACTTTTACAATTATAATATTCGTAAATATACTTAAAATTGACTTTTTAAGGTAGCTACAAGAAAATTAAGCGCCTTATCGGCAACGCAAAACAATTAATCCATCAACAATCAATCAATCAGAACATCGATTAGATTAATCAACCCGGACATAAAACGAGAGATGAACCAAACTGCAAATAACTCCTAATCCAAACATTTCGATCTGGATTTACAAGAAACATCTGTATCTAGTCCAGAGATTATACCGCAATCCTTAGTAGTTATCCGTTAATTCTGTACTACGAATTTCTATATATCTGTTGATTTGCGAATGGAGATTGAAATTTGACATCTAAACTAATCCATAATAATATAAAGCTAAAGAGTTTGTTTGAACTCGCTAATCTCAGGAACTACTGGTCCGATTTGAAAAAAATATTTCAGTGCCCGTTTTTCGAAGGCTACTTTTTATAAGGGTGCGCGGCGTAGTCTTCACGGGATGCAGGTGAAACCGCTGGCAGAAGCTAGTAATTCATATGTAACTAATTTCAGAATTCAATCTCTAATCTAATCACAAATCAACAGACAGTTTATTGAAATCCAGCGTTAGTCAACACACGGTTACCAAAGATAATACTCGTACGATTCGTACGAACAATAGTTAGGGCAACTACTGGGGTTCGAACCTATGTCTAACTTTGAGGGAGTGTGTCAACGCATTGGTAATGGTGGCGTCAGACGGAACGACTAGAAGCGTATAAGTTCAATGACCTGACAAGATGTAAATATTATGTGTAAGGCTAAAATCAAAATACTTAAAGCAACATTTATTGTTGTTTGTGTTTATATTACATACATTTAGATAAAAGAATTACCTATACCTTACTCTTCTGTCAGCGGGTTCACCCGCGTCCCGTGAGAAATACTCTGTGCTAATAATACTAAAATTAGTAAATCGGTCCAGTAGTCTCTTTGATTGGGGAGTAATAAAAAATAAACTTCTCAGATTTTTTACTTTTATGGGAAGCAAAATATTAAATCTATGGAAGAACCTAGTTAATTCTATCTAGCGATTTTTTAATTCCCTCCGACAAACGCAAACCAAAAGTCTCCCATCTGAACCTTCCCTTACCCGCATCGAACAAACTACACGACAACACCGAAGCATCGAAGTGGGAACATACGCGGGTAGTGACGTCACAACTTACCTACATCAGTCAAGTTTAATACTTGGGGTAAACTGTAAGTAATTAATGTACTGTCTCAGCGACTGAGGTTCGTTACTTGCTTAAGTTAGACTGACAGTTCTGTTTTTGGATTGGTCTTTGATTTAATAATGGCATGAAATTGTAATTATAATATAAATAAATTGGGTAGAAAAGATGGCGTGAATGGCATAAAATTGTAATTCATTTATTAGGAGGTTTCTGCGGTTTCGCCAGACTCGGAAAAATAACTTGTTAAAAAGCAGCTTATATTATTTTTCTGGGTCTAGATTGACGGAATCTGTGTACAGAATTTTACTTAAATAGGATTATAGGGTACATGATTACTTTCGTATTTATAATTTTAATTTATTCCCATAACAAAATGAAACTTGCAATGAAAACGAAGTGTGTTAGGTATAAGTTTCATTTTATTGCGAGTCATATTAAAATCTTATCAAGTGTTCATATTAGGTAACATTTATTACAATTCCTATAGGTCGTTAATCACTTTACACACGTATGTTAAGACCTTGATATGTCTGTATGTGTGTCTGCATAGATAAAGCTCATAACGTTCACGTAATGTTGGCTTGCTGTCTAGATATTTAGGTCGTTCGTAGGTCGTGATCGTTTGATGTCTAATAGAGTTGTGGTACTATGATGTCTATGTTGAAAGCTAATCGTAGGAATATCTGACGTCATGGCTTTACAAAACTCTTATTATCCTTACTAATACTTTCAAATAAAAAACACCTATAAATAATAACAATATTTTTTTTATTTTTTGTATTTTTTGTTATAGCGGCAAGGAAAATACATACTTTGTGAAAATTTCAGCTTTCTAGCTATCGCGGTTCATGAAATACAGCCTGGAGACAGACAGGCAGACAACGAAGTCTTAGTAATAGGATCCCGTTTTACCCTTTGAGTACGGAACCCTAAAAATGAGAACCTTTACTAATATTTTAAATGCCAAAGTAAGTCAATCTGTTTGTCTATCTAACTTTCACGCTAATATTATAGGAAGTCTGAGGCCTGTGAAAGATTACACAGGTTCACTCGCACAAATACTTACCATAATTATTTATTTTTTTTTTATTTTTTTATTTAAACCTTTATTATCAGGCAACTAAGGCCCATAGATATATACCTTAAAGTAACATACATATGGAATATACAGAGTCTTGTTAGTAGATATAACTTAAATCTATGTTAGTATCACTTCCTATGCACTACGTCACTGTGCGCTCGAGTGGCACTTGTCCGCGGAAGCGACGGAACACCACGTCCTGTGGCCAGAAGTTCTCGTCCAACACGAGGTGCAGGAAACATGTGGGCACTCGCACCACGAACGCCTTGAAGTTGGCGTTATGGCGCGACTCCAGCAGCTGCACTCTCGGGGCGTACTTCAACTTCTGACGCACGTACTCCACAATGTCCTCCGCCTTAGTGGTGTAGTGTAGGCGGGAGATGTACACCGGGGTGTTCGGCTTTGCAGCACGGATTTTGATGTTGGTCTCCGCAGGAGCCGTGCCGCAGCGATTCTTGTTAGTTCGCTGACGGCGCTTCTTTCTTTGCACCGTCACGAACCCATCATCATCAGCCTGATCTGATCCCTTTACGAGCACAGGCTTCTTTGTAGTACCCACTGTACTACCGGCGACGCTGGCGTAATCTCGACGAACACCTTGATGTTTCGTCGGGGCTGCACTTATAACATACCAGTTAGTAAACATATTACAATTTTACCTTCTTCTTCTTCTTATCGAGTGAGCTGCAGGTTTAATCACCTAAACAAGCCCTAGTGTCAGAGTTTTCTCAAATTCACCTGACGGCCTCTGACGTGGATTTATATACGACTGCTACTGAGTAGTATTCGAGGACGCCGGCTTTACGTGCCCTCCCAGGCACGGGGGTGTAACACCGCCAACTTCCAAACTCCAGGCTGCTTTGTGAAAGTTTCTAAAACTCACAAAGCGATTTCGGCCTGGCCCGGGAACCGAACCCGAGACCTGTGATCGGCAGTCGCGCTATGCGACCACTAGACCAACGAGGCAGTGATTTAAAAAACTCTCCTATTCCATTAATATACTATGAAGTTATATAAGATTGCGAACAGAAAGCAATAAACCAAGCGTTTTATATTGAAATGCATAAAATTTGTTGTTTCCTAAACCATTTTCTTGATGTTTACATTTCGTTTCAGATACTTGTTGATACGGTAAGAGGAGAATGGGGGATTGGGTATACGAAGTGTAGTGTCGATACTTAGATGCGGGGGAGATTTGGAATATGGGGTGGTGTGGGGCGTTTTGTATATGTAAAGATTTTGTCATGATATATGGCAGGTAATATATTTCAGTTTTTTCTATCTACGTCTCATAGTAAGTAATGTAGTACTTACTATGAGACGTAGATAGAAAAAACGATAGGATTGAAAATCAATTACAGGCACAGCCTAAAATAAATGAGTTTTAATCAGACTGCAACTGTAGTATTGTAGCTTTCGTGAGACAAAGCATCTATATATTTTTTTTGTGTTTAATCCTTAGGCCTTAGGCCCATTATCGGCATCGGCACGACGGAAGATTTTAGGTGGCAAATAGCAATATACATTAACATAATATGACAATAAAGTTGAAATTTCCACTAGATATGATCGTAATAACAAAAATACCGCTTCGGTATGCTTGAGGCTGCTGTATCGGCAGCCTTAATGATGCTTCAGAATGTTTCGGCATCCTTCGGTACGCCGCCGGCGCCGAGGCACAACTTGGGGATAGCTTGACAAGGGACGGTGCGGCATGCTAAAGGACGCCTCGTCATCCCTAAGAACGTTGCAGCGTGCCAAAGCATAGTTTCCGACAGTGTGCGCTTGCATGTAGGATGCCGAAGGATCCTGTTCCTTGCCGATGCCGATAATGGGCGCCGGGCCTTAGTTTACTTTGAACACTAATAGCTTCAAATACCACATAGGATAATCTATAACGAACAACACTAATCATAACCATCCTTTCATTTCAGAATTCCAAACTAAACTCTAAGAGATCATAAATACTAGGCCAAACCATCATGGTTTATTCTGAAGCCAAACATTCCTTCATTCCGAATATCGTGGCTAAATAAACGATAAATCTATATTGACGTAAATCGAAGGTGTGTTCAGAATATTGTATTTTCGGAGCTCTGTTGTACAGACGACAACAGGTCAACCAGCCAAAATCTGTCAAATTTTATCAATCAAACATTAACCTTCCCCTATTGTGATAAGGTTGAAAATCTATTGAAGAAATTTGACAGATTTTGGTAGGTTTATGTCCTGGCGTCTGTACCTATGTTTGCCCTTTTGTTGGATCTTGAATCTAGAATTTTCTTTGTTAGGTTTACTTGAATTGGTTATTCTGTTTGTTTGGACGTTTATATTACTTGTAATATCTTTGTGGTTTCAATGTCAGGTTTGTTTAAAAAATACTTTGTGCCCAACTAGATCATAAATTGAATGAAGATGTATCATCAGCTGGCTAACCTTTTCTCAATTTAGTTGGGATATCTATCTAACCTTCTCAACCTTGGAGACTGGTTTTCAGACTTTCTGGCTTCAGACAACTGTTAACGACTGTCAACGTTTTACAAATGATAGACAGGACTTTAAACCAGGAAAAAAAATCTTAAAAAGAAGCTTGTTCATAGTAAAAATCTATACTAATATTATAAATCTGAAGAGTTTGTTTGCTTGTTTGTTTGTTTGAACGCGCTAATCTCAGGAACTACTGGTCCGATTTGAAAAAATCTTTCAGTGTTAGATAACCCATTTATCGAAGAAGGCTATAGGCTAATTTATATCCGGGTGCGCGCAGTAGTTCCCACGGGAAAGCGGGTGAAACGCGGGCAGAAGCTAGTTTTGGATAATTCTGATTACACTAAAATTATCACAAGGAAAAATGGTGATAATAATCTAGATAAAGTTCTAACAAACTACACCTGAGCTATAAAATAAATTCTAACTGATTGTAGAACAAATCCCATTTTGTAAGATACAGAGACAAATAGTAGCTGCGCCTGACTACACTGCAAATGATTTTATTGGTTCGCCAAACGAAACTAGGTCTTAGGCAATCCCTTGTTTAAATAGTATTGTTTTCCTTACAATTGGCACATATTGAACACAGGTGTTAATTTTAGGTATATTTTACGTCTCTGTGTTTAGTACTGTAGATACAGGAGAAGAATAGAAATAGTATTTTGGTAACATGCAAGCAAGGTTTCAACTATGCTAGTATTATAAAGCTGAAGATTTTGTTGTTTAATTGACCATCACGGAAACTAATGATGTGATTTGAAAAATTCTTCTATTAATCTATATGAAAGGCTATAATCTACATTGGTGAAGCACTAGAACTTAGAAGCTAGTCATTCATTAACCAGGATTATTTCACTGCTGGATATATACTCTCCAATGGCAATAATAACCCCGTTCTTTAACTTTCTTCTTGAATAAAACCTAATTATATTTCTACCATAATACATGGCCGTGGTAACTCTTTCGCAAAAAATCTCACAGCACATACAACCAATACGAAATTGTACCATCTCTTTCCAAATCATAACACGTAGCGAAAAAGCAAAAGTGACAGTTATATTTCGAAATATAATTTAGTATAGAATTTTCCATGCTCGCGACAGTTAATATATTAGGCGGATTTCCTACGATGACGCGCCATAAGACGCGCGTTTTTTTGCGGCTCGCACGTGCGGCGCACGACAGACATGCGTCAGAATCACGCAAAGACAGTTGCAAGTCACTTTGACCTTTTCACTCCTACTGAGAAATCTGACAACGCTTTGATGATATGCAAAAATACTTGCTTATTTAATAATAGTTCTAGTAGTTGAGGTAACCTTTGATTTTATGAAATCGATACTAACATAATAAAGCTGAAAAGTTTGTTTGTTTGTTTGAACGCGCTAAATTCAGGAACTACTGGTCCGATTTGAAAAATTCTTTCAGTATTAGATAGCCCATTTATCGAGGAAGGCTATAGTTCCCACGGGACGTGGGTGAAACCGCTGGCAGAAGCCAGTGTAATCATAAGTAGGTATTCCGTTTTAATACACAATGGAATATTTAAATCTGTACTTAAAGGCATTATCTCGAGAACTCTGTTCTCATTTTAAGAAATACCTATTTCATTATATGATTTTGGTGTTCATCTGATATATTAATACTTAACCCATTCACCGTTCATAAAGTAGACACAATAAATTAACAATTGGTGTGTATCACTTATGACTCATGGGATAGGGAAAGTGTTAAACATATTCGATAACAGCAATAAAATCTCAATTTTTACTAAATGTATAAGTCTGCATTTTTTACAAGACCCCCAGATTCACAGTAAAATGGCGTGACGCAGATTACATAACCGTGAGAGACTACCCTTATAAGGCCCGTTATAAGCTTCACTTCAGTGCGTGTGATGTGATTGAGTGTATTGTCGTGTTCATATTGGATCACCTGATAATGCATATTGACGGCTTGAAGACATTTTGCTGTTGTGTGGGTACGTGTGTAGGGGGCTTAATATTTGAATTTGCAAACTGTTTGGGTAGCTGTAGCGTTTGAAATTTTGTGAATTGTGACTGGAAAAAAGAGTAAAAATAACTCATAAATTAACAGTCTGAAAAAAGATTTTTAGCTAAAAAAAAATATTCAAAGATTTTGACGATGTTTTTCAATCTATTCTAATTATTTTCAGAATTAAATAATGCATGATGTCTAATAAATAATAACAGCCTTCAAAATAATATTATAACTTTTGTCAATGACTATTTACGCAAAAAGCGTACAAAAACATACTTTGCCTTTATTTATTTTTGTGCCTAACCAAAAACATCGTCCACAAATACTGCTTAAAAATAAATAAATCAGTCCAAAACCGAATAAAATTTTAACCAACCTTTTAGCGAAGTGTGAAGACAGATTTCAAGTTGTGAATAAGTCTGCGGTTAGGTCTGAAGTTGGGTCTAACTTTTCAGACTGATATACCTAGGACGGGCCGCTCCAAGTTTAGAGATACATCTTGCTACACACTTTCATCTAAGATTGGGTGATGCTGGACAAGAATGTTGTAACTTTTTGTGTTTCAAAGAGCAAATAGATTATACATACTTTGAGTAAATAACATTATGTCTTTAACTTTATAATTCGTTTTTTTGACCGTGATTCACAATAATCTTGTAAGTATTTTACTTCCGTTATATGTTTTATCATTAGAAACTTTCAAACTCTTAGTTAGTCGTTGAAAATTACTGAATTATATTAAAACAATAAATAATTTTCCATGATCAACACGTTCCGACCTCTATAACCATACTCTCTCAGATTTCAGACTATTTGAAACCTCATGTTTATTTACCAAACTAAATATTTACTGAAATACCTTATCCAGTCTTCAACAATCCCGGTACTTAAAATAAACTTCAGAAGGCGCCTGAAAATCTCCTTACCTGTAACAAAAGACAACGGCGTTAATGATTTTCATAAAGTTGCATTTAACTTTTGTCCTGAAAACCTCTGAAAATTGTAGGTGCTTATGAAAATCCGACGAGGCACTATTTATGTAAATGTCTTATGAAAATAAGGTAAGTTTACTGAAACGAAGTGAAATTATTATGTTGTTTTAGCTGACGCGCTGGGAGGACGACATTAGAAAAGTCGCTGGACCGCAATGGATAGATGTAGCCAGAGACAGAAATAAATGGAAATCTTTGGAGGAGGCCTTCACCCGAGAGGGGTCCATACATAAAATATAATAATAACAATAATTACTAAATAATTTAAATAATAAATAAATCGTATGTAATTAAACAATAACAAATTATAATAAGAATTCATTTAATACATTAAATATAATTCAGATATATGTAATAATGATATTTGTTTGCATGGAATAAAAGGCTTTTTTATTTTATTTATTATTTAGCTGAGAAAGTTATCGTAAAAGCTGATTGTTAGATGTCTATCAGTTTTGTAATTGAAATTGCTGAATTCGTAATTGTTAATTAATTTGTAGTTGTAAACCTCGAGAGATACTTGAAGGTTTAGTGTGGCTATGAATAATGCGATGTTATGATAAATATTGAACAAAAACAAATCACAAATCTAAGAGACAATTTTCATAACAAAAGAACATCTTGGCTTTCATTTTCACTATCGGTTTTTGCCAGATTTTTCGAAGAACAATAAAGCACACGTTTTTTAAGGCTCGTAAAAATAACGAGTATCCTATCCTTACTTTTTACAGGCCTTAAAAATAAGGGCCTTATACCTAAACTAGCGTTGTAAAAGTAGATTTTGTTTACTCCTAAAGAGACCTAAAACCTACCAAAAGTTTAGAAAATAACAAAATTAATTTATCTTCTTTAAATTTAATGCTAACCAACATCATACGATATGTTTCAATTATATCTGTGATGAGGCATGACACATTAAATTTTCCACGCTATGCCTACAAATCGCAGACACCTAAATATCCGGGATTTACCTAGATTTATTTTAACGTTAATTCTATGTAAAAATTATATCTATCATAAATATTGTACAGTGATGTAGTGTAAAGTAAACAGTACCACAAAGGGCTCCCGAAGGAACACGGTGGCTTTTAGTCAGTAAAAGTCTGACACTCCCTCCCGTTGTCACCCGCAGCGGGAGGGGTCATACTGATGATTTTCCATCGATATAAAAAAAGGCCAAATTCATATTGCAGATCGGTCTGTAAGGAAGGTATTGTTGTATTATAAATTTATATTGAATCTACATGGTGATAGCGATGGGACAAAAAACTACTACACTAATATTATAAAACTGAAGAGTTAGATTATCTCATGATCTACTGGACAATCATCTTTCCTACCGTTTCCAAAAACTGCTTTATATTTTCTACATTTATCCGAGTGCGCGGAATAGTTGGATGGAACGCGGGTTAAGCCGCTGGCTGAAGCAAGTTTTTAGGGTTCCGTACCCAAAGGGTAAAACGGGACCCTATTACTAAGACTTCGTTGTCTGTCTGTCTGTCTCCACGCTGTATCTCATTAATCGTGATAGCTAGAAAGCTGAAATTTTCACAAATGATGTATTTCTTTTTTCTATAACAACAAATACTAAAAATGAAAAATTAAGGGGGATGGGGTACGGAAATCTTCATGCGCGAGTCCAACTCGCACTTGGCCGGTTTTTTGTTGTTCTCAATGGTGTATACTTAGCTTAAACATAATTTGGTAAAATAGCATCAAATTCAAGCACGCGTGATTTCCGCACGAGTGAGCAAGGAATAAACACGTGCGCTTTTATTTGCAAGGATATCTGTACATTTTCCTGAAACTCTATATATCTTGAATGTTGAAACAAAAATTACTAGGACTTGTAACGTATCTATTTATATAATAACATGTATGTACGTATAGTTTCACGTAGATATCGAAAGATTTTTTTTAACACCGAAAAAAGTTACGTAATATGGTTTTACGTATTTTCAGCGATTGATTTGTGCGTTTTTTTCCTATTAGTAATCCTATATTGTTATACAAAAGTTACTAAAGATTAATTTACAACTTAAGAATAATTAAAACTACTGCCTTTTTTACGCTTTAAACATATACTAAATACTTAAACCATGCATAAGCAATACTCTAGAACATTCTTTCTACTCTCTTCTCTACACTCTTTCTAGTGGTAAAAATCGTATGAAAATCCACCCAGCCATAACATATGATGTTGCAAACCGAAAGGCAGACAAGACGAAGAAAATTGTTTTATTATGTAGTAATTTTTCATGCTCTATCTTAACTCTTTATTATAACAACGACAACGAGCGTAAATTTTACACGTTAAACTCAAATAGGTTATACCCAATACTTTGTCGATACAAACCTTCAAACAAAACAACCCATCACACAGTTTTCTAAACAATACATTACAAAAGTTATACAAAGTTGATTTACTGTTTAACAGTAACTGTGGGTCAAGACGTTAAAACTGCTAATAAATCTTAAACTACGAATAAATCTTAACTGACGCATTTGAACTATCTTAGTTATGAAGTCATTCATCAACTGGTGTTTGCGTTACATTTAGTTATGGTAGCTGTCAGCGGTGATTCAGGATTTTATAAGAAAAACTGAGATTAGACTGGTGATCATATTTCGATACAGTGAATTAATTATTAAGGAGGATGATTTGATATCGTGCAAATTATGGCTACAAAATCCAACCGTTAAATATAGGACGAGAAGTAACCCAACGTTCCTTAGACTTGTCATTAAAGCCTGGCTAGCCTAGCTTTCTCCAATAAATTGGGGTCCAGGTGCAAAAACCAGTGTTTTACATGGGGCGACTGCCTATCTAATCTCCTTATGGCCGGTTTCTGAGTCCATTATATACATTTTTAGATATATTTTTATATATATACATTTTTAAGGGAAAATTAACAAAGGTGGCCATTAGTCCATTAAGCTATACATTTTTTTTTTTTTTAGCCTTTTTACTGTCCCACTGCTGGGCACAGGCCTCCTCTCAAATTGAGAGGGATTGAGCGATAATCACCACGCTTGCTCAATGCGGGTTGGTGATTTCAGACTTTATAGTCCAGGTTTCCTCAAGATGTTTTCCTTCACCTTTTATCAGCCATTGGTGTCTAAGACATACTTAGAAAAGTACATACAAACTTAGAAAAGTTGCATTGGTACTTGCCTGACCTGGAATCGAACCCACACACTCATACTTGAGAGGTTTACATACTCTTGATAAAACTCGTAACTGTCGGACTTTCCGTCTTTTGACTGTCAGTAAATTGGCAAAAATGCACAATTGATATGTATGATCTCTTTGCAAGAAAAAGGTATTACACGGAAAGTTCTGTTATTTTGATGTGTTTTGGATCTTCTGTTGTATATTAAATCAAAAACTAAAATGTACAGCAAAATACCAGCTCAATATACAATATCTACCTTCCTACGCATTACTAGAATGTTCATAAATATAGGTAACCTGTCACTGCTCTATTTGGCGAACCACGAAAGGTCAGGTACATACTCCCCGACAATTGGATAACCGTAATTGATCCCGTGTGACAAGCACTCGTGTTTGCCAGTGTGTACGTGCCTTAGTAATGGGCTTCGACTGGCTGAATATGGGGATATTATTTCGTTAAAGGGATGACAAAATGTCGTGTTTACTTTGGACTAGAGGTTGCCCACGCTTCCATACGTGCCTTAAAGCAACTATTTCATGTTCTCGGAGTAAAAGTAGCCTATATCCCTTCTAAAGCTCAATACTATCTGAGTACCAAATTTCATTTAAATCGGTTCAGTAGTTATAGCGTCTAACGCAACAGACTGTTAGAGAGAGTTACTTTCCTATTTATAGTATATGTTTATGGAGATTTTAGTTTTTGCAGGTATAGATCATTATGGCCAACCTGACAACCTAAAATCTATACTAATATTATAAAGCTGAAGAGTTTGTTTGTTTGTTTGAACGCGCTAATCTCAGGAACTACTGGTCCGATTTGAAAAAAAATCAGTGTTTGATAACCTATTTATCGAGGAAGGCTATATGCTACTTTTTATCCGGGTGCGCCGAGTAATTCCCACGGGACGCGGGTGAAACCGCTGGCAGAAACTCGTAAAATTTTAAAAGTCTCTCTAAAACGAAACCTCCCTCCCACTTCTACCAGTAATTGAAGCCAAAAGCGGGAACTAAATGTATGTACCAACATATTTATATAAAATGTCCTTTTGCCTCTATTTCTGCTTACCCTCGGTAGCCTAAGAGTCCATTCACTACGTTAGTTCTCGCTCCACTGCCTTCAGTTAACGAGCCTGATTTTATTTCTAGAATTTTCCACATACAATTCTATAAGAGCTTAGAGTTTTAAGCTTTATTTTTTTTAAGTCTGACAGCACTTTGAAAGGTTGACTTTTAGAAGCTGGTGGAAGTAATTAGTGTCTTTAATTATTGTAGTTATTTTTAGATGTTTTATTGAATTGGGATTTACTTGATGGCTTATGTAAAATACTTTAAGTATGTGGACATACTTCCAGTTTAAGTGGTGCAGCTTTTAAGTGAAAAATAAACTTCTAACTATTTTGTTGTTTTAGTAACTGCCTCGTTGGTCTAGTGATCGCATAGCGCGACTGCCGTGCCACGGGTCTCGGGTTCGATTCCCGGGTCAGGCCGAAATCGCTTTGTGGGTTTTAGAAACTTTCACAAAGCAGCCTGGAGTTTGGAAGTTGGCGGTGTTACACCCCCGTGCCTGGGAGGGCACGTAAAGCCGTCGTCCTCGATTGTTACTCAGTAGCAGTCGTAGTTATAATTCCACGTCAGAGGCCGTCAGGCGGATTTGAGAAAACTCTGACACTAGGGCTTGTCAGGTGATTAAACCTGCAGCTCACTCGATAAGAAGAAGAAGAACTATTTTGTAATCGGAAAAGCTGATTTTACACATTCAACTAGGTATTTGGAATATTTAATTCCAGTTCCAATAGTTGTTTGCAATTGAATAAATGTATGTGTGAACAAAACCTACAGTGAAGTGTCTATGCTCTCAAATAAATAATTTGAATTTTAAATTATAATCAATTTTATCAAAACTATGTATCTCCCAAACACCTCAACACAAACTAAACATTTCAACCCTCCGCTTAATTCAACAAACAATAATTTCACGACAGCACGCTGCAAGTTAACCCTCAAAAGTGCACACAGAAGCACAATGCAACTGGGTTGGTTAGCGTAATATTTTTGCTTCCTCTGCCCTCTTTTAACCCTCCATTGAGGAGGCTCGACTGCTTGCCCTGCTTGCTAGGGGGTTAATGAGCGCTTTGCTCTATTCCAGTCGTATTTTTTTCGCAAATAAAAATGTTAACGTTTCTGCTATTCGTTGTTATCGGCATTTTGATGTTTATTTGTTTGTCTGTTAGTAAAAATGCATATGTCTAATGATTAACGAAATCGATATTCAGAATCAAGCCAAATAATAAAAAAAAATCAAATTTAAAATTATTCAAAGGTTTTTAATAATTTTAGTATTGAAAGTTACATGGTTAGTTTTTATCCTATTACCTACTTTTCTCCCAATATATTAGTGCTAATATTTATAAATGATAGACCGACCAACAATACATCCCAGATTTTATACATGCAAATAAATAAGTAGATACCTAATTTTAGTCCACATAATTAGATTGACTTCCTGGTTTAGATTTGATTGCGTTATGCTTAAATTAAGTTAATTAGTATACAAAATTAGTAAATTAATTTGTGGTTACCACCTACCTTACTAACTTTAATATGCATCAAATATTTGGTATGAAATTGAGTTTAGTTGTGTTATTAATGTGACCAAATAAATGCATGAATTTTAAATTATCTATCTACACAACTATTGTGCAATTGAATACTTTTTTCGATTCATTTATTTCACATATTTTTACATTTTTAAATATTTTATAGATACATAGATATAAAAACAAAACATTTAAAAATGGTCTCCCACCGGGGCATCGGGAACATGGTCCAAGCTACCGGCGGTCAGGACTCCATAGAGAGAAACCTCCTTACAATGCGTGCCGTGTCCAGAAGTACAGCTTTCTGCATCAATTGAATAATTATTATGATTCTGTCAGTTTCACCTGGGAACTACCTTCCGTATCTGGTTTAAAAGTATCTAATGTTCATCTCCTGATTCTTAGCGACATCCCTACCAATTTTCAGCCAAATCGTTGCAGCCGTTCTTGAGCTATAAATATGCAACTGATCCGAATTTCCTTTAGGAATAAACATTTATGCCAATAAAGGAAACAAAATGATAAAACTGTTTAAGTATAGCATGCAAATATTTGTTTAGACTCAAAATGAGCACTTCTTTTTGCGAAGTCGGTTAAAAACGTAAATAAATCAATTTATCTTACAGATTTGTAATTTTAGAAGTACCTACTCTTAATGGTCGTTAATATTTAATGGCAGCTAAACATTTCCTTAATGAAACATGTGTTCGAAACTAAACATTTAGCAAAGGCCCGTACTGATTATATTTTTAGTTTATGACTTTCCAGAATCGGAAGTGTGGCGAATTAATTGCCGAATGCGTTTTATGTTCAGTCGATTTTAGTCCCCGGTTAGTTTACATAATGGTGTGAGATAAACCGTAGTTTAAGTTTAATCAAGGATATAAAGAAAGAAAGAAAAGAAGAAAGAAAAAACATTTAATTGCGTAACTGATAACGCATACACTAATCTTTATCTTTGCTAATATTATAGATGCGAAAGTAATTCTGTCTATATTCTACATAATCAGGCTAAAACTGTAGAACTAATTACACTGATTTTTGAGACAGAGATAGAGTTATAGTAGCGCCTCCAGAACGAAGCTGAAATCACGGGCGGACTCTAGACTTAACTTATAAATAAGTATTGCTTTAAGTAGCCTATGCTTGTGTTCTTTTATTTGTGTATAGAGAGGTAATTGAAGACCTGGAAATCTATTTAAAAAAATCACTTACAAGAAGCTCAGCTATTCTTGAATGAGAAAGAAATTTAACATGGATACGACAATCAAAATAATGACCAAGTTTTAATCGTCTTCTAATCGTCGTCTTCATCTTCTTATCTTATATATAAAAATGAATTGCTGGTCGTTAGTCTCACTAAAACTGGAGAATGGCTAGACCGATTGGGCTAATTTTGGTTTTAAAATGTTTGTAGAGGTCGAGGGAAGGTTTAAACGATACGAGGTGGTACGAAGTTTACCAGGTCAACTAGTTATTAATAAGTCTGAAAAAAAAAATTTACTAAAACGTATCTCATTAATATATAAATATGTATCTCATTGTAAATTAACTTTGAAAAGAAAAATTCTATTAACTATAGTTTTATAATCAATGCCTACATATACCACAGGTATCTACTCCGAGAAGTCGGTTAAAAAGGGTAAATTATCTTCGTTAGACTACAAACACGTGTCACGGCGGTACTCGAGCGGAATTTATTATTTTTCTTTTGTTTGAAAAGAAATAGAGATTGTGATTCGGTATTCTTTTTAAATCATGTAACGGTGAATATGGGTGGATAGGTACACTTTTATTTCTAGGAAACTACAGTAAAGAAAGGATTTAAGACTAAAAGTTAGTAGCTTTTACCACAGGTATCATCAGTATCCGTGGAACTACTCTGCGGGTCCGGATAAAAGCCTGTAACCTTTTTAACAAATAGACTATCTTACACTGATTTTTTTTTAAATAGTTTGAGTAGTTCCTACAATAAGCGCATTAAAACAAACAATATTTTCTTCTTTACAATATTGGTAATCAAATAGCATATAAATCATGCTATACTAAGTATTTCATTTATTTCTCGTAATCTTCAAACACAAACTACATAAACTATCATAACTCCAAAACAAAAGCAATAAAGCTAATATAAAATCCATACAAACAGAAGCAGACACTCAGCATTATATCTGCTGTAAACCAAACATGAATCAATCAGTTTAATCTAAAATGATTTGATTAATACCCGTCCGGCCAAGTAGCAATTAGTTTATAACCAGAGATAGTCGTTTAGAAATGAACGATGGTATTATTTACATATATTTTATTGGTATTGGCACAGTTTAAATATATTTAGAACAGTTGGGAAGCTACCTACTAACGTTCGTAACGTCACACTCACACACACACGCGCATTCAGTGTTTTGGCTAATTGTAGGTAGTAGATACGTTTACTTTTCATAGATAATGGAACGGAACCCTTCATGCGCGAGTCCGACTCGCACTTGGCCGGTTTTTTCAATCAATTTAGTTATTTTATCCAGAAAGCAGATGACAGTTACATTTCATGTAGTGTTGTCAAAAGGCTGCATTTTTCCAACCCACTGAAATGTGTATACCTTGGATCTTCAGCCCTTAGCTGGTCACCCAACAGTCCAAACATACAAAAAATATCTTAATATCTCTACCAATTCTTAAATAATAATCAGCACCATTCTAAAACACAACAAACCCATTCTAAATTACCCATAAATCATAATACCCATACCATAACGCCATTTAACATCGACGTTCCCTGTAAATACATACTCGTACATTGTTTCAGTTTATAGTTTCACAGAAAGTTTGTGAGCAAGTAGGACATGGAAGCGCCTACTTCAGACTTTCAGACTTCAGAATTAAAATGATTCATTGTTCTGCGCAAAATGAATTTTATATGCATGTATGTTAGTGTGATTAATGAAAAATATTATCTGCCTCTGCCTAGCCTTTTCCCTACTACGTTGGAATAGGCTCCCAAACTAATCGGATGCAGTTGAGAACCAGTGTTTTACGTAGAGCGACTGCCTGTCTGACCTCCACAACCCAGTTACCTGGGCAACCTGGCACCTCTTGGTAAGACTGTTGTCAGACTTTCTGGCTTCTGACTCCGCAGGGACTGCCAAAGAAGTTCAAATGACAGCCGAGACACCAGTATTATCGTGCCTTCCGAAACTCGTCAGAAACTCGGTAGAACTCGTTATGACAAGATGGTCACCCATCCACGGACCGACCGCGCCAAGCGTTGCTTAACCTTATGATCGATCCGCGCGGCTTTGACTTAGCCACGAGCTCTTCTTGATAAATGAAAAATATTATATTGTAGTAAAATGTTAGTAAATCAGATATTATCATCATCATCAGCCTTTTTATCGTCCCACTGTTGGGCACAGGCCTCCTCTCACACAGAGGTGGATTGAGCATTAATCACCACGCTTGCTCAATGCGGTTTCAGACTTTATAGTCCACGTTTCTTCGAGATATTTTCCTTCACCTTCAATCAGCCATCGGCGTCCAAGATATACTTAGAAAGTACATACAAACTTGCATTGGTACTTGCCTGACCTGGAATCGAATACACAAATGCAAACCTGAGAGGTTGGTGCTTTACCTACTAGGCCAACACGACTACCAGATACTATAAAGAAGTTTATTGTAAAAAATATATTTTATTAAAATTTTGTGTTTAACATAAATAAATTGCAATAATTATTTATTAATGTTTTTAATGCATTTAATTACATTATCAATAAATTATTATTACAGATTAAAGTTATTAATATTAATCATATTTATTAATGGGATCAAATAAACTCGGTACTCAGTTTTACGATCAATTTACTGACGATTATTTTTACGACATAAATTATATTGACGTTATCAAAAGTAAGGATATGACTTGAAACTTTAAAATGATTGATTTAGTACCTACCTTACTTTTTTATGCTTTTGTAAATTAATATATATATATATTTGTTCTAACATTCGTGAAAAAGTGATTTTGACTTTGACTTTGAAAAACATCATTATAGTATGGGCTTCTAATATTTTATTTCACAGAATAAATATTTCTTCAAATAAAACCATGAATGAATATTATATCAGACGGGGACATAATACAAAATGGCTCTTTTGTCTGTATATAATATCATGTTCACGCTTCAGATAATGTAAACGACAGACAAATGACGTTGGAAATGTTTGCATTCATTTTCTTTTATTGTACTGAAATGTCGCGTGTGGGAGTTTTCTGAGTATTAGGCAGTTATGTGTATATGAGTAAAATACGCTTACATTTTAGTTACCTTTACTAACATTCTAGTGACAAAGGTCAAACCTGTAGCCGTCTGTCAGGTCAATTTTGTACTCCAGGTTTCTGAGAATTTCTAATCGAAATACTTCTTGAATACCCTAAGCAAGACTTCAATCACTACCTACACCCATAAGGCTCTGTGTATGTATTTCTATCCTTAATTGTGTCGTCATGACAGCTATGAATGGTGTCCAGGATTACTTACTGTTCTTGTATAATTTTTGAGTATAAGATATTAAAGGGTAAAGTGTTTCTGTGCTATTTTTCAGTTCTAGATATGAGAAATAATCAAATTACATGAGCATGGTCTAGTAATAGCATCGTGGACTGTAAGGAATTTACTACAAAAAAAAAATAAACAGACGTACAACAAGCGTTTTAGAAAATTTACAGTAAAAGGTAAACACACGTTCAACACGTGTTTTAGAGAATTTACAAAAACGATAAACACACGTTCAACACGTCTTTTACAAAATTTTGTACGGTGCATGTTTTCAAATACGTGTTGAACGTGTGTTTAGGTATCTTTTTATAGTAAAACCCTAAGAGTCTTGCTGATTTTAGTTGTATGTAAACTTATATACTTTATAACTTATGCATTTCTAAACCTTTTATCTATTCAGCAAACCGTTCAGCAAGAATTCGTCCTTCGATGTTGAATCTGCATTTTATCACTACAAATCGAATTATTTCAACAAACTACCACTTCCAAGCAAACTACATGCAACGTGTTGCATATATTATACTAACGCAGCAATAACATTTCTACTGTCACATAAAATGACAACTGGGAAATAAAAGTCGACGTCGCGTTTACGTTGCAACGTAAAACGCAATATTACGCGTAAAAACTTCAACATTTCACGATTATTGTCTGCCATACGTTACATTTTTACTTAGTTGATTTATTAGAACGTTTTACCTCTTCTGTAGGAATTATTTGATAGATGCGGGTGCCGTAGTTTACATAATATGTTTAGTGTTCATAACTACATCGGCCTGTTTATTAGCCCACTGCTGGGCACAGGCCTCCTCTCTCGCAGAGAAGGATTGAGCGGTGATCACCACGCTTTCTCAATGCGAGTTGGTGACTTCAAAATTTATAGTCCAGGTCTCCTCAACATATTTTCCTTCACCTCCCAATCAGCTATTGGTGTCTAAGATATACTTAGAAAGTAAGTTAAACCACTTATTTTACTTTGTATGTCACAAAAGTTCACCAAACATACAGCTGTATTTCCTCTATTTTAATACACATAATATCCAGCGACACGAAGAAAGGGCAGCGTATCGCTCTCTTGAATATAATGAAAATAAAAACATATCCAAGAATAAAAGGCTTTCGTACAATTCTTATTCATTGTAACGCGTCACCATGCGGTACGCGACGGCGTATCCATTCAAATCTTACGCTTTACGTCGTTATCTGTATTAGAGTAAGCACACACGGGCGATTTGTCGCCGCGTTTTTTAAACGACCGCGTAACTTTTTTATGTTTTGATTTTGCAGTGGTAATGAAATGGTTTTGTTTTTATGTTATTGTATTATTGGAAGACGTAACATTTTGCCAGCAAAAAAAAACTTGCTACATTACACGATACCTCCCACTTAAGTGAAGTTAATTAATGTCATATTCCAAAGAAAAACTACTACTTTTATGACAGTTTACTTGTAAGAAAGGCACTAAAAGATACTTAGGTTAAAACCTATTACCTAGGTTAAGGCTTGACACGCAATAAAGTCGAAAGTTGTTTGTCGCAATAAAAGTTTAGTCCGAAGCAGTAACGTTTGCTATTACTCATGCGAATGGTATATTTTATGTACATAGGTATATATGACAAGTGAAATCAATTGGTAAATTGGACGTTAAGAGAATCAAATTAAATTGAAAATATGTATGAAAATAACAAAACACTGCAAATATTTAATAACAAACTAATTATATTCTGTAAAGTTTAAAACCAGTTTCATCAAATTGTCTTTAAAGATAATTTATACCAACCAACACCTAACTATAATTTAAAACAACTGCCTTTAAAATTGTTGCTTTATTAACCACGTTTTAGTATCCAACAAGATTATTCTAGAAACAAAAGCCTGAAACGCAAGTGCGGGCTGAGCCATAAATTATTATTACACAGACGATCGTAAGTTCAAATAGAGACCAAGATTTGTACACGCTGTTTAAATATTTGAGTAACGTACGGCCGTGTCTTTAGTGTGCGCTTCCAGTTATATTTGTGTGTCTTGTACGTCTTGTTTATGGCACATCCCTTATGTGTATGTATGGGGATGTTTAAGTTGATTGGGAATTATTGAGGTTAGTTTGAGGATGATTTATGATTTAAATATAGCTGGTATAGACATTGGATCTGCAAGAAAACTATCAAGCTGCGAAAGAAAGATTTCAGGAGAAAATAAGGACGTAAAATTACGGGCTATTTATTTTTGATGTATTTTATCTGTTAAGTGATATCACTAGTGGCCCCTAACAGAGGCAAAAAATCTTTTTACACTGAAGAAAAATTTACTGATATAACATTGATAATAAAAATTAACTACACAGAAAAGAATAAAAATCCATATCAAACACACTATTTTCACCCGCTAAGATCAATCTTTCCTTACAAAAAAAAACAGTCGCAAGATACAGAAAACGCAAAAAAACACTGTCCTCATTTTTTCCAACAGAACGCCTCATTGCATAAGTGGGTAAGTTAAAATGCATACTAAAGTAAACACCGCAAGTAAACGCGTTATGAAATATGCATATCGACGCGAAACCCACTCCGATATGTGTTGCTGCACGCAAAAAATATATACACAACGGTGTTAAACAACGTTTCTTGGGAATTGGTAATATATGGAGAGTACTGATTTTACAGTTTTTTGTAGAAAATGTTACTGAATATATTTTTTAAAGATTTTTTTATTTATTTTCAGAATGTTGCTACGTGAGTTAGAATGTAAAGTAGTCTTTATTTTTTTATCATATGTTAGATTAGCTGGTTAGTATCCAATATGAGTGAAGGAATTGTGAGTGCACCTGTGTCTGCTCAAATGCTTGTGCACTATAATATGTCCTGTGCAGCTAGCTGATCTCCGTTTATGAGGACAGCCGCAGTGGCTGACAATCGGCCTTGAACGTCATTATTATCCAAATTGACCGGGTAGAGTACAAGAGGTATATTTTACGTATCCTACTGTAAACACTGAAGATAATATTGTCGCAATTAATAGCTTAGTAGTTAATTAATATTCATGATTGTCATTTGTAATTAGACACTTTCGGGTGTATTATTACAGTACTGTATAACGTTTAATTAATAACTATACAGATTGATGCTGTTTGATTAATTACAAAATGATCTATATTATGGCGCAGAGTTTGACACAGTCACTTGCATCAGAATGAGTTTTCGAAAAAAATCCTTGAGGATACCGAATATCAGAATTTATTTACCCAAAAAATATAATCTTTACCTTTTAACCCCTACAGTAATATAAACAAAAATAAAAGAAAACAGCAACCTTCCAGCAATTTTATGAACAAACCAAGAGCCATATTATTCCGAATCACTTACTGTGTAGTGCACATTTCGCGTAATGACCATTTTTAAGCGTGAGGCATCGTAAAACGCTCGGTGTTAGCCGGTCAGTGTGCGAATGTCATCGTAAATCTAGAATGCGGTGCGCTGCAGTCGCTTGCGTGCTGTGTGGGATGACCTTTATACTTGATGTTAGGTTCTATTTAGTTTTTATTGGTTTCGTGTCTGAATGTTTTGTTACCCTTGCATGTAAACGGTGCGAAGCTTATCTTATATTTGAATTTTATACATGATTGAGGTTTTTCAGTGTTTCAGCAAAATAATACAGATGACAGCAGGTCAACCTACTCGAATTTGTCAAATTTTACCAATCGAGTATTAATCTTCCACTATTGCGATAAGGTTAAAAATCTATCGAAGTAATTTGGTGGATGTGCTGGCATCTCTACAAAAATCAAAGAGTTATATTAACAAAAATATTATTTTCACAACTAGTATTCTAACTAGGTTACGCGAAAAATTTTAGTGGATTAGTTCTATGTACATACTACAACTACTTAAATATTATTGAACAAGCTTATTATTTCACAGTTTCACAGTCCCAGTCTTTGAAGGTCGGCAACTCTTTGAAAAGCTCGTAAATAAGTAGCAATTCATAACAAAAGTCCATAAGTCCATATAGCGAAAATATTTCACAGACAGACTGTCTTTCAGTAATACTGCAATTGTTTTTAAATGACCCACTGTTTATTTACAGCCCTGCAAAAGCATGCGCTTTTAAACCTTTTAGAAGAATACGTACTAAAAGTACTAGTTTTTGAAGTTACATACTTCAAATTGGTTTGTTTGTTACCTCAATTCGATGTGAGTCAACGTCAAGTAAATACTTTTTTTTTGTCACCGACCTATCTAATTTGATGCTTTTTAGTGTCATTTACTTTGCCGAGGTTTCTTAAAAATCATTTGGAGTTTCTATTTATAAAATAGAATAAGTAATATGCATAGGTAGCTCAAGAATTTACTTAGATAACTTGTTAACACATTACTTTATTATAAACTCAGTCTTAGAAAATTTATTAAATTGATACTCTAATTAAGCGACGTACCACCTGGAGACGTTCAGTTGAAAAGGAAGCTGTCGTAACTGGTCTCGGCTGGAAGGACATCGAGCTTGCTGTCTAAGATCGAGAATGGGAGGTGAAAATCTTCTGCCAGCGCTATATTCCTGATGAGGGGAATCGTCATCATCAAATTAGGCTGATGAATCAGCACTTTTCAAACGAAAATACAAAAGACAGCTCCCAAAACGGCCACCCTTCACCACTTTCTGTATTTTTGCAGGGGAGAAGAAGTTGTATAGGTGTATTAGGTGCTGCCCTAAAAAATAGTTCCTCTTGTATTATCGTACAAGAGACAGAACTATCTAGATATTTACAGAAACATTATCTTGGCAGTATCAGCCTAATAAAAAGGACATAAATGTGAGTTTTACAGTATATTTACACGCAATAGGTTTTCTTCAAAGCCCCTACATTGTATTACTAGGCCAACGGGAACTAGATAAATACTAAATGTCCAATACAACAAGTTATTACAATATTAATGGGACACTTAAAATTATTTACACTTCAGGACAGGAAATAGGGACGCTTTATTATAAACAAATAATACTTATGAACGTCGATTGTGTTGCAATATAGTACTTACATCTTAAGATTTAGTTTAGGATGTTACTATGGGTGACATACAAAATTACGAAACATTTTCAGTAGTATTCATATTTCAGTAACACAAAAAACTTTAAGGATACCTAGACATAAACCCACATTCACACAAAGTATGTGGACAATTATCACAAATACTGTAGTAAACATAACACACTTAAAACATTATTAACTTTACTTTTATTTTTTTCCAAGTGTCACTTCAGTATAAACCTATTAAATTACCATAAAAATGCCTACAAATGTGAAAAACTATTCTTGGCAATGTAAAATTAACTGAAACAAGTTGAATATTTACGCTAGCAACTAAAAGCACCCAAGAGACGAGACCGTGCCAGCGACCTTGTAAAAACCCACATGACTTTTTTAAGGACACACTGTCCCAAGAGAACACATGTCCTTTACTAAGGCCATACTTTCAAAATTTAATTTACATGTGTAATATTATTTTCTAGCTCCTTTTCTGTGCTCGCGAGTGTAGTGAATTCCCTTCCCACATTATTTACATTTTCAATTCTTGGGACCGAATCAGCAAAAAAACTTTTATTACCCGAAATTGCAACAATGTACTGTAGTGCAGTAAAATGTAGTCAATATATTACTTGCTAACAGTGTAAGGAAGCGTTTGCTCTGTCTAATAAACTGGAATTTCCAAACCATTAATTCATATTATGATTTATTAGTACATACAAAAGCATCTCTGTCAAGGCGAATTATGATGCATTCCAAAAGGGTGTTAAAATTCGTCTATAGATACAAGAGTAAAAATATTCGAATAATCCTACATGATCTTTAGCCAACAAATTCTCATAACCAAATTTGTCACTCACCAAAACAAAATCAAAGTAAAATTGACGAATCATAACGAAAAACAAATAAAAGCCAAAAAGTAATAATAAACAAAATTTTATCTATTCCAAAGTTTATTTCGAAAGCATCTGGATAGAAAACAAATGGACCAGTTTCTGAACTCACATATCAGAAGTTATTGTAGTTTGAAGAACAAACATATATCTGAGATATTGAGCATAGTTTATTGAACTTTATTTACATGACGAAAAATAATGGCTATGTTTTCTTGTCGCGCAGTGTACCTGCTCAATAGTTCCTAAGGGATATTTTATTTTAAAATTTATATAAATATCAATTCTTGCAATGTACTTTTTTTCTAAACTATAATGTCCCACTGCTGGGCAAAGGCTTCCCCATGCTTCCATACTTCCCGATCCTTCGACCGAGTCCACCAGTACAATGTATATTAATAAATGTTTTTAAGGTGAATGCGACGACTAGAAGCGGGAAATTCAAATATAAAATGTTTTTTTTTTATGT
>NWSH02000505.1:208149-230716 GCA_002382865.2 Heliothis virescens | reverse complement strand
GTTACCGGTAGATTAGTGTTGGACACTGGCGCCAAACATTGCATCGGAAGTGTTTCGTTAAGATCGCATTTAGTTAGTAATGGTCAAACATTTTGTAATGTATTTACCGAGTTAAAATATGCCGATGGCAGAGTTTGTGCGCAAAATGTTGAAATCGCGCAAGTAAATGTAACTGTGCGCGGGGTGACACTTAATGTTAGTTTTCTTATGTTGCCTAATGCTAAGGATAGTTTATTAGGAATGAATTTCATTCGGGATGCTGGCATGGTATTAGACTTTTGTCGTGGTGAGTGGTATTTGCGTGATAATAGGGCCCCTCAGCCCATTATTTATGAATCGAGCGCGTTATCCCTGTCAAGTTCGTCTGTGGGTCTTCGCGAGGACGAGGGCTCGCATCTTCACGCGAACGACCGTCTGCGATTGTCCGACCTTCTGAATGTCAATGAAGACATTTTCCCTCCAGGGGGAGGACCGACTGATTTTGCAGTCCATCGCATCGACACAGGAGATGCCACACCCATTGCTAGCCTGAAGCCTGAATCTCCTGCGAAGAAGGAGATCATCATCAAGCCTGATCCGGTTAAGGTCCAGGCAGTGATAGGCATGAAGCCTCCAACTAACTTTAAGGAGTTGAAGACCTTTTTACAAACCTGTTCCTGGTTTAGAAAATTTATTCCTCAGTTTTCCGAAGTTGCCCGTCCTTTAACCGATCTGACGAAGAAAGATCGACGCTGGCGCTGGGGGGAGTCCGAACGGAATGCGTTCGAGGAGCTGAAGGTGCGCCTTTCTACCAGTCCTATACTCCGCCAGCCAAACTTCGAGGAACCTTTCGTCCTTAGGACAGACGCTAGTGCGTATGCTGTTGGTGCGGTACTCATGCAAGGAGAAACGGCTCAAGAGGAGAGACCGATTGAGTACGCGAGCAGGCTGCTTACTCCTGCCGAGCGTAACTACCACACCACAGAGCGAGAAGCCTTGGCAGTTGTTTGGGCTCTCGATAAGTTTCGAGGGTACATCGAGGGAGCTGAAGTTCGAGTTGCCACCGATCATCAACCATTGAAGTGGCTTCTGTCATTAAAGACGCCTAGCGGTCGTTTGGCCCGTTGGGCTATGAAAATACAATCATTTAACCTTGACATTCACTATACTCCGGGAAGAGTTAACGTCATAGCGGATACCCTGAGTCGCCCAGTGACTAGGGACTCCGACGAACTTAGTTCCGATGCTTCCAACACCTGCAGCATTTCTCCGGTGGTTGTCGACCTTCCTCGAAGGAGTTCAGAAGATATTCGTGATGCTCAGTTAAATGATCCTGATGTTTGTAAAATCATTCAAGATTTCGAGAACTTCGATAGTCCCGATTCAGCCTTGCGCTGGACTGATCGTGGTTATTATCTTTCTCAAGGTGAACTTTATCGCTGGTATTCGGATGGCGAATCCGTCGCAGATAAAGGACGACGCGTTGGCACGCGTTACACAGTTGGTGACCTCGTCCTCGTGGAGAGCCATCGATTAAGTCAGGCCTCCAAGGGTTTCACAAGTAAGTTTGCACCTAGGCGTGAGGGTCCTTACACGATTAAAAGTGTTGTTTCGCCGACGACCTTTGAGGTGGTAGATAAAAATGATTTACCACGGGGTAGATACCATGCCAGTCTCCTGACCCCTTATGTTGGCAGCGGTGAGGCTGTTGTTCATACTCGTAGGAGGGGTAGACCGCGCAAGGTCATTGGTTCCAAGTCGGTTCCAGAGCCTTCCACCGACTTGGAGGGGGAGGATGTAGCGCGTCAAAGTTTAGATAAGTCTAACTTAGGTATCGCCCCGCGCTCCAAGCGAGTCGTCGCCACTCGGCGCCCGAAAGACGCGCACGATCTGGTTCTAACCGGCGCGCGGCGTGTGCTGCGCCCCCGCCGCCCGCCGGCCCTGCGCGATGTGCCGAGGTAGTGTTTCTGAGTAGTCCGCACCGCGATCCGTCAGCGACACCACGCGCGCGCGCTGCCGCGCGGCGACACTCGAGTTCTCTTTATTTGCAGTTCCCTTGTATTAATCTAGATAGTGTATCACCTATTGCCTAATGTCGTTTGTTTATTATATCAGTTTTACCCGAAGTCCACACCGTTTTATTTTGTCCGCAAACCCTCGCTACACTACTTATATTTTATGTGAAAATCAAATTATTTTTCATAAGGCCCACGTCCAATATAATCGGTGACGGATTTTTTTTGGAGAAAAATAGAACAACTTGATAACAGTAAAACAAAGCACTCGATCTACAAAAAGTTGGTCAGATTTCAGTAAGAGCGTCCTACAAAAAAACGGTCCCATTTATCTGTCCTACAAGCAAGACTTGGGCCTAAGTATACAGTTTTAGAATACCACGTCAGAGGCCGTCAGGGCGATTTGTGAAAACTTTGACACTGACGATGAAACCTTCAGCTCACTCGATGAGAAGAAGCATAATTTCAGAACCACCATGTCATTCATGACTCCCACACAGACATACCTTAAAAGTAAAATAGTTTTAAAAATATCTACAGACGTGAATACAAATAATAAATGGGAACTAGACGAGGCTGCAAGGGGTACTAAAAATGTCAGTACTGATATAAATATAAATAAATTTACATCAGTTTTCAAGTAGGGAGGTAATACATTTTAAATTTCTGTTCTGCGTCCGAGTGGATGCGAATTCGATTCCCTAGTTGAGAAAAGTATTATAATGAGCCCATGATTTTTATGTGAATAATATCAAGGTATAGTTAGCACCAGTAATACTCAAAGTTAATAGCGATTTGTAAGTCAATATTGATTGATTGTTTTATTGAAATTGCCAAACAGAGTAAAAAAGAAATCGAAGCAAAGTCGAACAATTTTATTTGAGGAACCTCTAGATAAGAAAATGTTTCATAGAAGAGTCCAAATGTTTTAGGCAACTCTTTATGCTGCAGTCGGATAGCGAATAAAACAAGGATCACAACCTCTTCTATTAAAAGTCGGTTAAAACCCAACTACACCATAAACACACAGCTTCAAAACTTACAATACAACCTAACAAAACAGAGCAAGGAGGCCCGTTGTAACTCCCGTCTCAAACTTTCGTTCGGAAATTAACAACGTTGGGCACCGTCACGAAACTCCTACATAATGTAAACAAAGTCTGAACAATCTTAGACAAGATTGTTGAACTCGCTTAACTAAATTAGACAGGCCTGCTTTTGGTTTTTTGTGGCTAAACTTAAGAAATTGTGGGTACACCTGTGTTTTAGAATAAAATAGCTTTGTATTTGGTTGATGACAATGGTGATGGAATTTTTGAGGGTAGTCTGAAAGAGGAACGTGAATTATCCTATGTGACAACTTTGCTATTTTCATTCAAGAGATCATGGGCGGTTTCGTTTGAATACATCGTTTTCTCCAAACCTTATGACACATGCACGTACCTGAAGTTAGATGCATGCCGTCATAAACTTTGGCGAGATCTATATACGCGAAGATGTCGAAATTTTCGGTGATAATTATGAAACCTTTTGGGGAATCGCACCATTACCTACCTAAGACTGTTGAATTTTCGTCTGAGATTTTTTTTGAATGTCCTAAAATTTCTCATCAAAATTCAACTACAAATTGTTCAAAAACAACATCTAATCTAAGATCCAAGATACAAGATCATCGATCTATCTTCGATCAACAAGCTTGTCAGTTAAAACCAGCGCTAGTTGTAAAGTAAATCCCAACTTAGATTGAGATATACCGTCACTATGCAGGTCTAGATTAACTCCTCAAGTGTAACCTATGTATAGTCTCGCAATTAAGTTCTACGTGGGAACAAGGTGACATAATACTGCTGCTGCACTATGAATACGTATTGTGTGCTGTAGTTACCATAGAGGTTGGATAGATTGTTCTAGGAGACAATTCTGGTGTATTTCAAAACCATGAATCTGATTATCTATGTGTGTTAAGAGAAAAAGGTAAGGATGTATTAACCTGTATTTATTAACAGCAAAATTGGAGGTCAGCGGGTTCAATTCGTGAACTGAAATCGCATAGTAGGTAAAAATAAATCGCTTAAATACAATAAAACGTGAAAAAGACGACAGCAGCTAAACCTACCCAAATCTGCCAAATTTTACTCATCCAACATTAATCATTCTCTATTGTGATGAGGTTCAAAATCTATTGAAGAAATTATTAATTTGACAGATTGTGGTAACTTTGTGTGATGTCGTCTCTGTACAGTTCCTGTCAAATAACTCTACAATTCTGTAGTTAGCAATATGATGCCGCACCTATACAGTAGTGATTTGTTAATATTTTAATAGTCTATTGTGAATTCAATAGTGTAGCCAACTTCGGACAAGCAAGGCTTCTCGACAGTACGAACAGATACGTAAGGTAACTCAAAGATGGAAGAGATTAAGATGTCCCCTGCGGGGCCCACTAGGGCCAGAGCCCGTCGGGGCTGCGGGTTGTTCGATAGAGTTACCGCGGCCCTGGCACACAAAGGGCTCCCGAAGGAACACGGTGGGTTTTAGTCAGTAAAAGTCTGACACTCCCTTCCGCTGTCACCCACAGCGGGAGGGGTCATACTGATGATTTCCCATCGATATAAAAAAAAGGTAACTCAAAGATATCTTCAGAATTGCAAAATTATTTGCCACGAACTGTACTTACCTATTAATAGCATGTCTGGTATTCCCCGATCGGCACGTCTAGTCTAGTTGGGACTTAACATCTCAATTTAACTTCGTCTTGTGTGCACTTAATATTAATGATTCTTGTGGGCCAGTGAAGACCCAATATTTTATAGTATATCGGTTGGGAATTGCAACTATCGGCTAGCCAACTTAGTTTTTTATAGGGATTATTATCTTTACTAATATTATAAAGAGGAAAAGTTTGTTTGTTTGTTTGGTTGTAATGAATAGGCTCAAAAACTACTGGACCGATTTTAAAAATTCTTTCACCATTCGAAAGCTACATTATCCACGAGTGACATAGGCTATATTTTATCCGGGTACAGGCAGTAATTCCCACGGGATGCGAGTGAAACCGCGGGAAAACGGCTAGTATTATTTATAAGTTCATACCTGGTACTTATGCTATCTCAAATATTTTCTTAAAAACTTGTAAAAGTGACTACATACGTATCGTTAAATTACTTTTACTGTGATTTCGCAAAGTGAATTTAAGTTTCAACCTATCGCTCTGTAATGGCAAAAGTGGGGTTTACATTTACCATTGTACACATAAACATTATTCAGATATTGTCTGTTTTTTTTAATATATTAAACTCGCTTTCGCCAGCGGCTGCATCCCGTGGGGACTGGTCTGCACATTATATAGGTATATTAGGTAGCCTGTAGCCTTCCTCGATAAATGGGTTATCTAACACTGAAAAAAATTTTCAGGTCGTACCAGTAGTTCCTGAGACTAGCGCGTTTAAGCAAACAAATTCTTCAGGTTTATAAAATTAGTATAGATGATTGTTTTACACTTATTTCAATGCAATGCTTTAAACTTAATTTTATCGACATCACTCATCAAAACAACTAAAAACATAAGCATTCAATAATAAACATACATATTAATTTGCACGTAAAGCTTTAAAATTTTCAAAACAAAATCATCAAGCTAATCAAAACATTTCATGCGCTCAAAGTGAGCCAATTTATTTTAAACACTCGTTAATTCAGAACTGGAAATCTGTATTTTGCTTTTCATATTGAAAACGTTTTTATCGTAATTATTTCTGATTAAAGTGAGTTGTTTGAATAGGGAGTTTTAAATAGTTTTAGTTAGTTGCTCTTAGTTGAATGAAATTCTAAACTAAAGGATATTAGTATGTTGAAGGTTTCATGATCTGACTATGTCGGGCTAGATAACTACATACCTATTCTATTTATATAAACTAGCATTTTGGAGAAAAAAGATATAACATAGTATGGTCAAGAAACAGATGCATGAATTAAATAGAAAGCCAGAAAATCAGTACTTAATTTTATTTTAGTAACTAGGCAATAACATCATAGGTTATTTCACAAATATTCAGTCAGGTTTAATTGCCAACAAGATTATCCTATGAATTGCAAAATTTTAATCGAAGGATATTTTTGTTAGCATAATATATGAAGGTATAGGTTATACCGAGTCTATAGGCATTAGGTACCATCGAGGTTGGGACCTGAATTTTAAATCGCCCAACATTATACACGCTGGATCCTTTGTAAACGTTATTGAAAATATAAAACTTTTTATGCCATTAAAACTTTTGTTATTTTCAATTCGGCGGTATGAAATTTTTGTGTGTCCAAAGTGTAATCTATTTTGATTACTCGATTTTTACAAGCTTTTTTATGATAATAAAGTTGAGATATACGTTTTTATGATTTTAGCATTTAAAATAAGGCATTATTTCACCTTAGCGGAGCAGTTTTTAAACAAGCAATGGAATTTCGTTATTCAAACATCGTGCCTTCACTCTTTTCTCTCTTTCAATAATATCCCTAAGAGGAGAAATTCTACTGGTCCCTTGAAAACTTTTTTAGGATCCTGGACCTATAATGTAACTGCAACTTAAAGCAAGTTACAACAGAACAAGCATTTTCCCACAATCAGATCAAAAGCAGATGCATGCAACAATTCAATAAATTCCCAAGAAACAAGGAAACAAACACAACACACCAATTTGCATCAAATGCAATGGAATTTACTAGTTGTACTACATAAATTCAGAATCCAAGATTATATTTAGCCGAAACCCACGCAATAGAGGAGCCAGTTGCACAAAATCCGGAACGGAATTACTGCCAAATACTCTGGCCTCATAATCTGGCAGTTCCGCTTTTATTCGGCTCTCATTCATTCGTCTATTTGCAGTGTTCTATATAGATGATAATTCAGCATCGACGCCCCTTTCCACATCGCTCCATTGTTTCGCAGTACCACCCTTCGTGGTATTTGTTCAAACGGTCTCAACAATCGCTGATCGTTTTTGCTACGTCGCTGTTTGCATTAGAGCCTCATTGTTAAACCTCCCCCCCTCACGTAGGTATTATGTGTTGAACACGATTGTCGGATTTTTTGTCACCGTCGCACTTGTTGAGCTTCGGGCGGACGAGCGAGATGCCAGATTGTAGAATGAAAGATTTTTTGAATCGAAGAAATTGTGACACGAGTGCGATGGGAACGCTTTGCTGAAAGGAGACGATTTGATTGGAATTGCAGCTGTTATACGGATTTAAAGAGGTTTTACTGAGTGTGAAGATCACGTATTTGTGTTGTAAAGCACTTAAGAGATATCCATGGTTGTTAAATATAAATATGTTGAGAATAAATTGTCTGATACCAGCTTTTAAAATGACATTACTCTCGTTATTGCATGGATCTACATTTACAACAAAGGGTTTTAAAGTTTTGATCCAGATTCATAGAAATGATTAAACTAAAGTTGCAAATATCAAACAAACAAATAACACTGACAGATAAAACAAGAAACATAAAGCTGAAAAGCTAATCCACCGATCACTTTCCAGAATTTTCCATTACAGACACCTTAATCAAACCAACGTATAAACATCCGTTCATAAATGCACACGTGCATTCCTCAGATTATTTACTTGTAACGCCTACATTATAGCTGCATAGCAACTGCATCCCACCTTCGAGAGACTCTTGTAAATTATTTCAACATTTACTCAACGTCAGTGAGTGCATTCTTTATTGTGACTGCAGTATTATTTGCTTCATTATAACACTGTAGTAAAGGCAGATGAAACAAATCATATGAGAAATTGATAAGGAGTGATAATAAATAGGAGCAACTCTTCTTGGAAGTCGGGAAAAAAACTCCTAATATGCTGACACTGATGGTCTCTGCAGAGTCGGATGTTTCGGTAAAATGTGTTCGGTCAAATCACTATCAAACATCGAACTTATAGAATATTTCTTTATCAATAACATACGTAAAATAAGACAAACTAATTACCTATTTAAATTCTACATCAAGTAAAAATCAATTACACAATTTGGCATCTTCAGAAAACCCATAAAACCCAACGGCTGCAAGTTTAAGATAAAATTACTGACCGAACTATAAACTGCAGTTGCCAACCAGAAATCCGCGAACAAACATTATTTTGGCTCCAAAATCATCATTTACCGCTATCTGGCTTACACTGGACATAAAGCAGAGTTCTCATTGAATGTGCATCAAATGAACGAATATTAATGTTTCGATCGATGTTTATAACTATTGTGGCGAATTGCCAATTGGGTGAACGCCGGCTAAAGTGAAGAAGATTTTCTTTGCCGAATTTTGTTCGAGGACTTCACAGACTTTTTTGATGGGTAAGAAGTGAAATTCAAAGTGAATTTTATGGGGAAAGATGAATTGTTGTAGACCTTTTTTAGGCTGTGACTGTTTAAGTAAGAGGTAAAGCTATATACGAAGATGGATTTAAAAATGTTTTTAATACAGAGGTAACTATAGATTGTTCTACTTAAATTGCATTGATTGATGATGATGATGATGATGATATCAAAGTTGGTAGGAATTATCGATCTCTTTTATTGATCTGGTGAAAAAATTAAGCAAATACAATAGCTCAATTTGATGTTCACGAAGATCTACAATCCTATTAACAAAATAATCTTACAACTGAAACATATTCCGCAAACTAATATCCAAATAAACTTGTACTAGAAATACCAGAGTTTCTAGGCAAACCTAACATCAATCATTTAGACATTACTCCAAATCACATGCGTCTTATTAGTGCCCACATGTGCGATAAAATATATCTGAATGAGCATAATCTAGTCAAAACTAGTTTAGGTACACAAGATGTTACATTTCTTGTAGTATCTAGAATCTAGGTATTAAATACAGGACAGTTTGTAAAATGTCATCTAATTACCGTTTTGTATTGAAATTATGTTTTTACAAATTCCATATTTCTGAAGATCTATTTTTAGGGCTCCGTACCCAAAGGGTAAAACGGGACCCTATTACTAAGACTACGTTGTCTGTCTGTCTCCGGGCTGTATCTCATAAGCCGTTATAGCTAGAAAGCTGAAATCTTCACAAATGATGTATTTCCGTTGCCGCTATAACAACAAATACTAAAAAATAAAAAAAGTTAATATTTATAAGGGTCCCCATGCAATAAACGCGCGAAACCGCAAATTATAACTTTGTTTTTCATATATTTGTATGAAAAACAAATTTATTTTTGCGGTCCAAAAAATTTTTGTATTTTGGCTAGTTGTAGGTAATAGATACGTTAATTTTTCATAGATAATGGTACGGAACCCTTCGTGCGCCAGTCAAACTCGCGCTTGTCCGGGTTTTTATAATTTAGCAATAGACATCATAAAGTGCTCTTGCGGTACACTTTAATAAGACCCTTCAGTGCTTGAATACACCAAGTCAAATATGACAATTTGTAAAAGGCTAAGAACCTATTGAAAAGGCAATTAAAGCACTGGCAATAGCACCCTTAGACAAAGTGCTATAAAACCAAAATCTCAAAGAAGAATAATAATTCTAAAGAACCACACAAATTGATCTAAATACTACATCAAAGCTCCCAGCATAATGACATTCAAGATAATGATAATGTCTATGAAATATGCCCAATCCTACACGAACGAGATCACTGGTAAAAGCTAATATTTTATGTTCTATTTCCTTACATTTATCGGCCTTGGGTCCATGACCTTGCGCATTAATTTTGTTATAACTGATATTTACTGACGTCATAAATAAGATAATAAATGTATTAATATTCTTTTATATTGCTTTCCCTGCAAATGTTGATCATGCTTATTAAGCATTTTTGTATTGTATGCCTTCAACGAGCTTAGAGGAAATTTTCAAGATTATAATTATCACATTTGTCTTTATTTAATGCTGCAATACAGCTATTAAATGTTTGAAAAAATACCGTTACCTATTTTAGCATATTCACTCTCATTTTTTAATCTTATACATACTCTTTAATATCAGTATGATAAGTTTTTACAAAGGCTGCATACTCATAATTGTTATAATTATGTAATTGGGTTAGACACTATCCTGTGGAGGCATACGAACCATTTTGGATTTTGGGCATTATTTAAATCCGCATTTTCCTTAAAATTTTGTCCACTTAATTTTTTTCCCTTGATCAAAACTATGTCTTTAGCAACATTATTAGTCTACCACAATAACCTTGACAAACATTTCGCAAAGCCCTATCTTTAATCAGTGTCCACAAATGAATCTTAAATTACCTACTACAAGTAAACTGTTGTTTTTTTTTTCTTTTTTTCAGAGCCGCCATATGGTCTGGCAATATGCCAAAACGTATCGATCATTTGGCACCGTGCCAGTCAAAGTAGAGAAATGAAAACAAATCCTTATGACTGGACTGGTGTTACTTTCAATCAGGAAATTTGGGGAATATTGGGTTCGGTTCTAATTGGGCCCAAGATCATTGATGCAGAAATAGCAATATTAAACTGGGATTTTCGCTTTGAACAAAGTTCGGTCAAAATAAATGTTCGTGATTGGGTTCCCTATTTGTGGTTCTAATTGCTGGTTTGTTGATTGGGAATTTTCTTGTAATATAAAATTATTGTCTCCTATAGAGAAATTGGGTTCAAACAAAGGCTTTAACAATTGGCCATGGAACAAAAAAATATATCTCGTATCATCTTTCAGAGTAATGCAATGTTCCGAAACTCTTTTAAATCTTAAAAACCGGCCAAGTGCGAGATGGACTCGCGCATGAAGGGTTCCGTACCATTATATATCAAGAATGAACGTAGCTATTACCTACAACTAGGCAAGATACAAATATTTTTTGGAGAGCAAAAAATAACTTTGTTTTTCATACAAATGTATGAATTACAAAGTTATAATTTGGGGTTTCACATGTTTATTTTAAGGGGGGTCCCCTTAATATTTATTTTTTTATTTTATCGTATTTGTTGTTATAGCAGCAAGGAAAATACATACTTTGTGAAAATTTCAGCTTTCTAGCTATCGCAGTTTATGAAATACAGCCTGGAGACAGACAGACAACAAAGTCTTAGTAATAGGGACCCGTTTTACCCTTTGGGTACGGAACCCCTAAAAAAGACTATTAAAAGTCTCGACAGTCACGCTCAGGATTTTACCTTTTTCATAAAAATACTAGCTTCTCATCTCCAGGTGCTTTCCAAGAAAATCATATTAAAGGTAAGTTGTAAAAGGACTTAATGACAATTTGCTTCATTAAAGTTATAAAAGACTATTTTTACTTTTCTTCAGACTTCAAGATGTCTATTCATTACCTGAAGGAGGCAGACGAAGGTTAATTTCGTGAATTAAACAGATAGACAAAGCTCCCTTTATTATAATGATTTATATTTGAGTTGTAAAAAGACGTTACATTTTTACAACTTTAATACAGCTACGAGGTTTTGCACATGGTTTTACTCGTATTATATTCAAATAAAACATAGCTAATAGAAATATATGGTAGTCTATTTTTGGCTCTGATCCAATAGTTCTGGAGATTATCCCCTACATACGAATTCTGGTCTAAGTCTAAGCTTGATTTTTTGACAAGAAGCGAATGACCTACTAACGGATCGCCAGATATAAGTTGATTATCACTACCCAAAACACTAGATTTTATACCTCTATCCTCTACGTAATCAAAACTTTACGTAGGTATAAATCCTATAGAAATTCCGAGATCTAAATTATCAATAGTTCAAAATCTGACCACTATGAAGATAGTTTTTACCATCAAGTGTGACATGGTCAACGCACGTGTTTCTAACTGGGAATTAATTTGGCACGTGTCATGGGAATCTGGCCTGTTGATGGGAAAGTAATGGTGATTGGACGTCCGTCTGGGGTCATGTTCTAATTTCTTCGTCTGATTTTGCAGACAACCTTGGTTTGATTGAATCTGATTCAATGAATATTGAGAATACAGAGCATCTTTGTATTGAGTAGTCGTAAAGTATGATGACGATTTGAGAAATGGTCAGTTTAAAATGTAGTGGTAAATGTACCAGTAAATAAAGTGATATTATACAAAATTCTACTGTTGGAAAAAACCTGAAAGATATGATGATAGACAAGATTTCAAAACATATGTGGTTACTATTACTTTAGGTAGAAGTTCCACTATCCATTAATTGCCTAAAAGCCTAAATAGATAAACTTTCTCACACAATGACATTATCTATGTCTTCTCAGAGAGCATTATAAAGATTTTCAAAAATGCGCACTCTTGAGAAACACATTAAAATTTTTACAAGCCAATTTACTATTTTTGTACTAACTACAGTTACAGAAATACATTCAGTAGTGATCATAGTATAGTATAGTATGTTTTTTACCATCATTCGTTTTGACATGATGTGCGCACGTGTTTCGAAGTGGGACACAAAATTCTGAACTATTTCAGTCCTATAATAATATGCGTGAAGTATTCTTGTAAATGTCAATGACATTATGTATAGTATTTTTTATTGGGCGATCATTTATCATTGTTTTATTGAGGACATTGTTTTTGATGGTAATATTTTTAATAAATTTATAGCCATTATTATTATTTATAGCAATGGTTGTTAGGATAGCATATTTAGATGCTTTAGTTATGGGTTTTGATTATCATAAAATTATGAAAAGATTAATTTATAATTTAACATAATTAAAACAGACTATGTATAATATACTATAATAGACTTCAAGTTAGTTATATCTGTCAATAATTTTAAATATGAATTGAAATAATTTAAAGCGTCAGAAGTCATGAAAGTTAATAAAATATTTATTGTTTCAGCTTTTTAACAATTTCAACGTAACAGATAAAACACACAATTAGAAACGTTTAATTATTAATGATGTTTATTCGACATTTCTATTGTTTGACGTAGAAACATAACTGTCCCAATTAGGAGGCAATTAATTACAACAAAGAATTTGTAAACCTTTTAACTTTTATATAATAAAATTCGGCGTTATGTCAACTACGTATCGACCTATTTTTAAATGGCTTCCTCTTGGACTCGACAGGGTCGTTAATTCAAAGCAATTAACAATTTATTAATACGTTCTATTAGAATATTGATTGTTGAAATTATGTAACTCGAAAGCTATAATAATTTTATCTTGTTTTATACGAACGCTTAAGAAATATACCTAACCAGCGATATCGCTCGCGTCAGAACTACTGCTCGCATTCGGATAAAAGTAGTCTATAACTTTCCTTGATAAATGGGCTAAGTATTTAACATTGCAATATTTTTTCAAATCTGTCCAGTAGTTCCTGAGATCAGTCCGTTCAAAGAAATACAAATATTTTATTCGTCAATGCAGGTGTATAATACAAACGGTCTTAAAGAGTTACAGGAATTTCGCTACATTGTGCCTGTAGGCATACGAAAATAAACCTAAACCTATTTGAATGGGTTACAAAACTAGTCACTTCAGAGCCAAAACAATGACATAGGCTATTTTTAACCTAATGTAGAAAGTAGATATCCCGGTACGCGAGTGAAACCGGGTAGAACAGCTAGTCAGAAGACAAATATACAAGTTTTACAACCATTCCGTTGCAGATGGAGTTCGATATCTCACGTCAGAATGCACAATATGTATATGCATGCATATATATACATAGATAGATACATACACAGTTATATTTTACTACCCGTCGCGAAGAGCTATCAATTTTACGACTGTCTTGACAATATTTCATTTAAATTGTAATGTGTATCCACTTCGAAATTCTCTTGGGAGTAGGTACTGACATTATCAATACTGTGACAAGTTTCAAAACTAAATATGAATGCATGGAAACTTGTCTAATGTACATCCAATTCAAAATAGAGGGTTAGCCAAAGTAGTTGAAAACTGAACTGGCAGATAGTTGACGGAAAAAATATAATTTCAGATTTTTTAGGTCTTGGTCTGTTGTTGAAAGAGCTTTTAGGACACAAAGGTCCAACGTCTATACAGAAATGACTCCAGATTGAGTGTGTAACCTATATCTTACAGAATAATGGTCATGGCACATTGTACCGTCACACGTCATACAATTTAATGTTCAAATTTAAATGACACGTTATTTGCTGTGCCGTGACCGTGCCGGTACAATGTGCCATGACCCTAATCTTCCTTTAATTTGACAAAATCTTTCTACTTTTAATTAAAAAAATAAATCAACCAGGTAAAATGTGTATGTAATTAACACAATGTGTGCAACCACTAGTTGATATTAAAACTCTAATTCCAACACTAAATAGCTCTATCAACTGCCAAGAGAACATTGAACGCGCCCGCTTGCTATTACATACATCTAAAACGACCGTCTACACCGGATAGGAAGCAATCACCAAAAGGATATGACATCACAAATTAAAGAATTACACCCATCACGTCGAAATTACAATATTTTATTGAGTTGTCAACGCTTTTATTATTTTTAGACTAAATAAAATTGCAATAAAGCACCACCGACGTACAGACGACAGCAGGTCAACGTATACGAATCTGTAAAATTTTACCAATCGAACATTAACCTTCCGCTATTGTGATAAGGTTGAAAATCTATCGCAGAAATTTGACAGATTGTGGTAACTTCTGTACTGTCTGTACCCAATTACTGCGTCAATCAAATACAAAACGGCGCCAAGTTTACGACTTTCCGTACTAAATGAAATGAGAAAAATATTACAATGAGATATTTCAGTGAGATCATTAAAACTTAGGAACTCACTTTGATGAAGAGAACAGCTGAAGACGATAAATTTCAGGGGACATTGTTCCATGAATGTCGGAAAACTAATTAATAACGACTTATCTATTTTTATTTTGTACGGGCGACTAGTGTTTTTTGAACGGTAAAGGGGCGAGCGATTAAAATGCCTTCATAAATTAAATGATCAGGTCTTGGTGCAAGTTATAAGCGATAGCGGATAGCTGAAAGAGCCCGTCAAATAAAAATGTTTTTGAGTAATAATATATCGGGACAATAAACATGCTCGTCACACAAACGTTGACTGTACTGGGAATCGAACCCGGAACCATCAGCTTGGCAGTCCGGCAAAGTAACCATTGCGCCTACAACATTATTTTTTGTACTCTTGATATTGCCCATTGTTGTTAAAATACAATGAATATGTGAAATCCATCACGTATACTGCTTTCTTCTTTGTATTTCACCGATGATAGGTAGGTTTTTCAAATCTATACTAATATTATAAAGCTGAAGAGTTTGTTTCTTTGAACGCGCTAATCTCAGGAGCTACTGGTCCGATTTGAAAAATTATTTCAGTGTTAGATAGCCCATTTATCGAGGAAAGCTATAGGCTACTTTTTATCAAGGTGCGCCGAGTGGTTCCCACAGGACGCGGGTGAAACCTCTGGCAGAAGCTAGTAAAATAATATTTGCCTTCAATTTTATTTCACGATTCCCGCTACAAGTTCATAATTTAACCCACACATTGCATTATAAATCCCCTAAAGAAAACATAAGAAAGTTTGCTTTTAAAGCTTATTACCGCAGACTTTTCTAATTACGGCAAGGGAATGAGTTTTTTTTTATAACATCGGCAAATATTCGCTTATTAAGTATTTTAGAAGAACTGAAGCAAATTTTGAAGTTAATTAAATGAGGCGCTACCTTCCTTGGCGCTTTTAAAATAATAATTAGTAGCCAGGGCCAAAGTCATCTTTACTTTGGAAAAACGCTGAATAAGCGAGAAAAATGATAATAAGCTTTTAGGCACGTAATTGGTTAATTATTTTATTGAAAATTTGTTTAAATTGTTAATTATTATCGAAAGATCGTGAATAAAAGAATAAGCCTTTTTTTCCATCTTTGTGTTTTTATCCACGAGATAAATTAACCATTGTGCAGATGGAATTCCGTACTTTATTAAATAATATAATTGATATATTAATAAACTATTATACAGGTACAGCTAAAGCACAGGTAAACCTTTCATAATATCTACAACACTAAAGAAATTTCACGGCGCTTACGTCCATTCTTCATTAAGCAAAGTATAAAAGTCCTTAATTATTTTCCAGTTCCTACTTACTGCTTGCAGGCTCTTCATAAACGGACACTTACCTGAAAAATAAAAAAAAAAAGAATTTAATAAAGATGAGCTAAAAATTGGTGAGAAGGGAGTAGTGTTGTGGCTGAAGATTTTTGAAGGCTCTAGATTCTAGATTTAGTTATTTTCAAAATTAAAAACATTTCTATGGCATCATCTGTCAGATAGCTATCTAGGACTTTATCTGGGACCTCTGAAACTGGCGCTTAGAGTTCTAAATCATTAGGTACTTTGGTAACAAGTAGCATTTATACGTGTACATGTATAATAACTCATTCAATGACAGCGCAAGCACCAATTATAAACATACTCACAGTAGAAATGACTCGATAGCAATACTCTGAATCAAATGAATACGGACGTAGGTTTCCCTATATCCCTATTCTATTCTATTGTATCTTTCTTCTCCTTAACGTAGTTACTATTTAAGCAAGATTTAGTAGGTTTCCAGGTCTTGTTTTATCAGCAAAGACCTTATGACAAAAAATAGAAAAGCGATCTACCGTTAGATAACCGTTATCTGATGATGTAATCAAGTTTCCCAGGAGTTATACTTAGCCGATAGGTTGGACCCCTGCCCAATATAAAAGTGGTAGACTCGCCTCCTCAGAGAAGAAACGCCTACCTTCACAAAGAGTGCCAACTATTGTGTTGAACAACAGCTTCATGATCGAGACTAATCGGTGATAGATGAAATTGGTTCACATTATTTAGTTCGAAACCTATTTGTTCACTTCATCAGTGTTGGACAGAGGACTATCCCAAGTTGCATCATAATACCCGGTCTTCTACATGCTACGTCCATTCTATCACCACTATCTAACAGTATAAGCTTTGACCAAACGAGTTCTGCAAAGATCTTGGGTGGAAATAATCAAGGATTGTTGTATCATAAATAGCTAAATTTGTACATAGCAGGTATAGCCTTGTCTTGCTTATGCTCTTGTGTTTTCTTGGTATTACAAAGATAGAGGAAAGTCGAGAAGAAAAATCAGGAAAGCTGACTACCACCACCATGTGGGATATATGGCAAGAAAGAGACAGAAAGTTCGCTTGTCATAACGTTGCCTCTTTTACAGAACTCATCTACTCTAAGCTGCGTGGTGTATAGCCTAACATAGCCTTGTATCCATTTATCATCAGCGTAGACCCAATAACCTGATTGAGCATTCAGCAAGCCCTAACCTTTACTCCGTGCTAATAACTACACAATGACTCAAAAGCTTGTCACGCCAAAAATGCGAAACGTTAATTAGTCCACATTGATTGGCTGGGTAATAGCGACGCCCATCGAAGGTATACTTGACACGCCCACACATCGGCTGCTGCTCCTGGCTGCTATCCAAGATGTCCGCTATAAGTTGATCGCTGTACACGTTACACAATAGACGTGGATAAATAATGGATGGTAGCACGTGATTGTGTTGGCAGCCGTGTCTGCCGGCGCTTCGGAGGTGTCCGGTTTAAATTTGGTGTGACTTCCCTTAAGGTTTGGCGATATGAAGCGTTGCTGACTACATTTATATTCTCATTCAGTCAGGCCAGCTCACAACAATGTTAGTAGACAATCCAACATACAGGTATGCCGATGACGTACACTTTATTCTGGTCTAATTCTGCTCAGTTGCTGGTCTAGCTAGTGGGGCTTCGGATCAGCTTGATACAAGTTTTCGTAAAATGAAGTAACAATGAAAATATGCATGACATTTTACATAATTTCGTACCACCTAATTAATTAGTGATTCTCTTCTCACTTCACACTAATCTATCAAGTTAACATATTTGTCTACGTACGTTAATTTTCATCAGCAACCATGTCGTTTCTACTGAAATATAGACAACTGGTAATGACAGCAAAAAACTGTCTCATGACAAAATGGAACAGTTCCAACGTAACGAACTGCTTCATCAAGAATAAGAATAATTAACGTGACCAAGACCGGAATAGCCACAACAGAGACATCTCCATCACAATCGTCATTCTTAAATGTTGCCCAAAACAAAATGTCAACAACCCATCTATTGTCAATCACTCCACCCAAATCTCGACTTTATCACTTTTCACTAAGATTTTCAATTCATTGTTTGCTGTCGACAGACAGATCATTAAAAAGCACATAGAAGTTTAAACCTTATTGCTTTCCAATAAAATTTATAATAGCTAAATATTGATAATGAACTGATATTTCATGGTGTTAACGAGATTAAGACCTTAAAGTGGCCACAATAAGGTTATTAATCGTTCGGTTTGATGATGTCAGGTTGACAGCGACTGGCTTGTCGCCAGAAGCTCACCTGTTGCTTGCGATGTTGCGACAGGACCCAGGAAACGTTGATAATCACTTGTCATTAGTCATGACTTTATCAGTGCAAATATTCTGTGTGTACATGTTTCCGTCGCTAGGACCAATAATAACTGCACTCAGTGTCAATGGAATTTAGTCAGTTAGTAATTATAGTTAATAGTTTATAGTTTTATAGTTTATTTTTTTTTTTACACAACGTAGTTTTACAAGTTTTCTCTTAATCTAGTTACATAAAATAAACAGTTTCTTTTTATAAGAGAATTCGATGACGACCGTACTAGTATAAACTGTGCTACAGTCGCCAGCGCCTTCCACTCGAGTATTACAAATAGATAGTACATATTTCTAAGTTAAACAACAGTATAATATAGATGACTGTTAATTACTTTAAAGTAAATTGAACAAGAAACAGCCTATAGAAGCTTTCTCTCAACACTTAAAATAAACTTCTTCTCTATCAAAAAACACCTTAAATTACTTAAAAATATATTTTAGACAATCGTATAAACTGGTCCTCACAATTTCCATTTTAGCTGACCCAATTTATGGCTGTCAGTGTACTTCGTCCAGAATGCCCACGCAATTTGTTCTGTGGGCGTTGCAGGAGGCGATTAAGCGTCTATATCTGGACGTTTAGCATCAATCGTTGTAATACTCCTACATAATGGACAGACAACATTTAAATGTTGAAGGACTTTATTATTAATAGGTACTAAAAGCTTACGTCTTAATCTTTTGATGTTTCCTTTGAACACATTATTGACAATATTGTAGTTATATTATAAGTTCACACCTGTTTTCCTAATAAGTTCAACGCGAGCCTAAAATTTTCAATCCCATAATCAAATATTTTTGGTTTTGGATACAACCTTGGAGGAGGCCATATTATCGGTGGCCACTGGCCATTTTTCAGACACGTTCTTTGCCAGACGGACAGATTCTTTGCCGTAGCTAAATTGGACATAAGAAGGTAACCATTTACACCTAAAGACTGAAGACAAACATTGCGGCATAGCTTAAAAATAACCATTTCATTATCTACCTCTTTCATCAAACACATAATATGTGCTTAATTCTTAAGTACACAACCCTCGCGAGACATTGTCTGCCAAAACGTAGGGATTACGAGGGCACGCCATTGTTCGTGCTCTTTCTACATGTAAGTACTAAGTATGTAAATCTTACAATTCCTCTGAAGTGGTGACATTTCAAATGGTAGCTTGTGTGAACGTTGCGAAAATTTTAGAATAACGTATTCCTATTTTTGAAGTCTTGATTATACCTCTTTTGAATGCCGTTTCTGAAGAAAAGATCTGAACAGGTATATTGAAGTTTGAAAATAGGTAACATATGTGCAGGGAAGCTCATATGCACTTTAAAAAAAACTGAAAGTTAAATTTACAAGTGGGTAGCATAATGCTTAATCCTAACTACACCGTCAGTGTAAAACTCTCCACAGCTGTGCAAAAGAACTTAATTCGAAAATCACCACTGTCCAAACATAGAACCTCTAAAATTCTCCGGGTTTTGTGCGTTTAAATCTCGTCGGTATAGCGCAGTCCTTTCAATTTCTATTATTCAGCGTTCAAGCGGATTCCGCTGAAAATCATACTATCCGGCAGACGCAAAAACCTTTTGTGTTAGATATTCAATCCCCTATAGTGATATTTGCTGTTTAAATAAGGAAGTTAGGTGTTGTACAAATGTTAGACGAAGGTTAGAGGTCAATAATTCACACTTGGTAGATTCAAAATAGTTTTGTGGTATTTAGATAGAAGAGCGGTTTTGGATGTCGTGTTTGCAAAATACCTTGTTTGAAAAGAACTTCGAGTCTACGTGACTTCATCATTGAGCAAATCAATCGTTCACATTTTGTAAATGAGATACTTGCTTTAGAGGTAATATAATTTCACTTTTTATACTAACCAATGTCTGTGTATGTTTCCCTGGTATTAAAATGATCTTTTATTAAAATTTACAAAAAGTTTCAATCCGATAAATCTTACATATTTACACTATATTTTTAATTTCAACTTCCACTACCTTTATAAAATCAAACTTTATAGCAACATAGAACATGTCTTGCAAAACGAACCCAGATATCTAGCATACATGAAGTTTCTGCGAATACGATGGGGGATATTCCAAATGATCCCCGGATGAGCTCCTAAAGGCTTCGTCAGTAAATATATCGGAAGCTCGCTGCGGTTGCGAACGTGGGAAATTGTTGGTAGTTACGCTAAGAGTATGTTAAGGCGCTAGTTTTAGATTTAGTATGAAATTTTAAAAGTGAGAGAATATTGTATATAGTATACATAAACAACTCTATTTTCTTGACTTTCCTTAATTTTTCTTGTTGTTCGAAGAGGTCATTAGGAGGACTATAACGATAGGACCTGATGTGATTGTCATGTATCATAAATTTCAAATATCGTTCAAATATTGTGTAAGCGAATGTTTCAGATTAGATACAGTTCTGAAATAAAAAGATCCTTCAAGGCAGCCACGTCAAATATCTTTGATCACTGACGACAACTTTGAAAACTCACATTATCTGCCTAGCTTTTTCCCAGCTAACAGCTAACACTAAATTATTTACAAAACAAAATAAACTTAAAACAGTTTGCAAATCTTCTTAAATATTCATACATAGTTAGATATACATAGTACCTTAACTTCGCGTAGCCTAGTACCATAAAGCTACGAATTGCTACGAAGCCTACGACTGATAGGTCATTCAACTTATCGGCTACGCTTGTCTCGCCGCCTACGCCTGGCTTTTCATCTAAGTTTAAACCGACGCCTTCTTTAAAGTCTATACTTCGGTCTATTCACGGAAAATTTATTTTATGTAAATTTAGATACTATAATGAGTGTTTTTCTTTTTTCTTAGTTATTTTCTTAGAAGGGAATAATTTTGTCTAAGACGGTATTTTAAAATATTTATTGAAGAAGTAGATTTATAATACCCATTGTCAAGACAGTACACGGAATTACACTTGCATTTCATCTTTTTCAGTACTCCTTATTCCCTTTAGTACAGATCAATTTACCACAATCTGTCAAATTTCAACAAAAGATTTTCAATCTTATCATACTAGTGTAAGATTAATTTTCAATTGGTAAAATTTGATAGATTCGGGTGGATTGATCTGCTGTCGTCAGTACAGTATCTATCTTAGCTAGTGTGAGTGGGGTTTTTCACAGCACCAGAATTCCCCATAATTTTCAGCAAAAATCTTCGGAGACCTGAAAAAATAAACTAGACGCTTTCGTTGTTTTTATGTATTTTCTTATCTTTAGTGTAATGATATTTCCCTTGAGTGTAGTGTAAATAAACTCCGGGCAGGCTTGCCAGAGCGTGAAACGGACCTCTATTGAAATGGCTCGTTTAGATGAGTTTCTATTTTTATGCCTGAAATAGATTATAGGCTACTTTTTGGATAGCCAAACGGTAACATAAATGGAGAAGATTTTTTGTACGAAATAATATTTGTTTTTCCTTTTTATCTATTTTGCCATTTATACAAAAGAATACAGCACTATCATTATTGTAAATAGCAGCAAAAAACCACTTAGGCTTGTGCTATCATGAGTCTATCTCAAAATGTTTTCTGCGGTCCCACTTGAGTCCCAATACAACTACTTCTAGCACCCGGATAAAACGCCGTCTATGACGTTTTTCAAGGTATAGACTATGGCTATATAATCTTCCAATTCAGTCGGTTTTATAGTTTGGCATGAAAACCAGATAGGCAGACAGAGCTACTTTCGTACTTACAACATTAGTAAAACTTGCCAAAGAAGAATTAATTAAATTTCAGTCAAAATTTCACTCCAGTAACTTCAAATAGTGCCACAAGACAATATAGACCAGTGCTAATCCCTTTCAACAAGGCAAAAAGTCAAATAAAATTATAGTAGAATGAAACCTATTCCAAAAGGAAGAGAATATGATAAAAATTGAAGAAAAAATAAATTCCACTCCATTCGTGGTCGGGAAGTGGGAGGGGGGGAGCTTTTAAGGGTAAAAATCGGTTTATCGCGATTTTCGGCGAAACTACAAGTCCTATAGAAAAAAGTTGAATGACGAAGTTGTAGGTAATAAAAAGATCTACAACTTTTGTATTTCAACTTTTTTCACATACCTCATA
>NWSH02000505.1:175454-188114 GCA_002382865.2 Heliothis virescens | reverse complement strand
ATCACGCCTGGTACATATAGGTGGGCACGCCCTTTAATACCTTAAAAATGGAGGCTTTATTAATTGATTGTAGATTTGAAGAAGATAGTACACTGCTTGAGTTCATTGATATAGGTATATAGTGGTGTGTGCTAGCCAATATGTCGTTAAAGGCAATTTACTTTGTATAATATCATAATTGACATTGTTTAATAACATGTTTGTTATTTACATATTATAATAACTATTCAATGTTGTATTAAGATTCTTAAAATCTAAAAGACAGACATGTGTTGCTGGGGAGTTTGTTGCGCCACTTCTTCTTCCCAGCAAAAACACATAGGAAGTGGTGAAGGGCGGGCGTTTTGGGGGCTGTCTGATGTAATTTTGACGTTCGAAAAGTGCTGTTTTCAGCCTACTTTGAATAAATGCCTTTTGATTTTTGATTTTTGATTTTTGAAAAAAAAAATCGATCGTTGAAATCAAACGCAGAAATTGTTAAATGCTATAGAAACAACCACCTGAGCACTGGCGTTTTTATTTTTATTTAGAAGGGTCTGAGAAATCATTCAGGTCCAGTTTCAGAGGTTCCAGATAAAGTTCTATAAAGCTATCTGACTGATTAACAGAGAAAAGTAGTCAAAATTAAAAACGTTTAATTTCAGACTGATAAGTTTCATTTGTTTAGAAATATGAGCTACATTTATTATGTTCTATTTTTCATTTCATTGCCAATAAAAATTAAATTAAAAATTTAAAAAACCCCCGACACAAAAACTTAATTTCCCTTTAAAAAGTAAAAAATAATAAAAAAATACGTCGCGTTGGGGGACCGCTCCTAATTATTTCTTACTTACACTTAATGACATGCACATCTTTTTAGGAGCGGTCCCCCAACGCGACGTATTTTTTTATTATTTTTTACTTTTTAAAGGAAAATTAAGTTTTTGTGTCGGGGGTTTTTTAAATTTTTAATTTAATTTTTATTTCATTCTTTTTATAGGTAGGTGGGTCGGTCGGTACAAGTAGGTATTTTAATATACAAAGCTATTTGAGACCCCATCAATAATATACTCGATATCAGTATACTTGATATTTGCCGACATTCGATTCATCTCCCCACTTTTACCCCCACAACTTTTAAACGGCTCAACCGATTTTGATCAAACATGTCTAAGAACACTCGCCCGTAAGTAACCTTTAATACAAAAAAAACTAAATTGAAATCACTGCATCCGTTCAGGAGTTATGATGCCACAGACAGACTGACAGACAGACAGACAGACAGACAGACAGACAGACAGACAGACACGTCAAACTTATAACACCCCTCTTTTTTCGTCGGGGGTTAAAAAGACAATCAACCTACCTAAGTATGATTAACATTCAACAAATTACATAATTACACCTACGTAAATATTAATTGACGGTTTTAATTTGCATTGCTTCGAAGAAAAATATAGTAGTCTGACAAAACTCTATACCTCTCTCTCCTCTTATATCACCTTATTTTTCATAAACCTACAGAATCTTATACCTGATCATATACAAAATACACGCACATACACACATAAAAACCCCCTGCAAGCAGTTGCATACGTAAATATCTTATTCAAATTAAAACTCTAACCGCTTTTCAAACCGCCAACTTAAAAGTTAAACTTAAATCATTAAAACATGACGCGAGAAAAAATCCCAAAGAAATATTTTAAGTGGTAACCCTAGCTCGGTAGCTGTGAACTCGACAAGTTATCATTTAAACCCCCGCCATTTTAAGAGTAGAAATTATTCTTAATTTGTTAGAGTATTTTTGAAAAAATCTTATGTTTAAGCCAGGCTTTATTTTTAGACTGACCTCTTTCAAGGTCATTCGAGAATATGTTTGTATTGACTTCGGCTAAAAGATTGCTTTTTGTAGAACTTTTCTTTTATTCGAGATTGATTGTTTTTCTTTTTGATTTATTTCTTTGATGAAAAACAATTCGTTTCAGTTCCATGTACAATTTTCAGGCAAGGCAATACCTACAATGCCTGGAAAAATTACGATTCTGGATTTTGTTTCTACACATACTGAAATTTTTCACTGCCTGGAGAAGATATTTTTTTTTTAGCTTTGTATGATTATCACTTTAAACGTAGACATTTTTACCTACCTCCCAAAAGGAGGAAGTTTTCAATTCATCTGAATTTTTGTTCTCATCATCACTATTTAAGAGTGTCATCCATTTTCCATAGCATCACTCATACTTTTTATTTATTTATTATTTAATAAAGGTATGTATATTTTAAGCTAAGCCCCACAAAACCGTTGTAATGGTTTGACTGTGGAATAACTAAGTTCCAGGGATTTCTCACTATAGTTTCCTTCATCATTTTAATTTTCTCCTTTACGTCAACTTTTCTGAAGAAAATCTCTAACACCATTACTATCATTTTCTTGTTTATCCCAATTTTATTTGCCATCAGCGCAGCATATCTCCCTCTTCCAGTCTGACGTCATAATTGACAGTGAAGAAAATCTACCACAGCACACCGAAAATAACACTAATTAATTAAACAACTTGTTAGTAAACAAACACGGTAGTCAAAAACACGAGTCGCATACTGAGTGTGGGACTGACAAACTTGGGGTTCTAGTTTCGTGCTGTAACGGATATGTGGGTACGGAAGTACGGAAGTAGCCATATTGTTTGCACGTTAGTAAGAATTCTTCTTTCAAGCAAATTGTTCTGTAATTTGGTTGAAGGGTCTCAAATTTCTTCTGTGCTGTCCTTGTTTACATGTTGTTGAAGTTATGAATTAAGATAACAACTGTTATGATTTGGACCAATAGGAATTGCAATATTTTCGAAAAAATGTTAAATTATTTGTTCAGAGCAAAATAGCACGAAAATGATATTCTGGACCCAGTCATTATGAAATGAGTTCATCCAAGAGCAAAAATATTTAAACGCGTCGGTTAAAAAAACTGAGCCTGATGTACCATTAAATCTTAGCAATGGATCTCTGTGTGGTACTAGAAAATAAAATGTTACACACTACATTACATTACGCAATTAAGACTAATGACTGCTTTGCCACGGTAATAATACATACAGTAGTTTAACTTCATATAAACGGACGACGCGCGAGCTATACCTACGCGCTCGGAACTTGGTATGTTCTTAGTATGATACAGTCGCGGGTGTGCCGTAGTGACGAACGGACGGTGTACTGGTTTTTGATCAGCAACCGCGATTTTCGCAACCGGATTTTTTATACCCTCAAATATAATAACAAAGAATTTCGAACTTCGCAATCAAGGCGCAAATATTTTTCGGTCGCAAATTTATAACAACGATTTGTTTAGTCATATACATAATCATGTTTTTTTTTTAATTAAATCTATCAATAAAAAAAACAACTTGCATTTTTATTGAACACTTTCTATTCTTTTCTATTCACAGAGTATTTTATGTAATCATATTATGTAATAATATTTTATATTGTTATTAAGTATTTGTGCTAATAAATAAATAAAAAGTAATATATTTACAATCTCAAAACTAGATAGAAACTCAAAGTAGGCAGATGCAATTAAAACGCTGTAGGTGGGCGACAGCGACAGCCCTATCTCATGCTTACGTACCGCGCGGCTGTAGGCACTTATTTCAAGGCCACGGCCGAGTCGCAATACTGTATAAGATAATTATACTGTGGCTTTGCTAAGCAAGAAATGTTTAATTAAGTCTCAAGTATCTTTGTGCTGGATAAGCAGTAACAAAAGTTTGGTAGTAATTATTTCTCTTACATGAAAACACAAATGATGGTTCACTTGACGGTTTTATCGTTTACTTTATCGGTCCTACTTGAAATATCTTCATGTCCTATATAAAACACAGTAACGGTATTGCTTGGTGGTAGAAACAGCGGGGTTGATCATTGATCATAAGATATACCGCCACCTGGTATACAAAAGGCTTCGGAAGGAACAAAGGTACATTTATGTCAGTGACCTGACCTTCTCGATGCACCAAAAAAAAATATGGTAGAAATAGCTACTGTTATAGTTTGTAGTTTCCTGAAAGATGTTTAATGATATTTAAAAATGCAATAATTATATACAATACTCTCTTTCTTAATATATATTGCTAATAAAATATAAGAAGGCCCTGCACTACCAGATTCAAAACTGGGAAAAGTCTACCACCTTCTTTTAAGGCCTTAGTTTCTTGTCATACTTTGTCACTTCAGAAATCCCATTTCTCTATTTGAGCTAATCCTCGGGCCATTAAGACAAATGTGGACAAACGTCCTCATTAAATTTTAATATGCTGACGTTTACGATAGCTGATGTGGTGTAATGACTTTGGAAATAGCACATTATGACATTGTTAAACAGACAATGTAGTAAAATGGCGACAATGATTTTGTTATTCTAAATGCTGTGTTTTATAGTTGTTCGATTTGTCCTGTTGAAAAGAAAGGATTACGAATATTTAAATAAACTTCAGTAATACTTAGAAACTATTAACTCAAGGACATAATTTCAATTTGTTTATCATTGGGAATGGGAAGGCACTGCCCCCTATGATAGCTGCAATATCAAGCTGTGATGTGATAACACTTTGAAAATACATTACACCACTTTCTATCCGTAGTTTCTTCAGAATGCAGCAAAATTGCGCAACTACCATAAGTACGATTATATTATTAACTAGCTTCTGCCAGCGGTTTCACCCGCGTCCCGTGGGAACTACTAAGTACACCCGAATAAAAAGTAGCCTATAGCCTTCCTCGATAAATGGGCTATCTAACACTGAAATAATTTTTCAAATCTTACCAGTAGTTCCTGAGATTAGCGCGTTCAAACAAACGAACTCTTCAGCTTTATAATATTAGTACAGATTTTCATAACAAACATGGCCAAAGCTTCAAAATCCGAAAATGTTCTAAACTCAACAAACGAAGTTACAAGCCAATTCCTTGAAATAGAAATCCATCAAAGTTACGGAAACATACCAAAATATGCATCTACTTTACCAAACGAAAACTTTTCAATGACCTTCTATCTAGAAAGGTCTATCAAAAATTCCGCGGCGATCACAATTCTGGCAATTCAAACATTGTTCTCGAAACTTTTGTTCGACAGCCCTACGCTAGGGATGGGACATTCCAACGGGATTTGGGGAAAATTATGCAGATTTCTGTCTGCGGTTTGAATAATTGTGCGTATTACAATGGTATGGTAGGGCAGGGAATAAAGGGAAAGAGTCAGTGACGTTTCTAATCGTTTTGCAAATTAAAAAGTCTGTGGCAGTTGGGTCTAAAATTTTAGAGATTTTTATATCTGTTTAAGCTATTTCGTGATGTACAGATTAAGCTGTATTTCTGTAAAATAATGTCTCTTTTGCCGCTTTAGCATTGTTTAACAACACATTAAAGCAGGGACTTATTTGCTTATTGTCTTTTTATATTTAGACTTGTCTAGTGCTGCTAAAACATCGTATATAACATTCTTAAATGTACTGACGATGTTAATACAATTATGGATTTAAATTAATATAAGTTACAAAACATATTGACGTATGTTTCCCATCTCTAAGGCCTTTGCCACACTAGACGGAAATTCAGTCGCCGAACTTCAGCGGCGGTCAATCCGTTCTATACGGTTCCACGTACACTGAATATTCAGTGGCAGATCATCAGTCGGCTGCCTGCCTAATAAATCGTTCAGTGTCAAACATTCTGTGCGTGCGTCGTCACTGCGGGTTATCCGCTGAATGTGGCGCGATGCATACAAATACCTGTAATGCAACGTTACCGATCTTACGCTGACGGAAGATCGGTGCGCGGACGACCGAGCAGACGCGAGCGAGTGACGGTCCGCTCCGAGCGCGGGATCGGCCGCGACGGAACGACCGATCTTCCGCGTAGTGTGCCTGTTATTTGTATTTTATATGCAATAACATGTATTGGCGTTCCGCCGCGGAAGTTCGGCGACGGAATTTCCGTCTAGTGTGGCAAAGGCCTAATAGTAAAATGCCGGAGCAACCGCAAAGAGAGCACACCCCTACAACCTCGATAGACAAAATATACAGAAAACTTTCTCACCGCTCCACAAATTGTGTTACACGAACAAACTGACACAGTTTCCGCGAATTTATTAATATAATTACATGTAGGTGTACCTCCACGTGGCGTCTTGAGAAGTGAACACACGTGTGTGACGTCATATACTTGTAAAGGTGGATGCACATTTATCAGAAACTAGCTTGCGCCAGCGGTTTCAGCCGCGTCCCAGGGGACCTTCTTTCCGTACCTGGGCAAAATATAACCTATGTTACTTGAGGATAGTTTAGGTACCCAACAGTGAAAGAATTTTTCAAATCGGTTCAGTAGTTTCAGAGCCTTTAGGGTACAAACAAACAAAAAGTTTCATCTTTATTTGGTAAAAGTAGTATAGATGAAAGCGAACGAATTTTAGTTTATCGCCAAACGGACAAAATCGTAAAGCGAATACTTTGCTGAATACACCAGATTTTCATTGAGATATACCTAAAACAAAAAAATAATGACACTATAGATATCGGGCGAAAACTGAACAGGTTCCTCTATAGCAAACAGCAGTAGCAATAGTATATTAACCCTAAAATATTGACAAGAAATATAATTATGACTGTCACAAATAATAATTAAATAGATTATCTTGCCATTTCATCTTTAACGATCTGTGAGCAATGAAATATTTAACAGCTTAACAACTATTGAAGACAATAAATAGCAAATCTTTGTTTCAGTCATTACTACTCAATTGTATTTTAGCACTAGCTTCTGCCAGCGGCTTCACCCGCGTCCCGTGGGAACTACTCGGCGCACCCAGATAAAAAGCCTATAGCCTTCCTCGATAAATGGGCTATCTAACACTGAAATATTTTTTCAAATTGGAGCATTAGTTCCTGAGATTAGCGCGTTCAAACAGACAAACAAACTCTTCAGCTTTATAATATTAGTATAGATTATTTAATTACGTGGTGATACTTTGTTATCCTTCTCCGTATGAGAGGAGGCCTGTACCCAGCAAGTGGGACGATAAAAAGGCTACTAAAAAAAAAAACTTTGTTAAATAATTACACTGTAAACTTTTAAACTGATAAAATTATTATGGACAAAAAATATATCCAAATCGTTCTCTATCTTTGAGTACAGTTACCCATAATTTCTTAATATCTCAAAATATAGAATTTGAATTATGCTGCATCAACTTCCTGTGCTTATCCCAATTTATTTGGGGTCAGCGCAGCATGCTTTAATCTTCCATGTTTCTGCTATAATTTAACTTATGCTTATGACGGAAACATTGGACTCTAGTCAACATACAAAAGCGGGCGACGTCGCAGGCATAAGCTAGTTCCAACTCATTTACAAGCGCCACGTGCATGTAAACCTACATAAATTACACTGAAAATGGAAATTACAGAATGGAATTCTGACTATGAGAATAATTATTTTATGGTATTTTTCCTTGAAAACCGATGTGGAGCTACAGTGATTATAACTTGGATCTTAGTCGTGAGTCTAAATATTACGGATATTAGATTTTGTACTGATAAATAGAAAAAAAAACTTCTATTAATAATACTATTCCGGATTTATTTATATGGTTTCAGATTTAATTTGATGATACCTTATGTCTGATTATTTAATATGTAATTCATTTATTAATCAACACCTTATTACATTAAAAAATATATTATTATGATAAAGATATATGCTTATTTTCACCTCACAACAAGCCCTTGATCAGGAAAATACCCAAGAATCTAACCAAGCAAACTACTTCCTACATTCCTCAATATATTAACCTACAAGTATAGAACGTATGTTTATAAATACATACATAAATTAGTCCGTATGTCGGTCAGGACTCTGTTTTGTCACGACAGGAAATACCGCTTACGACGAACGTAATGAAAACGGGCAAGTTTTACTAGTATACACGCTCGTTTCTTTTGCTAAGTAACTCGTAAATATGCGGGCTAATAAACTATGGTCAGAGCTCTTTTGTATGTATGTCTATCTGTTATAATACTAGAGTTAAAATGAGAAACAGCTGAAACGACGAAATTCTGTTATCTATATTTAAGGTGTACGGACAGCGCTCAAGGTGTGATTTTGACGTTTTGCACTTTTAATTTATATTCAATACTTGTAATTATTTTAAAAATTTGTAGCAGAATTTTCATATTGGAAACATTGGCGTTTTCATTGCTATCATTATCCCTTCCTAGTTGAAGCTACTTCACGCACCCGGATAAAAATCTTGTAGTCTTATTTATCCACTGACTAAATGATGCTATCTAAGACAGTTTTTTTTTTACAAATCTTACCATTAGTATCTGAAATTGGTGTGTTCAAGCAAACAAACTCTCCAGCCTTAAAATATTTGTATAGATTAAACATTCTTCAAAATTCATACTTTGAACTACTTCCTACATAAGATACAATCTGTGTAAGTAATAGAAAAACTCCACCACAAAAAACAATAACATTTCCCCAACTTACCCGTCAAATTGAGAAGAGGTTCAATAAACACGAAATACTTTCTCTTTGTTCAAACTAACACACGAATCGGTCAGACAGTCTACCCTTGAAGCTTGCTTTGTTTGATATGAAACATATTTTGTTTGTGTGTATTTTTTGTTTGTGAAACCTTTTTGGACAGGTGTACATTTGACTGTCTTGGATAAATAGTGAAATCACAGCTGTTACCACGGGCTTAACGGAATCGTATCAAAAAACGTGGTAAAATGTGAGTACACCTTATCAGTAATAATTTATCATGAATCTAGCCTTTTCCCAACCTTATTGGGATCGGCTGCCAGTCTCATCGGGTGCAGCTGATTACCAGTGTTTGTCTTGGAGCGACTGTCTATCTGACCTCCGCAACCCATTTATCTGTGCAGCCACCCATTGGTAAGACTGGTTATCAGACTTTCTGGCTACTGAGTACCCGTTACGACTATAAAAGATTTTTAATTGATAGCCAGGATCTGCCAATTGAACGTGATTGCCGAAACACGGACGAACTCGTTATGACGGTGATCCATTCACGGTTCGATCGCGCCAAGCATTAGGTACTTAACCAGCAGGAAACATAATCTCAAACCCATGATCCAATCTAGATACACAGAAAGTCGCAAGTCAAAATTCCAATAATATTTTCACAAATCGGAAACTTATTCTATAATCTGACGTTTAATAGTCTGACTAAATGACCCCTGAACCTACATCCCAATTTCAATTTTCATTCCGCCATTACGAATTAAATTCGGATTTCATGGTCGAACTCAATAATGTCGGCTTCCCAAAAAAATACTCCTCTTTCTTTTTTCTTTAAACAGATAAACCTTTACTAATCTTTTTGAAGTTCCCCAATAAGAAGGTTCAATCTCTTTCAATTCAACATACCTATAACTACTATTAATTCCATTGGTAACCCTGAAATGTCTTAACAAGCAACTCTAATACCCGTGAACGTAGAGGATATCCTATTCAGGGGTTATAATGTACCCCTTTTCTTACATTCCCCTGGGTAAAAACCAGGAAAAACTAACCCGGAAATAAGGGTATTTGCGATCTAAATATATCTTGGATTGAAGTAATGTGTGGTTGGTTTTATTTCCTTGTGTAAGGTAATATTTGTAGTATGTTTTTTGTTTCAATTTGATGAAGCGGTTGGAAGGTTAACCAAATAAAAATATGTAGTGGTATTGTTATATTTAATAGTTTGAGGACATTATGTTTCTGTATGTCGCCGTCCCCACCGAATAATATCGTAATCAAAAATTTAAAATTTTACAGGAAAAATAAAAAACCGTTTTATGCTTATAACTTCTTAACAGGTTTACATAGCAACATCGTTGGTATATCAAAAAATGTTTTTTTTTTTCTTAAATATTTATTTGCCATATAAATAAATATTGGATTTATTCTCATTAAGTTATAGCTAAAAATGTATATTACCAGAAATGGAACACAATTTTGAACCATAATGCACAATACGATTTTATTCATGTAAATTGTTGACAATGACCTACACAGCAATAGTCCATTGCGATTGTCTTGACTGTAAAGTAGCGATGTTCATTATAATGGTAACTTATTATTGCCATAATATTCACTGCTCAAAACAATCTATTGTGGTAACAGTAAATTGAGTTACGTTAATATTCCATAGCAAAGAGAACATGTGTCGCTATTGTAAAAATCTATTGCAGTTAATGTCGTATTCCAAACATTAAGTAATAATTACTGGAATTATAAAATAAAACATTTACGGAAAAGGCATTTAATCAAATTAACCCTTAACAACCCAGTATGCTTTAGTAACGTAAATGACCAGAAGTGTCTAATGGACACATTAAATAAAAAAGGTAGTATTAAAGACAAAAATAAAGATATAATGAATAAAATTTCATGAATATCTTTTAAATTCTTTATTTCGCCTTTAACAATTACCTTTTTATATACAATCATTAATAATTCACAAGAAGTTATTGCAAATATTTTTCACAGTGTTCTGGGCACGTTTGCCTTTGCACTTTCACCACATGTTTTGAGGGCCCTAGATACTTGAAGGTAAACACAGTATAGTGACAGGCTTCTTTCTTGGAATGGGAATCCCAGACTTTTCGAAAAAGGACAAACTCTATTATTGGGACACTTATATCGAATTATTGTTGGGGTCCGGTAATTATTGTATCCTATGAATATTGTATATCAATATTATCAGTTTTGTTCCATTGGTCTTGAAGCGCTCTTGAGCTTAGCGTGTTTCATCAAAATTTTGTATTATAGTTATTCGTGAAAAATAGGTTGAAACTTCTATTCGAGTGCTGATATTAGGTAAACTTAGCTACATGAACCACAAATTATGGATGTTGATTGCCTCTTCCCGATAGATGCGGTCGTGATTCTTGCATTCGGATAAAAAAAATGTTGGACAATGATATTTGTAATAAGACTAATCTATACAGATACTAAAATCAAATAACACACTATGAAGGTGGAGTTAGGTATCTAGCTATCGAGATACCAAGTAATGTATTGAGTGCAATTGTTTAGTGTAATAATCTAGACCAACCTACCCACAATACTGACCCTGTTACAAATTGATTATTGTGTCTCGCGGACCACTTGTGGGTTGTGAGTTACTCATGGGGCTGTCGTTTATGATTATATAAATAAAGAAAAAATTAATAGTAATTGACAGATTAGATCATTTACATTACTTACTTGTTTGATTGTCAGTAAACTATAGGGAATAGATTACATTAAAAGGGTTTTTTGTATCAGAACAAATAATTTCGTTTTTTTAATTTTATAAACCCAAGAAACTGAGTCCGCGAGACACTTGTGGGTTGTTAAAGGGTTAAAGCAGGGCATTTAACCATAAAACGTTTGGTAGAAATTCGAGGTTGTCTGGTGAATCCTTATATTTATAGTTAACTGCCTCTTCTGGTGTGCATGCTTACGGAGTGAGTGAAAACGACGTGTGTTCGATACGCGGATTGATGTCTCGCTGTAAACCCTCTTTTTGTTATATCTCGATAGGAAATTCATCAAGTATTAGACCACCTCCCGCGTGTGGGTGACAGGCGGAAGGGAGTGTCAGACTTATTACTGACTAAAAACCCACCGTGTTCCTCGAGGGAGCCCTTTGTATGACGACCGCAGGGCCGCGGTTAACTCTCTTCGAACAACCGCAGCCCCGACGGGCTTGGCCCTAGTGGGCCCCGACCAGGGGGTTTGCTGACACTGCTCTGAGGAGCGCGTATCTTCACTAAAACAAAACGGAGGAAAAGGGTGGTTGCAGGAGAAGAATTGTCGTAGGTGCTTCGGTATGTCAAATGCGGGTAGGGATTGCGCGTGATGAAACGACGTTGCAGGGGTAGATAGTTACAGATTCATAGTTGAATAGCACGCTATTCCTGTATTGTTCACCATGAGAAGGAAGTCTTATACTGAGGCACGTATTGACGCGAGAGGTGTGGCATATAGTAAGAGGCTTGTATGGGTCTAGGAAGGAAGCGGTTAGAGCTGCGACAGAGAATGTGTCGGTGCTGAGTCGATGAATTTAAATGGAGTTCGCGCGGTCGTGCGATGTTAATGTATGAGTGGCAGAATAAAAATCAGACAAAGAGAGTGCACGGACCATGAATTGTTATAATATTTGATAGGAATCAAGTCGCTGACGGACAGGAATAGAAGAAGCAAGACGTCAGCAACCTTGTTCTGAAGAAGGTGAGTGATCTGGCGTCGGGCTGGTTGACAATGGGAAAGCAGTACCCTGTAACTCCGATCTAGAGCTTGCAGAAGGATCTGCAAAAGGCCTGTCTGAGAAATTTATGGCGCATGTGGTGGCGGGGGATAACAGATAAAGCACAGATGAGCCGTTTGAGAATTTTTTTCGTTACACTTCTGCGCACGTGCGCGAGCCATCGAGTGAGCCGTACCACATGGTCCGAGTGTCAGGCGTGGAAGCGGTCAAAATGGCTTAATGGTGCCGATATGCTCCGAAGATGGTTGGCAAATTTCGGGGACAATCTATGCTGGAGGACAATTGTGTCCCATAGAACGCATCAATAAGGGGTTGCATGGACACACGGGGCCGGACCTTGAAGAGCGTTAAAAGCCGAT
>NWSH02000505.1:138922-175429 GCA_002382865.2 Heliothis virescens | reverse complement strand
TTCAGGGGTTATAATGTACCCCCTTTTACATTCCCTGGGTAAAAACCAGGAAAAACTAACCCGGAAATAAGGGTATTTGCGATCTAAATATATCTTGGATGAAGTAATGTGTGGGTTGGTTTTATTTCCTTGTGTAAGGTAATATTTGTAGTATGTTTTTGTTTCAATTTGATGAAGCGGTTGGAAGGTTAACCAAATAAAAAATATGTAGTGGTATTGTTATATTTTAATAGTTTGAGACATTATGTTCTGTATGTCGCCGTCCCCACCGAATAATATCGTAATCAAAAATTTAAAATTTTACAGAAAAATAAAAAACCGTTTTATGCTTAACTTCTTAACAGGTTTACATAGCAACATCGGTGGTATATCAAAAAATGTTTTTTTTTTCTTAAATATTTATTTGCCATATAAATAAATATTGGATTATTCTCATTAAGTTATAGCTAAAAATGTAAATTACCAGAAATGGAACACAATTTTGAACCATAATGCCACAATACGATTTTATTCATGTAAATTGTTGACAATGACCTACACAGCAATAGTCCATTGCGATTGTCTTGACTGTAAAGTAGCGATGTTCATTTATAATGGTAACTTATATTGCCATAATATTCACTGCTCAAAACAATCTATTGTGGTAACAGTAAATTGAGTTACGTTAATATTCCATAGCAAAGAACATGTGTCGCTATTGTAAAAATCTATGCAGTTAATGTCGTATTCCAAACATTAAGTATAATTACTGGAATTATAAAAAAAACATTTACGGAAAAGGCATTTAATCAAATTAACCCCTAACAACCCAGTATGCTTTAGTAACGTAAATGACAGAGGAAGTGTCTAATGGACACATTAAATAAAAAAGGTAGTATAAAGACAAAAATAAGATATAATGAATAAAATTTCATGAATATCTTTTAAATTCTTTATTTCCCTTTAACAATTACCTTTTTATTACAATCATTAGATAATTCACAAGAAGTTATTGCAAATATTTTTTCACAGTGTTCTGGGCACACGTTGCCTTTGCATTGTTCACGCACATGTTTTGAGGCCCTAGATACTTTTGAAGGTAAACACATATAGTGGACATAGCGTTCTTTCTTGGATTGGGAATCCCAGACTTTTCAAAAAAGGACAAACTCTATATTGGACACTTATATCGAATTAATTGTGGTCCGGTAAATTATTGTAGTCCTATGAATTATTGTATATCAATATTATAGTTTGTTTCCATTGTCTTGAAAGCGCTCTTGAAGCTTCAGCGTGTTTCACAAAATTTTGTATTATATTTTCGTGAAAAATAGGTTGAAACTTTCTATTGAGTCTGATATAGGTAACTTAGCTACATGAACCACAAATTATGGTGTTGATTCCTCTTCCCGATAGATGCGTCGTGATTCTTGGCATTCGGATAAAAAAAATGTGACAATGATTTTGTAATAAGACTAATCTATACAATAAAAAATCAAATAAAACACTATGAAGGTGGAGTAGGTATCTAGTATCGAGATACCAAATAATTATGAGCAATGTTTAGTTATAATCTGACCAACCTACCCACATACTCCTGTTACAAATTGCTTATTGTGTCTCGCGGACACTTGTGGGTTGCTGAGTTACTCATGTGGTTTATGATTATAAATAAAAAAAATAATAATATTATAATCATTTTCATTACACTTTTTGATTTCAGTAAACATATAGGGATAGATTACATAAAAGGGTTTTTTGCAGAGACAAATAATTTCGTTTTTTTACATTTTAAACCCAAAAATGAGTCCGCGAGACACTTGTGGGTTGTTAAGGTTAAGCAGGCATAACCATAAAAACTTTAGGATTCGAGGTTGTGGTGAATCCCTAATTTGAGTTCTGCCTCTTCTGGTTGATGTTCAGGAGTTGAGTGAAACGACGGTGTTCGGATACCGATATATTTCGCGTTAAACCCCTTTTTATATATCGATAGGGAAATCATCAGTATTGACCCCTCCCGCTGTGGGTGACAGCGGAAGGGAGTGTCAGACTTTTACTGACTAAAAACCCACCGTGTTCCTCGGGAGCCCTTTGATGCCAGGGCCGCGGTTAAACTCTTTCGAACAACCGCAGCCCGACGGGCTCTGGCCCTAGTGGGCCCCCGCAGGGGTTTGCTGACACTCTCTGAGGAGCGCGTGGAACAACGCGCGCCGCCGACACAGGCCCTGTCGTCTCTTAGGAGACGGAAGGACGATAGCCACCCGAAACTCACCGCCACAGACCCACGCCTACGGTGGCCGGGAGTCATCTCTCGACACCGACGCCCGTGTGTCTACCAGGTCCACGGCAACGGCCGGGATGGCCGGTGCGGGACTCGCAGCCGCTCCGCCACCTCCTTCTCTAGCATAAACTGCTTCGCAGAAAGAAGGCGACGGCATGCCCAATTCCCTCTCGCCCCGCACCATGGCTTGAACCAGGGCTGGGCGCGAGAGGTCGCCGCCGCCAATTGCCGCTACGAGGACACGGCGGTGCCCATCCCCAGGCAGGACACACCTCGACAGTGTGCTCCACCGTGTCCTCTGGACCGTCGCGCAGTGTGACACCCGGGGCGCCACCTCCCGCCAATGCGATGCAGGTACCTCCCGAAACATCCGTGTCCGGTGAGGACCTGCGTCATGCGGAAGGTGAGGGCGCCATGACTCCTCCCGAGCCACTCCTCAAAGAGGGGACTTACCGCCACTATTGTGGCGTGCCCTGTACTGTGGAGGCCTCGAGTAAACATCTACAATGTTTTCTTCAGACTCGGATACGGATTTTGAAGAAAATGTAGCATACCTGCTCATGTTAAGCCTACTCAAAAAGGAAAGAAAGAAAAGGAGATATTGGGTACATCCAATAAATACTTCAAGAGGAAGCCGAAGTGAATGACTTTAATGTGAAATAAGAATGATATTTTTACGCGAATAATATGGTAATATACTTTACCGAAATCAGTTTTATTTTTTCTACTTGAATAAGTTTGTAATTACGGTTTACTGGAAAAATAAAGTTTTTGAAGAGTCAGTATTAATCCATTGTGATGATATTCGTCACAAAAAAATAATTATATTTAGAGTAGAATACTATAGGTAAATTCATTACAAAATGTCTAACTCAAAAAGTAATCGCACGAATCACGTGAAAAAAATTCACAGGGTGTAATCGCACCTCTAGAACAATAATTCCCCATAAAAGCACTTCTATCGTAATGATCGATTACGATATTATTCGGTGGGGACGGCGATGTATCTAAACACTAGCTGCCGCATACATTTTTGCTCAAAGTGGAAACCACTCCGCACACCTGGATAAAACGGCTAACTACTAAAAAATATAGGTTAACGAGCGTTGAAATAATTTCACAAATTGCTCCAAGATTAGAAGTTCAAACAAAAAAGCTTTTCAGGTTTCTTAAATTAATATGGATGTAACATAATATTTTGTATATGTACGAAATATATTTCAATATGTTACTCCATGTCTATGATTCGTTACTTGTTTTTCTACGACCTTTAAGTAATCATATAGAGCTGACATTTGGACATAGGTTACCTGCGTAGGTATGACCAGTTTTAGTAGACTTTATGTCGATATTACTATGTGACATAAGCGGGTCTGATGATGTACCTATGTGTTTATTTGTAGTAGGACATGAACCATCATTTATTTAAGAATTCGATTTAATTTTAACCATTATTTGATTGACGAATACGCGTACGTACTTAGGGAGGAATATTTAAAGTTTAATACCATAATACCATAATAAACACTTTTCGCTTCATAGAGTAAAATAACTATAAGGTCAAGCGAAAGTAAGCAAAAAGCTAATATATTCCAATAAACCGCTATTCGACCTTTTGTAATCTTAAAAAAACAAAACCACCTGTAGCTTAATACATTGGCATTTTAACTTTCTCCTTTTTTATTGAAAAGCTAAATAGAATAGTGATGTAGTCGCGCTAAGTCGTCGAAAATGGGATATTCGAAAAATAACGCTCAATCCCAAATTGGGAACGTGACTTATTTTATATCGGAGAATTTTTGAGACTCTTTGTGGTGAAATGATAAAATATAACACACCTGTTATGAAAATACGGATTTTTTAGTTAAATATAATCTGATTTGAATGCATTATTGATTTTGTATTAAAGATAGAACATGGTTAGAACTTTGCTTTTACTTAACAAGTTGAATGCCAAGTGGCCGGCAAACAATAGATTTTCTATTGAGTATGGGACCGATGGCGTTCAATGATTGATACCTATGAGTATAAGTATAATTTTGGAAGTCAAGCTTAGATTTATAAGATATATTTTTATTCATCTTCCATAACTTCGCTACTCTACACTAAAACTCACAACATAACAATACCCACATAACCACAAAATATCCGCCAACCGAAACACCGCGTTGCGGATATTATCCGCGTACACATCGGGCCATCTCTAAAGGCACCTGGTAGCCGGATATTAAACGGCTATTGAGGATAGTCGAAGCAATTTATTTGGCACTTAACTCACGACCATACGACCACACACTAGTGGTCGTATTCCACTGAATTAGGGAGGTACTTATGTGTGCAAGTGTTGCAACGTTTGTGGTTTGGGAAGTATGTATAAACTATGTTGAGTATGGTTTATTAATGAGTGTTTATTAGCTGTCTTTTAATAACACTTTTTGTCAGTGTATCAGTTACTAAAACAGATTATCTTTGCCTGTCTTATTCACAACTAAGTTAGAGCTTCCAGTATATTCAGAGGTAGAATACAGGTATTTTGTATGAATCAATTGACTAACGCCTATATAATACTAGTTAGTACAAGTTCTGGCTTTTGCCTGCTCGAAACGTCTGTCTCAGATTGAATAAGGACTCAACAATGTGTCTTGTGAAACATGGAGCAACTCTTAGTGACAAAGACCACCCATTCATAGACTGACTGCATCAAGCTTTCATCAGCTAAACCATGCAACGGAAACTTAAATTGAGTAGAGATCCACAATTAAACAAAACTTCAAAATTCTACCATAATTTAAAGCAATATGTCACTAACAAAACTAGTTTACTAAAGAATGCATAAACAATAGACAAACGACTTTTCCTTTGAAACTCCGAGGTGAAAACTTAATGAAAATGCACGGGGAACTTCTAAAAGGTTCACAACGATGAACCCTGAATACCAAATATGAATAATGTAGAAAAATAATGGGCTTTTGAATAGGTATGTTTATGTACGAACTAGTTGGGTCTGGGTTGGCGTGAAATATTTCGTTCTTTCAGAATAATTTTTGGGCTAAGATTTTTTGTATTCAAGCTAGCCGTCTCCTCTGGTATTACTCACTTTGTGCTTCCACGCATCTTCAAAATTGTTCTACAAAAACGCTTGTTAAAACATAATTTGATTAAAAAATAGACTACCTACGATTAGAATTTCCAATTAATTGGTTAGTTCCTGCTTTATTGTCTCAGAATATGAACAGTTTAAAAATAAACAGGAGTAGATAAATATTTAAAATTCATTAAGGCTTAACGTTTTTCGAAATAATTTTAGTCAAGATTGTTTAAAGAATTCAAATAAAAATATTTCATACCAACAATAATATATCTACACCTATATTAAACTTGCCATACATGAAATATTATGAAAACGGGTTATAAGAGAGTTTATTAAGTGATCTCTGAAAGTTTTAAGAGTCCTCCCAGACTAAAATTACTACGGGCTCGTAACTTGTGTAAGTTTTATACGACTTGCACGTCTAATGCACCTTAAATAATATGGACTTAATTTCGTAAAAGGATTTAAGATGTTAAAGTTTTAACATGTGGAGTTTTTATTGTTTTGTTGTTTGTTACCTGAAATTACTTGCATTATGTAGGTATTCGAGTCATGAAAGAGGAGGTATATGAATGTTTGTTACTATTTCACGCAAGAAATACTGAACGAATTTTGGTAAGACTTTACATTAATACAACTTGTGTACCGAAATAGGATACAAACTTTTAACCAGGTGAATAAATTCAATTAGGACGCAGGTTAAATCGCGAGCGGAAGCCAGTATAAAAAAAAACATTTTTACACCATAGTATATCCCAAAACATATTTTCTCAAAATCAAAATCAAAAGGAATTCAAAGTAGGCTGAAAACAGCACTTTTCGAACGTCAACATTACATGAATAATAGCCCCAAAAACGCCCCCCTTCACCATTTCCTATGTGTTTTTGGTGGGAAGAAGATATGGGGCAACAAACTCCTCAGCAACGCATGTTTGAAGTTAAAATATATATGTTTAGGCCTAAGTTCACCAACACCGTAAGTTCACAACGTCAGTTTTCTTAAAACAACTTATTTACTATGAATTTCCTCGTTCAAACTTCAAAATAAATTGTTGTTTTAAGAAAAACGAGCGTTTATGTTGTTGGTAAACTTGGACCTTAAGCATAAACCTAAACTACAGTATCTAGCCATTGAGCTCATGCTCAATGCTCAATCCTTCTCCATGTGAGAGGAGGCATTTGCCCAGCAGTGGGATGATAAAAAGGCTTTTTAAAAAAAGGTGATTGCCTCAACTCTACTCTCAACAAAAGTATATAACTCTCAGATGGTAACAAACTCAAAGGAGGACAAATAGGTAGGAAGGACCCCAACTCTATAGGGAACGGTATAAGCTAACTCAATAAATCTGTCAATTTTCAGCCCCTTTGGATCACGGGGAACTTAATTTGAATTCGAAGATTCCAAGTAAACATTCAATAGCCGAAGGGTTTAAAGATCAAGGGAGTTATATTTGCGACTATGGAATAAGAACGAAATGTATTGAAAATAAGCTTTATTTGTCGCGTGGGTTTACCTGTAGCTTGAAAGAAATATTCCCTGTACTAGGTAGGTAAGCCTCAATATTTGTTAGAGTCATGCATGGGATTTCTATTGTTTTGATTTCAAAATTAGTTATTGGGTAATTCAATACATAAGATTAAGGGCCTATTTGACAACTTCTTGGTAAGGTTCCAGATAGCTCTGTAACAAATAATGCCATAGATAGCTATCTACAACTTCATCTAAAACCTCTGAAACTCACCTGTAGGACCACCTTTAAGATCCATAGTATAGATATATAGATTATTATTTATAAGTAGGGGACCACAAACAACACGCGAAGACAATGCTCTTCATTTCTCAAAACACAAGAACCTCTACATTTGAAACTCCACTACTATCTCAAAACAAAAGCGGCAGTTTTTCCAACAGTTCCGCAAACCACTTATGCCCTTTTAGATAAAACTTTTGACATTTATTATTTCAAGCGAACGGAACGGACCTTTGTAAATTATTTTTTTAGGCATTCGCGAAGTGAATATTATCGTAAATAACGTTCCGTTATGCCGTCCCCGGGGATAATAAATGGTAATAATATAACCGAATTACCTTTGTCCCGAAATAACAAGAACAGCCTTTGAACTTTATGTTTTAATATCTGGAGTGTGTGGAAAATACGGGTATCAGGTCATTGACCGGGAAGGAAATACCTTGATGTGTATATTGTTTTAGATTGTTGTATCTTAGAACATGAATAAGAAACATTAGGTCTAGTTACACAACTATATCTTTGCTTAATTTTAGACACTACAAAGTTTAGTTCGCAATTTCGTACACAAACTAAAACGACATCAAAACACCCGCAGAAACAAACAACCGAAAAAATTATATTCAGCCATCACCACCGATTGACAACCAGACACTCAACAGACAAGCCAAACATCCTATGTAAACAAAGTCCGGTGCCAAATCTGCCACAACAAAATGACGTCAAAAACGAGAAGCACATACCTTGATCTCGCAACTGTCTTTATAAAGCCACTGAAGAGAAACACATAAACACGGGCTAACACGTTGTATCACGTCACTATCACGGAACGGAAACTTCGGACGTGCGCCCTGGGCGGCGGCGTATCGGGTACTGTAAGGCGGGCGCCGGTGTTGCCAGCTGTAGACTGGAATTATGTTATTGTCAACCTAAGTAGGCTTGTTGGGGGGTGGGTAAAAGTAGGCACAGTTTGACGCTGCAGTGGGTGGTTTTAATATTTTTCTTTTGTGGTTGGATCTTTGGTTTTGCAATCTTTGCGTATATCTTGTTTTGATCGTTAAGTTTTCTGAAATAAAGACGGTTAGCTTAATATTAAGGAATTATACTCAAGTACTAGAAACTTTATCCTCCATAAAGATTATCATTGAGTTGAACGAACGAGAAAGAATGATCTATGCAAGTCATAATGTGTAGGCAGCAACATTGCATCAACTTGATAACATCCCTTTTTGAATGATGAACGAATGAATTAAAAAAACACAAATTAAAATGTGTATTCTATCAAAAGTAACCTGGCAGAAACCATATGAAACACTATACACTATAATCACCATGTAAAAATCCTTGCATAAGAAAAAACACTTAAACCCAAAAAATATTTAGTCCTCGAAACTCCAGTACTTATACCATGTTCATAACAAAATCTCCCTATAACTTGTACCTTAGCCTTTACTTGCAACCCCGTAGTACGTCGTGATGAAGGGCGCCTCGGAGTACTCAATTGGGGAATTTCGAAGGTTTCTCTGATCGCTCCATAAGCATTATGTGTGGTAATTCAATAATGGATTGGATTAAATAATTTTCTTATATGTAAAAGATTTTCGCAAAATTGGTGGCTCATTGGGTAGAGTGGGGGAATTGGTGTGGTGTGTGTAATTTTGTTATTGGATTACTTAATTTGTGTTGTGTGACATGAAATCTAATAGTTATATTCCATAAATCTGTTTATCTAAATCTAAGTATAATAATGGCAATGTTGTAAACATAGTTATATAGACTTACCGAACACAATCTACATCTAATGTAATTTATGATGATCACTGTTTTCTCAAGCCTGAAATATGATTTCATCTATACAATATATTTACTTATTGTGGACCATCAGTAATAGTAGTATAGATACTTTGGTTAAGATCTTCGATCATCTGTATTTAGGTAGACCCAAATAACCGTTACACTTATTTTTACTAAGTTAACAACCTTCCAACCTAGATCCCAGCTACTATTACCTACAACGAAGATCCAGAGCATTGGTCGTGGCGACAAACACCTTACTTTTCAACACATCAAAAATTCAATGTCCATTTTATAGAATAGGAGCAAAAAGGCCATATTTCCTCTATCGTTTAACCTAGGACATGTTGATTGAACTCTGCCTGCCACCATGATACCGCATCACGCAAAACTGTAATAAAAATTGATGAACAGCCGCAATTACACCGGCTGCGGTTGCTAGCGCCACTTTAACGGTGTGAATTATGCCACGCAACTCGCTCCTGATATATTGGTTTTGTGAGGGGTTTTGAAAACCTGTATGGTGGTGCACGCTATTCTTTTGTAAGTGAACAATAGGTAACTACATTAAGTTTTCTGTTATAATTAAAAGTTATTTTATTAGAGTCGAGCAAGATATGATATGATCTAATCCATCAATCTTTGTCTTAAGTTTTTACCTACTTAAACTAGATAATGTTTTTAGCAAGCCCAATACAATTTGAGCTATCTAATTTTCAACCTATAAGGACTTTGATAAATTTGCATTGATATTAGAAAAACAAAAACACAGATACGTATGTGCTTCATTTGCGCCGAGTATACCATAGATGAAAATCGTCGCTACCACAATGCTGACTAGTCCATATAAACTCTACCTAATAAATGAAATACAAATATGATGTGATTGTTACACTAAGCTTTCACTTAACAAGCTGCAGCGATTTAGCCTGATGATGGTGACTTATATCTGTTAAAAAAGTACATGAAGGCAGCCGGTTCCAGAGTGAAGCCGATGCAAAAAGATTATCAAAAACAAAAGAATAATGAAGCATGATTTATTCTTCTGGTTGATGACCACTGCTGGAGGTTAGCCTTTACCGTCATAATGATTTCTATCTTGCAATAAATAAAAGAGGTATACAACGCTGACAAAGTCAAAAAGCATTTAATCAAAGTATGCTGGAAACAGCACGTTTCGAACGTCAAAATTACGTGAGACAGCCCCAAAAACGCCCGCTATTCACCACTTTCCATGTGTTTTTGCTATTAAGAAGAGGTGGCGCAACAAACTTCCCAATTTTTGTTCACCTTCGGTAAGATACCAAAACAGTATTTTTTTCCAAAAACAAAACACAAGCAGTCTTATAACAACAGCAATGCATGGTACATAATCCGGCTAACAAACGCTAGGGCTCCAGGGACTCTTCCGAAGTTAAATGACGGGACTAGGGCTTAGCGGTGCTCCCAAACGATTAGCTGGCAATCTACTTATGCATGATACCAATTACTGATGTGTGGTGGTTTGTAGTTTTGGGACTGTTCGAAGATATTATAGTGATGGGTGTTAATGATATTGTTTCTGTTAATATAAGAGAATAGAAAGACGGCCAGATTCAAAGGTTCATGATAATCTCTAAAGAACTATCTGACATAAATATCATGCCATAGGAATGTATTTAGTGTTGACTCCTTTTCTATGGCATCATTTGACAGATTTTCAGACAGACCTATCTATCTGGAACCTGTGAAATGGACCCTAAATATCGTTGACTTTTTTCTTTTTTAAAAGAGTGCGTGGTCAGGACATTGCAAAAAAGCTTGTAGAAAAACCTCATGTGTTTACTTTGTAGGTAAACTAAAGTTGAATAGATATTGGAATCAGAAATAGGAAGGTACAATTTCTATCCGGTATTTGACGATTTGGTTCAGCTATAAGGCGAAAGAGCGAAAAAAGAGTAAGACGCTGTATTTTGAAGCAAGAAAAACTAGCAAGAAAAAACCGAGAAACTTCAATACAGAACGCTGACTAGACCCGAGGAACAATCGGCACAACAATACCTGGGAAATTAAATCCAGCAATTTGAAGTGCATAAAGCTTAAAAAACAAAACTATCCAATTACCCATCTCCCATTTAACCAGCAACATGCCTTCAAAAACATTTCTTATAAAAAGATCAAAAAGGAAAACCGGACTTACACGGTAATCCCTAGACCACGATACTGCGTTCACGATAAGCACATAAGTAGCAACACAGATGTTACAGCAACAAGCTACGGGTACATGTTAGGCTTGGTTCCGACGGGGCAACTTAGCATGAAATTTTGGCATATATCACCTCGTCGTAAGATCCTTGACTATCGGAGAACACAGCTTGCAACAGCATGAGACAGTTTATTTTATGAGCAATCGTCGTGTTATGTTAAAGAATTCTTGGTAAAGTGAAATAAGTAAAGCTCCTAAGAACACCTACAAAAAGTAACCTGTATTTTTTGATCGATCAGAACATGCGACAGTTACATTAAAGGATTCGATGAGTTAAGAAGAGTACGGCAGTTTGTCACGTATCGCAAGAAGTTACAGTATTAGCCACACGTATTCACGCTACAGATAATATAGCACTGTGTCACAAGCATTAACGTAAGATAGTCATAATTTTAATCAGTAATATATGCGCATGCCTATATTCCAATATCCAATTATATGTAAAGCATACTTCTTAACAAATAAACAATTCGTATTTGTTGTTGCAGTACCATGTTGCAGCAACATCGCACGGTATGTAACGAGCCTTACAACACAGACGTTACGGCGGCTAGTCGGCGGATCTGCACACGTCCCGTTGGGATCGTAACGCACACGTCTAGATTACCTACGTTAAGCTGAGGGTAGGAGATACCTAGTGGAATAGTGTTATTTTTAATTTTGTTCTGCTTTTGATTTGCGAGTTGAAATTGAACAGGAAATCTTATACAGGAGTAACTTAACGTCATCTTTCTGCTGATCACCATTTTTTTTTGGGTCAGCGCAATATGTTTTCTTCTTCTATTTTTCCCTGTCACTGGTAACTTTCTAATTGTTATCTATTGTAGACTTATTTTTTTATGTTATACCAAAGCAGTTCACAATTCTTTTTGCCTTGATTTATTTTGTTTTTTATTTATCAATAAAAAATATCTTCTACTCCATTTTTATTCGAGTACCTTTTAATGCCCAAACACGATTGGGCACAAAACATTTTATTCTTTTTAAAATTTCATGTAATATTTAGGTTTATTTTTACCTGCTTTTTTTTCAAATATTTTCAATCTGCTACATATTTTATACCTGAAAACAAAGAAAGTATTATTAAAATGAAAAAATTAAGAGAAAATCTTTGTATTTTTGACACAAACATCGCTGGTGTCGCCACAGCCTAATAGATAGTGTAGGATTTTTAATATCGGAGTCTGGTGTGAAGGAATCGAATGTCATCTTAATGTACCATATAATGTAATGTGAAAGTATAGTTAAAATGAAATTACATAGGTTTGCTATTAGGTGATTTATATGTACTAGTATAGACTAGTGTTGAACACTGTAAAATTGTAGATTTCATTTGGAAAACTTAATCATCGTGAAACATCATCACCATTTATTCCGAAAAACAGTTTTCTAACATAATCTGCATTATACAAATCTATCAGTATACATAAGACTGAAAGAAATTATAATAATACAGAATCAAGTGTCTACATTCAAAGATAAAAAGCTCTCTAGCTTCAGTTAGCTCCTTACTTTACATACAAAACATAAGCTAAATGTAACTTTTCAAATTTCCCATCCTCATATCTTCTGTAAAGCCTTATCAAAGAACATAACTATACCCAAAATTTTCTCACAAAACAAACGGCTACCCCATTTCTAAATATCACGAAAACGAGTTCATCTATTAATGTAATTCACCAAGTTTGCGATGGCGTCCAAAGTTGGAAATACGAGATCTTGTCGCAACGTGTTGAAGAACTTGTGAACCTTTAGAAACTGGGTTCGGACTTCGCTATAGAATATAAAGATACATTTCTGTAATTAATGTTTCATTTCGTGCTTTATATTTTACTTTGAGAGTTGTCATTTACAGTTTTAATTCACATTTCGATTTATTAAATACAATAGATTTACTTTTTTTAAAGAGTGGATACATCCCCAGTCATTCCATATAAAAAAGTGGTACTCATAACATCAGGTTAGACTAGTTGTCAACTACAATATAGCTGGAAAAAGGCTAGACAGATGATGATACTTCTCAGACGATTCGCAGTTGAGATTTTCAGTATTTAACTACCCGTCAAATCACGGATTTGACCTACGAGTGTTGCAAGCTCGCAAGCAAAATCCATCCCATCTCAAAAAAAAATTGACCTCAAGTTCAAATAACTACCACGACTAACGATCAGACGATTCGCAGTTGAGATTTTCAGTATTTAACTACCCGTCAAATCACCAATTTGACCTACGAGTGTTACAAGTTCGCAAGCAAAATCCAGCTCATCTCAAAAAATACATCTCAAATTTAAATAACTACCCCAACTGACGAAGCACAGGCATCACATAATATTTACTGCTACAAAAAAATCGCATCCATACCTGCGATGAATGAAATCGAAAACAAATAAGTTACAGTGCTCTGAAGCATAGTTTTGAACGGGCATTGAAAGTATCTTTTGTACACCGGTTGAGTTTTCATCTCGCATTGAATGGAGTTGAAACAGAATTGTACTTACGAGTATTCCAATATTGGATAGTTTTACGTGGGGGTAGTTATGACTGTGTATGCATGATGAAGTAGAAGTCTAGACGAATTATTTTTGCTCTATAGAGTCCAGTATCGAAATGGTGTAGAAGTCTTGTTGTATGAATTCGAAAGCTTTTGTAAGATGACTTTCCATTCTGAACTTAGCATGGCATTACCAATAGTGTTTTCTTTGTCTGGTTGACTGTTGCGCAGTAACTAGTAGCAAACTTCAGACAAGAAAAGTTATAGCACAGCTCTCTGTCTTAATCTGTTCTAGTAGCAAACTTCAGAGGGGGGAAGTTATAGTACAGCTCTGTCTTAATCTGTTTTAGGAGCAAAAGTGAAACATGTCTACACTAACTCGAAACTTAAATGTACTTCTTCACACCTCAGAAAAAGAATCATTTAAAAAATCACATTGCTCTCTAAGAAAATTTGGCTCAACATGATCACAATGACAAAATCACAGCGCCCTACATTAATATTCCGCTCACTACCTTAAAATATTTTCGCCAAAAAAGATCGATTTAGAATCGATTTATCCCCTAGCTCGGACATGATTACACTCAAGGGAGTTGAGCAAACATACTTAAACACCTGCAAGTCTATGTATCAAAGAACTTGGCTTTCCATGGCTCTTTGCCAAGTAAAACCTGTGTTACCCTCTTGTAATACACCCACTTGTTTAGGTAATAGTTTTTGGGGCTGGAAAAGTAGGTTGTTCACGTCTTCTTTTTTTGATAGCGGTGAATTTAGATGGTATTATTAGATCTAGGTGGGGTTCGATAGCATATAAATATCTTTAAGTGCCATTTGTCATTTCTTGTTGAAGAAATATGATTTTTCGGCTAGCTACAGCTGCATGTTTTTGTTGTTTTGTATTCAGTCTATAATATTCAGGTCTATAATACTTCTTACCTACCTACGCCACAAAAGAATTGATAAGAGTCATATTTACGGAAAAATAGGAGAATTTTCAAAATTTCAAAACAAGCCAGGATTATTTTCTTGATCTACGATTTCAATTCAAACAAGTTATTCACCAAATGAAGAGCTACTTGCAATTTAACAGACCAGGCTATCAAATCGTTGGATACCCGGTAATCCAGACCCTCTTATTGGTTTCCGATCAACAAGAGGCGAATCGATTCCGGCATTCTTTCACAGCACTCCGATGTGCAGGAATTCTCAATGAGAAGAAATAAAAGAAACATCCGAACTTGTTTGTAAAGTTGGAAGACCAGCCCCTTTTGTGGGAATTAAATTTCTTATTGATTCGCAACTGGGAGGTGTTCCGTGAACTCTGCGGTCAGTATTGTGTTTCTGTTTGCGTAGAAAGAATTTTTCGGGATTTGGGATGGCCAAGAATTTATTTTCGTCGTCCCGTATGGAAAGATGGTAAAGATGAAGAAATAAAAATAAGATTACACCCAATCGATCTACTATTTATCCTGATTCAATAGTTGACTTGGAATCTTATTGGTTAAACTAAAATACCCACCAACCGATTATTTCTCTAAATTGATTTAAGATACCACATCAAATTTCGTTCGACTGAATTATAATTATTAAAAGCTATTGTCAATATCTTTAGCAGTTGACTTTAGGAGTTGCTCAGTAGTTATATTAAAAGCAGGTTAATTTAGAAAATCTATTGACAAACTTAACCAATCCAAATTCCCAACCATGATCACCCAAATTCCAAGTACCAAGAGCTGATGTCGATCCCTTTGTAAATTCCAATAACCAAACCAGTTTAATGGAAACTGTCCCTCCTCAGATCGTTGGCACATTATTGAAACTTTACACAATTGACAGGAACCTTAAATTCCGAGCTGATCGGGTACAGATTTGGGAACTAATAACATTGTCTGAAATAGAGGTCGTACGTTAACTGGTGAATTTAGAAGGGCCTGTTGGGTATGAGCTTGCACTAGGATTTCCAAATCCAATTTAAGTGTTATTTCAGAGAAGTTTGTGCCTTCAACAGCCAGTTTCACAAATTCCAGATAAAGTACTAGATAGCTATCTGAGAGATAGTGTCATAGAAATGTTTTTAATTTTGACTACTTTTCTATGGCATGGTCATCAGATAGCTATCTAGAACTCTGATCTGTAACCCGTGAAACTAGCCGTTAGTGTACTATGGCTATAATTCAGAATAGTCCTTCCACACGCTTTTTCTCCATACTTACTAGCTCAAATAAATGCTACTTGAAAAACTAAAAACAATACAAGCGATTTATTTTACTTTAAAACCTATTTCTTTGCCCTAATTGCTAAAACAACGTGAAACCATGATCATAAAACAATTCGTTCCGATAACTTAGATTGTAACATCACTCAACTTGGAACTTTATCCAACTACGCTTTTATTCGCTTGATAATCTGAATTAGAAAGTTTCCTTTCATTGCGATCTGAGATAAGCACTCAAATTAATACTACTTTTTAGTTCAGCGAACAACTTTCTGTAACTTTTTCCCAGTGGATAGAAGCGATTATAGTCTTTTACGAAATATTAGCTATGAGAACTTTTATTTAGACGAAAAAGTGCTCACAGAGAAATACTGATTGTGGTTATCAATTTATTTGATAATATTGTTAAAGTTTTCTGCAGTCGAAAGGACGTACTTTGCAGACCTTACAGGCAATGATTTAATACCCATTGGATTGCTTACACCTTTATCATCATCCTCCTGCCCTTATTCCAATTTTATTTGTTTGAGTTGGCAATGCATTTCTTCTTCTGCCATAGGTACTCCTCTGTCTGACGTCATCTCATATGCAAAAATGTTTCTAGCTTTATCGTCTTTTTCATAATTCATTCATCTTTGACCGTCCCCTTCCTTAAACTTCACGTTCATGTTCAAGACCACTACATGGCAAACATCTTATTTCCTCATTCCAAAATCCAAACACACTCCAAACAAAGTAGCTGAGAAGCTTATACCAACTAACCTAACTACCTATTCAATTACCATTCACAAAAACTCCAACCCTTTCTCCGAAGATAAAATATATTCCAAAGAAAAAAACTGCCACCAAGACTTTGAATCTAAAATAACACTTGGTTCGATACCATCTAATGGAAGGGCCAAAACGTTCCGAGGGAGTGCAGGGGACGTTTATTGAAATTATAGCGCTATCGCCGAAGCGATCGCTAGCCTTTTGAAAGGGATAGAATTTAATGAGCGGACAAAGATGGGCGAATTTATGACACTTCATTTCATATTCATAATGTTCTTTGGTTTGTTTGAAGGTCTTTCACGGTTTCTGGTGAAGAAAAGCTTTAGAACTTTTTATATTTGAGAACTATACTTATGGTGTGATCTTTTAACCTGCTTTAGGAAAATGCTTGAGGTTTATGTATGATGTAGTTACATTTGCTCAATAAAGAGATAGATAGATAGAATTCTTTATTGTAAACCAATAGGAAACATTGAAAGATGTAAACAAACAAATATGCGTGAGTACAATAGGCGGTCTTATCGCTAAAAAGCAATCTCTTACAGACAACCTTTGGATGGAGTCGATTGGTATAGAGATAGATAACGATTAGAAGATTCATTCGAAAACTGAACATGGAAGATAGGGTAGCAAAATTCAGATACTGATATTTTCCTCATAATTAGCCAACTTGATATAGCCAACATTTTATACAAAATTAAACGTAAAACACACAAAATAAGTTGAGATACAACATAATAATAAAGCCCATAACACACTGTCTTCTACAACAATGTAAGCGGCTCCAACAAATTCAACGCTCGGCATTTTAAACTATTTAGAATACTGTAATATCACGCCGTTTGCTATAAATCGCGTGCCGTCCGCGCAGACATGGCATCTTAATGTCTTAATCAATACTATGTAGTATCGAGTAGTGTTGCTAGAAATTGTATGAGAATCGAATGCTCCTGTCAATTTTATGAAGACATGAATAGTGTTTGCGATTTTATGGGATATGGATTTTCAAATGGAGTTGCCAATATTGTAGCTTGTGAACACGATCTTTTGTCGTGTGATGAGGCTGTGGAATAAAAACTGAATCGTAGCATAAAGGTATACATAGCAGATCACGAGACCCTGAAGGCTGCAAAAGAGCTCAAAGCGAAGGACAAGATGATTGTTATTTCAAATTAATTTCTCATTTTAAATCTCGAGAAACCGATAAAAGAATAGCTGAAAGCTCACTCGTGAATGATTGAGACGTAATAGTGAGTAGTATACATGAGAATCAAGCTGATAAGAATTGTGCTACAGAGGTGGCACCAACGGACAATACCGATGATCCAGACAGAATATTCTAGATCTCCGACTATTTTAACCCGATTACGTCATCAGACGGTAACAAAAGTGTTTCTAAAACAATAGCTTATAAAGTATCTCGGAACGGAATCGAGTGTGCGCCAATCGTTCTGCGTGCCAACTCGGTCAAATGGCAAATTATATTAAACGACAGGTAAACACGGTTTGTTTATTTATTAACAATTAATTGAGATGTATGTGGTTTGGGGATTATGCTTTATTAATTTGTTTGATGATCTGCTGTGTTTAATACTCCTAAATATTAACCGTCTTATTTATCTTCTCTAAAATGTATTTTCAGTACTGACTCCTGTCTCTTATTCTGAATTTTCAAAAGTTATTTGAATTGAGTCGATAATCAGTTCAGAGTTATCATTTAAGAAAGCTTTGAAGGATTCTTAGCAATTCGATAAATGAATAGAAGTATGTTCTTACAATTATCTTATGTTTGGGCACAGAATGCGAGGGACAATATAGAATTGAGAAAGATACCATTTACCTTATTAAAATACTTCTAATAAGAATTCAAATGAAAACCACAAATCTTCATTTTAACGTTCACCAAATTATAGACACCCAATAAGTATCTAACGGTGTTCCCACACCACGAGCATTCACCTGTAATATAATTTTACAGATTTGAGCATGGCATCAATGAGGAAAGACAACCCTGAATTGCAGAGTGTAAACTGCAAATATGCAATCGAAAAAAAATCTGCCAGGACTGGAGGTCAATACAACCGAATCTCCAATATTACACATTACAGCAGAATCATCCCACTAAGCGAGCACCTTTATAAAACAAAGATGGCGTCCAGATAAAAATTATGAAATTCGTTTATCTACATTTCGTTTCACCCGTGCAAACAGTCGACCTTTTGAAAACGGGTTTCAGATGGGACGACGCGATACTCCCGTAATACCAATGAATGAATAATCTACTGAGACGGGGGTATTTTTCAGGATCACCGTAAATATTTTATGAAGGGTAATCCCACAATTAGAAGGTATTGCTAATTTGTTTGGCGGTGAGTTTGGGGAGTTTTTAGTACTTAATTAATTGTTACATTTCATTAATGCTGGTTCTTGGCGCATTGTAATCTAAGATTATGTTAAGGTAAGGTAAGGTAAGCTAAGGTTTCGTATAAGGACAAATTCATATTTGTTATTTATTTATCTTAGGGCCAGTTACACAGGCTCCAGATAAATTTGTATATCGCTATCTGTCAGATAATGCCATAGAAAAGTACTCAAAAACCATTTTACGGCATTATCTGCCAGATAGCTATCTAGAACGTTATCTGGAACCTTATTCTGGATATCAGTCAGTCAGTTGTTTTAGGGAATAACGTTGTTTGTTTTACTTTCTAGATTTTTAGGTGTTAAAACTTTTTAAACAGTGTACCTATATTAAAATAAAAGATTTCAACTTAAGACAAATGGATAACCGCCATAACTAGTTTATTATCTCACTAACATATAGAGAAAAGACTAGATAGAATGAGCAAAGTTAAATTGGATGCACAAAGTTCTAGAACATGTTATGAATGAACTGAACTAGGATGCGAGAGGAAAGAATTTATACTCGTATAACCTGGCATTTTAATCTCTGTTATTTAATTAATAATTAAATTTATTTTTTACTGATGACAAACTAAGCGACAAATGTGGTCGTAAGTCAGTAGGAGATACATTTATAAGCATTATATCGTCTTTATTGGTATGTGTTAACTGCCTCGTTGGTCTAGTGGTTGCATAGCCGACTGCTGTGCACGAGGTCTCGGGTTCGATTCCCGTGACGGTAATAGCTTTGTGGGTATTATAAACTTTCACATAGCAGCCCGTGCATCGGATAGCACGTTAATGTCGGTCCTGAGCTTGATCTCTCACCGGTCATGTCGAATTGCCGTCCCAGTATCGGGTTATGAGAGTGAGGGAAAAGGGAGTATGCCTGTGTCTGCGCAAATGCTTGTGCAATATAATATGTCCTGCGTAGCTGGATGATCTCCTTATATGAGAACAGCCGCCGTGGCCGGCAAGCGGCTACTACACAATCATCATATCATCATCATCATTGGTATGTGGAAAATTATGAACTGACCTGGTACTGTGGAATGAAAAGGAGACAGACCCTTATTGATTAAAACTATATTTCTTCTGGGGTACTCCGTATTCCAGGGTCACGATAACTTTTCGACCGCATACATACATTGCAGTAAACTAGGAGATTTTTCCAATTAATCAAAGCATCGTATAATTTGCATCCTTCTTTTACTTCAAGAGTTGTCTAAAATATTATGCTTACAAGCATATTTTGGGAAATTTTCCTTCAGTTAACTACCCTTCTATTGAAAGGGAACCAACTCGAAAAGCACAGAGACATCTCAAGCGCAAAATAAATACTTCTAAACTGTGCACTTGATTCAATTAATTAAGTCCAATTCAATTAAATTTGCACCGTGTAAAATATTTCTGCGCTCAATGCCTGCCCTTTCGTTCAATTGAGTAATTTATTTCAAAGTTTATTAATAATATTCATCTGTAGTAAAGAGCTTTTGAGATGTATTCAATCGTAAAGTACTCAAGTTTTTAAGCGAAAAATTTATGAATTTATTTTAGTGAAATATTTTTGTAGTTTTTCAAAGAAAATGGTAATAGGGGAATGAGTAGTTTATAAACGTGTAATTTAAGTTTTTTATAAAGCTATTTAAATAAAGAGACTATTTTTTAAACTTTTATGTTAGGAGTTTTAGATGACTTTAAGTTTACCAAATACCCAGTATATTTTAGTCAACGATAAAGTAATATTTGATTATTATATTTTGGAGTCGGTAGTTTAACTAAAGCAATCTCTACTAATATTATAAATGCGAAAGTAACTCTGTCTGTCTGTCTATTACGCTTTAACCTAAACCAGTACTACTACTACTAGCCTAAACCAGTGAGCCGATTTTGATGAAATTTGGTACAGAGATAGAACAGACCCTGAGGAACCCTTTTTGTCCGGGTACGGGAAATAATTCCTTCGGGAAGCGGGCGAAGCCACTGGCAGAAGCTAGTTTAAAATAATTACAACTAGATAAAGAATACAAAAGAATCTATCAACTAAAGATTTACCGTAGATTTCAATAACATATCTATCAGTTGACTTGCGATTAAAGATTGACTTTTAAAATCAACACTATATAATAATGCCTTTAAATCACCGTTATTTGAATGCAACTCATCCATCTATGTACTCCAAAAACAAAAGAACGACGATCTAATCAAGGTGTAGCTGTAAACGACAAAACTAATCATGCGACAAATAACATGCGACTATAAATCGCACGCCATGCCGTTGTTCTTCCTGGTATGGCTACTATTAGCTTTAGCATAGTCAAACACTTTAAAATAGGAAATAGTTATCTATTGGGAAATGGTGGGTAATTATGAGCTTTCAAAATACACAATTCCATTCCATATTTCGTATTAGTTGGGAGAGCTTACTCAGCCTACTTCAGAGAGACACATTTTTTATATTTTTAAATAAGGATTTTACTTATTTGCAATTAAAGACATTAGTTCACATACTATTATTTACATACTGCCATCATACTTCTATAATCGACAGATAAATTATTATCGAAATCTCAAAACAGAGAAGTCTTAGTAACAGGTTCCGTTTATCCGTTCAGGTATGGAATCCTAATAAAAACGAGCATTTTCCTTTCTTACGTTAAATTTCTATTCAAACCAGAAATATCCCCATCACCACGTNGATGACAAACTAAGCGACAAATGTGGTCGTAAGTCAGTAGGAGATACATTTATAAGCATTATATCGTCTTTATTGGTATGTGTTAACTGCCTCGTTGGTCTAGTGGTTGCATAGCCGACTGCTGTGCACGAGGTCTCGGGTTCGATTCCCGTGACGGTAATAGCTTTGTGGGTATTATAAACTTTCACATAGCAGCCCGTGCATCGGATAGCACGTTAATGTCGGTCCTGAGCTTGATCTCTCACCGGTCATGTCGAATTGCCGTCCCAGTATCGGGTTATGAGAGTGAGGGAAAAGGGAGTATGCCTGTGTCTGCGCAAATGCTTGTGCAATATAATATGTCCTGCGTAGCTGGATGATCTCCTTATATGAGAACAGCCGCCGTGGCCGGCAAGCGGCTACTACACAATCATCATATCATCATCATCATTGGTATGTGGAAAATTATGAACTGACCTGGTACTGTGGAATGAAAAGGAGACAGACCCTTATTGATTAAAACTATATTTCTTCTGGGGTACTCCGTATTCCAGGGTCACGATAACTTTTCGACCGCATACATACATTGCAGTAAACTAGGAGATTTTTCCAATTAATCAAAGCATCGTATAATTTGCATCCTTCTTTTACTTCAAGAGTTGTCTAAAATATTATGCTTACAAGCATATTTTGGGAAATTTTCCTTCAGTTAACTACCCTTCTATTGAAAGGGAACCAACTCGAAAAGCACAGAGACATCTCAAGCGCAAAATAAATACTTCTAAACTGTGCACTTGATTCAATTAATTAAGTCCAATTCAATTAAATTTGCACCGTGTAAAATATTTCTGCGCTCAATGCCTGCCCTTTCGTTCAATTGAGTAATTTATTTCAAAGTTTATTAATAATATTCATCTGTAGTAAAGAGCTTTTGAGATGTATTCAATCGTAAAGTACTCAAGTTTTTAAGCGAAAAATTTATGAATTTATTTTAGTGAAATATTTTTGTAGTTTTTCAAAGAAAATGGTAATAGGGGAATGAGTAGTTTATAAACGTGTAATTTAAGTTTTTTATAAAGCTATTTAAATAAAGAGACTATTTTTTAAACTTTTATGTTAGGAGTTTTAGATGACTTTAAGTTTACCAAATACCCAGTATATTTTAGTCAACGATAAAGTAATATTTGATTATTATATTTTGGAGTCGGTAGTTTAACTAAAGCAATCTCTACTAATATTATAAATGCGAAAGTAACTCTGTCTGTCTGTCTATTACGCTTTAACCTAAACCAGTACTACTACTACTAGCCTAAACCAGTGAGCCGATTTTGATGAAATTTGGTACAGAGATAGAACAGACCCTGAGGAACCCTTTTTGTCCGGGTACGGGAAATAATTCCTTCGGGAAGCGGGCGAAGCCACTGGCAGAAGCTAGTTTAAAATAATTACAACTAGATAAAGAATACAAAAGAATCTATCAACTAAAGATTTACCGTAGATTTCAATAACATATCTATCAGTTGACTTGCGATTAAAGATTGACTTTTAAAATCAACACTATATAATAATGCCTTTAAATCACCGTTATTTGAATGCAACTCATCCATCTATGTACTCCAAAAACAAAAGAACGACGATCTAATCAAGGTGTAGCTGTAAACGACAAAACTAATCATGCGACAAATAACATGCGACTATAAATCGCACGCCATGCCGTTGTTCTTCCTGGTATGGCTACTATTAGCTTTAGCATAGTCAAACACTTTAAAATAGGAAATAGTTATCTATTGGGAAATGGTGGGTAATTATGAGCTTTCAAAATACACAATTCCATTCCATATTTCGTATTAGTTGGGAGAGCTTACTCAGCCTACTTCAGAGAGACACATTTTTTATATTTTTAAATAAGGATTTTACTTATTTGCAATTAAAGACATTAGTTCACATACTATTATTTACATACTGCCATCATACTTCTATAATCGACAGATAAATTATTATCGAAATCTCAAAACAGAGAAGTCTTAGTAACAGGTTCCGTTTATCCGTTCAGGTATGGAATCCTAATAAAAACGAGCATTTTCCTTTCTTACGTTAAATTTCTATTCAAACCAGAAATATCCCCATCACCACGTCACGAAAGTTCGACTAATCAATCCCTTTAAATCAATCAACAAATAATAAACGCAACATTCGCAGTCTCGTTGCAGTCGCGTCATTCGACCTCTTTTATTAGTCGCCTATAGACTAGTACGAACAACAAAGGGTAATATAATTAGATCTTGGCAAAGCACTCCGCTCGGATTGAATTTACTATCGAACAAGCGTCTGAATGTATTCCTAACATTCTCATTACTGTTCAGGCAGTCGATGTTGCTGAAACAAGTGATTTGTTCGTTATTAACGTTTTGTGGACCAATTTACTTATATAATTGATATTGAAGATAGAAGACGTATTGAAAAAAGCGTTTGAAACCGATTTCAATATTTTTTATTTCATTTTTTTTTCAAAAATTTTATTGAGATTCTACTTTATATTAAGTACCACAAAATGTAAGAGTTTTATATGACACAGAAATTGAATATTTATTAAAAGTGCTGGTATCGAAACAGCCATCATTTCGACGAGTGCTTTCACAGATATTTCTGGTCCAATTTACAGCATTTGTTGCTTAAATAGTTTTACGACTTTACGAGTTGGTGACACTTATTCTTATCAATTAATATGCAAATATATTACAAATATTTTACTAAGTTTGTCTTCACAATTGTCAGGAACACAGCGATAAATAAATTTGCTATAATATAACGACGAGTACAGACACTGTTCTTTTAATTGCTACATATTAAACTTATAGGTAAGTAGATGTTGCAATCAATGTTCTTAGAGTAGTTACGAGGCTTTTTAAAAAGGTCAAAGGTTCTGACACTAGGTTACAGTGTTTATCCATCAAACTATTATGTTTGAACTTTAATAAGACTGTGACGCTTGAATTTCTTTCGGGTCATCTGACATAGAAAAGTAGTCAAAATTTAAAAACATTACCATGGCACTATCTGTAAGATTGCTGCGTCGGACGTAAATCTGATTCATGGGCATTGGGCATGTCTCATCTATGTTTCATCCAGCCCTCCAAAGATACCACATAACACCCAAATAGACTCACCAAGAAACTTCCCACTCAATTAACACCTACTCTAATCCAAAACCGCAGTGCTATCGAACAAGCCTAAAGCTGCCCATTCAGACCGCTTATTAATAACCCCAATAGTGCGCATTGTGCCAAAAGGTTGGATTTATCGCAGTTGTTGTTCGAAACACTGTGCAGGCACGGGTTAAACAAACGGTGGATATGGAATTTTTGGCCGAAGGGTCGGTAGAACTTTTTGGTCGCTTTTGTCGTACTATAATGATGTGGCAACTGGGAAGTTTGAGTTTGGCGCATAAATCATATTTCGGGTTTTGGTGTCATGTTGTCATGTTTGACGCACGTATACATTAGTCTTTTGTGCTTGACTGTTTTTGAGTGCATTATTTGAAACTCTCTCGCGGTTTCACACGCTTTTCTGGGGAACCTTTCTGTACACGTACAAAATAGACTATACTAAATTATCACAACAATATATACAAAATTATCCAATCGGTTTTACAGTTTCGAAGCCTTTAAGGTACTAACAATCCTCTGTTTAATATTAGTTTAGATTATACCTCTAACCTTAAAAAAAAATTGACGAGAAACAACAAAATTACTTAAGCGAACTATTATCAAAACCATGATAACAAGAGGGGACGATAGTGCACATCTAATATCCTAAATCCACGCTGGCAAAATTACAGGTAAATCCTAGAACTGTATCAACGTACCACGAAGTATAAAAAAGACAATGCAACATAAAACCTGATCATTTACAACAATTGCAATAAAAATGAGTCACTGTCGTATACAATTACATTCACAACGGTGGGGATCATTGAGTAGCAACACGCAAGGTACAATAGCCAAGAACAGTCAGTGGCAAATACAGTAGAAAACTCGTGACATCGACATCTATTTTTTTAAGACTTTTAATATTGTGAAATCATTAGTAGCAAACTTCGGAGAGTTATAATTATTTGACAACAACTCTACATTTAACACAGTTTGATGAAACTTGACATATTTGTAGTAGTTTTCCTTCAAGTTAAGGGTGTGTTTTGGAGGCTGTTTCATATAATAATATTTAACGTTCGAAAAAGTGATGTTTTTCAGACTATTTTGACGGCATTTTGATTTGACAACTTTTTGTTCAAAATACAAGGTCTAGGAGTGCTTGTCTTGTAAGATACACAATATCCTACGTATAGCCTAAAGTTTAATAAACACAAGTGGTCCACCACTATTGCAGTTGAATGTACCTATTGACAACTCAATAAACCTCGTATTGATTAAGACGTTAAGATGCCGTGTCTCTGCAGACGACACGCAATTCACAGCAAATGCCGTCATGTAATAAAGAATTAAAATAAGTTATATTGTAGAATTATAATTTATTTATGAATCGTAATGATCATTAAAGCAATGAGAATCGTGACGGCCTTATGATTTTCAAACCTTGGCCAACATTTAAAGAGGACGACTCCAGCAGATTATTAAGATATTTTTTCTTTTGGATATTTTCAACAAAACACTTTCCAAAAAAACTAAAATTAAAAACTCAAAAAGCAATACAATCTATCTTGAAGTCTTTGACAAAATAAATACAGCAACCAAGATCAAAACCGAAGCCAAGCCGAGGGAAGCCGATTAAAAATATCGTCTTTGCATTAAAAACCCGAAAGATGAAGCACATAACATATCTTCCTAACGCTCAATGACGTTTCAAATCGAACTTTAATAGATCACACGAAAATCATTAAACGGCGCCAAGAACCAAAAACACGCAACACATCCACTCAAAATATTTGGCAAAACTACCACAAAATAATCATTTTCTTATCTCGCACTCTCGAATCTAAGTGTTTCTTCAAATGGAATGAAGCACTTACGCAGCACCCTCTATAATACCAGTATATGTAAGAGAAATGAGGAAAAACAATTACCCATAGAATTTACTGAGTATTATATGTACAGACGTAAGTACATCAACCTGGCACAATTTGTCAAATTTCATCACTAGATTTTCAACAATTTTTGAAGTGAAAACTTCTTTAGCGGCGTTGAGCACTTTTTGTATGGGGAAAAATATATAAACTCGCGACAGGTATCACGTGACCGAAATGTGAAACCTGAAATCTTGAAACCCAAAATCGTGATACCCGAAATCGTGAAACCCGAAATTCTATAGAAATTCCGTAAGTACAGGTCGGTAAGATATTTTATGACGTTTCAAACATGTGAAATTTGACAAGTGTCAGGCTTAGTAATTATCATTTAAAATCATAGATGGAGTTTGGGTTTTTATTTTTATAAAATGAAATGGTGCCGGAGTATCTTTAGGTTAGCATCCAGGCCACAGCAATAAACTCAAAATATATATTTGAATAATTTTAGCTCAACCAGAACCCTCAAAATCGAGGAAAGACATGTGAGAAAAAATGTGTTGCGCCATCTATAATTTTTCAAAGTCAAGTAGTTAGTCAAGTATGAAAGTACGAGTATAGTTTTTATTCTTCAAAATCATAGATGGAGTCGTGCTTAAATTTTGATTATATTTAATCGTGTTGGGCTATCTTGAGTTTACCTTCCAGTACAGTCATAGGGACAAAAGTTTTTTTTGAGAAACTCTCAATATCGAGAGCAAGTGATGACAGTAAAAAGTAGTTGTGCTCTTTCTTCATTCCATAATCTCAAAAGAATATTAAAAACGCATAAAGTTAATATTCATGTTTTCACTTCTGCCTGCACTCCCGGAGTGCAACCTGGTGTTTTTTTTTTTAGTAGTCTTTTTGTCGTCCCACTGCTGGGCACAGGCCTCCTCTCACACGGAGAAGGATTGAGCATTAATCACCACGCTTGCTCAATGCGGGTTGGTGATTCAGACTTTATAGTCAGGTTTCCTAAGATGTTTTCCTTCACCTTTTATCATCCTTTGGTGTCTAGATAGACTTAGAAGTACATACAAACTTAGAAAAGTTGCACTGGTACTTGCCTGACCTGGGATCGAACCCACACACTCATACTTGAGAGGTTGGTGTTTTATCTAGAAATTTTTGATTGGTAAAATTTGTCAGATTCGAGTAGGGTAACTTGCTGTCGTCTGTACATTTATATAAATAATGGCTTAAGTAAGTTTGGGGTTACAGTGTACTTAATTGTTTGGGAAAAGCTGTGATTTGTTGCGATATTTATTAATGTTTAGAAAAGTATTGGGAAATACTTAGATTACGTGAGAAGAAATGTAATACAATATTGTTATTTAGCTAAATAGGAACTACCTATTAAAACTTGGTCTACCACTAACGACTGCCTGTGGCTCGGAACTTTTTCCGAAGAAAAAAAAACCTGTGTTATGTTTGCCGATAAATAAGTTATTGAAAATTGAAATAAGTTTCCAAATCGGACCAGTGGTTCTTAAGATAAGTGAATTTAACCAAACAAACGTACTCTTCAGCTTAAATATATTAGTTAGTATATATATTTTTTTACATTTATTTACGAGGAATCACTTATAATATACATATTTACATTTATTATCTTAACTATAACTATTCTTATATACAGAGCTTAAAACTAATATAGCGCGCCAAAAAATTGGTCTTCATCGCTGTCACCAGGTAATGTACCCAAAAGGCCGGCAGCATTGCCACGTTGTATGGCAATGCTTAGCCGCTGTGCGAAATGAAAGCCAGCCTTTGAGTCACGGGAAGTGTCAAAGTAAAGTAAATGTTAGTATTGATATAAATCTTCATGTGCAAACTATTAGGACCCCCATCCACAGACTGGCTGTGAAAAAGCGATAGGCGAAACAAGTGAATGATTTTACAGATTTAACTGAGATAAAAGACCTTAATATTTTTTCAAAGACCTGAAGTACTTTTAAAGTTTCAGAGGATCATGTTCAAACTTTCAGTACTAGATACTTTGTAAACGAATCTAGAACATAAAATGCCTGAATTTACGCTGAAAGAAAAGAAAGAGGTTGTATTTTCCGTTGTTACGGTTTTAATGCTAAACAAAATGCTATAAAACTTGGACCTTTTAGGAAGTTCATGCAAGAGAGTTTTGGTTCGCAAAATAAATCTTGAATAAGTGTAAACGTAACTAATTAAAAAATTAACTTGATAACCCCTGAAATTTTACCAAACGAGGCAAAAATGGACACGAAATGTTAGTTATTCAATCCACAAACTTCTTTAATTTGCTAAAATATACATCACGATTATTAAAATACGCCACATGCATAAATACAAACACAAATCAGTCAATTTAGGATGAATTTCTCGCATCTCTCACATCGTAACTAAATTATTTTAAGCAGAATTTTGAACTCTAACCTTCGGTAATAAGGGTCATGACATTCTCAAACTGATGAGCTGATTACACACTCCACCCCTTCATCTACAAATTAATTGTGTCTAATGGAACACACGCTTGAATACACGTATCTCACTCATCACTTAGTTTGAACAAACATGTGCCATATAACCTTAGCAACAAGGTCGAAAATTGCGTGAAAATTATTTCAGTACGCGCAAATATTTCGTGATGTGTTTGCAGTAGATTTGTGCTGTGTTTGAATTGATTTAGTACTTGTAGTTGAGAGTGAACTAGTGGAAAGCTATTAGATAAGTTGGGTATTACATAAGGGGAATGAAAACTAGATCGTGTGTTCAATTTTAAGTCAAGTTTCTATTTGGGCAACAGGTGACGTCGAGTGGTTAAGTTGCTTTATATAAAAGGCTTATTATATAAAGAAGAAACTGTTGTAATGAATATCTGACAATTATATTTTTTGCCAAATTTACATCAATATTTATATCAATGTTGACAATAAAAATGAAAAACTACAAAAAGTGCCAGTTGAGGGAAATCCAAACGCGCTTGATAATGACAGGAATATTCGCCAAGAGGACTCATCCATTCCAGTGATCGAGACAGTAGCACCAGTTAACACGTCACCTGAACGCAGCACCATCAAGACAATCAGTATATCATAATATTGCTATGGTAAAGACCCGATTAGAGAGCGGTTAAGCGCTTGGCTACCTATTACAAGAGTTCTGATTCTATCGAAGTTAATAGTTTTGTTTATGTGTGTAGTATTTATTCACAAAAGCACGTGACACACTGCAGATAATTAATATTTGAAAGTTCAGTGAATGAATTAAATTAATATTTGAAGTTAAGTGAATCATTACTTTTGTCCAAATATTAAACCTACAAATTATGTGTCGTGGTAGCATAATGGTTGAAACAAAAGCCTATCAAGTAAAAATGTACGTAATTTTCGATGAAAGTATACAGTATGTTAAAAAAGCTTAGATGGTAATTTAGGGACAGTTTACAACAAATGATATAATTTCCAAAATCTGATCAGCCAAAGAGGTTTCCTCTTTAAACACACAACGGAGTAAATCTCTCAAGATATAACAACAAGAGATATATTACTAAGTGTTGATACAGAAGACTAATAAGCTGGACAATAGATATACAAGCTTGAGTAACCATTGTAAATTATCAAGTAAATTGTTTGGACTTTGGGACTGTGGAACAGACCCAAAATTTAGTATCGCAATTTGTCTTATGGGGCCGTTTACATTACCTAATTGTTCTACATTTTGGTGGCTTATGTTATGCGTGGGTATTGTCAATGACTAATTTTGAGCTTTTGTCTTCATATCAATATTCATCATACTACTCTCCCTGCCTGCTTTTATCCCAATTGTGGTTTGTGGTCATCATGTCTTCTCCTTTCTTACCACCTTATCTGGCTCTTTGCAGTCTTCAAATCAATATTCAAATAATGAATACAAATCAATCTTAAAATTATTCCGTTACTTTTATTTGTTCAGAGGCCATCCACTCATGGCGATTACTGCTCAAATGTCATCATTATCTGACGATCCATTGGTTCATTTGTCCCTATCACATAATAACATACCTCAACTACACATTGTTGATTGCCTCGTTGGTCTAGTGGTCGCATAGCCGACTGCTGTGCACGAGATCTCGGTTTCGATTCCCGGGTCGGGCCGAAATCGCTTTTAGGGTTTTAGAAACTTTCACAAAGCAGCCCGGAGTTGGTGATTAATTCACCCGTACATCGCAGAACACGTTAATATCGGTCTTGCGCCTAATCTCTCTCCGGTCGTGTCGGATTGCCGTCCCATCGGGTTATGAGAGTGAGAGAATAGGGAGTGCACCTGTATCTGCGAAAATGCTTGTGCACTGTAATATGTGCTGCGCAGCTGGCTGATCTCCTTATATGGGATCAGCCGCCGTGGCCGACAATCGGCTAGAACGCTATCATTATCATCATGTTTGTTACAAAGAAAAGTTAAGCACATAAATAACTTCCATAGTAAATCACTGATGACAAGAGCTTTCCCAAAATTATCAGTCACAATTCTATTTTCGACCCGCCATTGCCATAAATACATCATATTATTGTAAATTCCGCCAGTTTACTAACCATCTCGTTACCACGCTAGTTTTGGGAAGCGATTATACTCGCTCAAGCAAATGATCAGATGATGTTCCAAATTTAGCCTAGGGGTCGAGATAGATTAAAATTAGACTGTCTAGCAAGATGTCTGAGAATACTAACTGGTTTTGATAAGGAAATTAAGTTCTTTCTATTATACTGTTGGTATTTGAAGTTGGTAGTTGAACTGAAAGTAAATTTTATTCATCTGTGTAGCCAATTCCCAGCTGAGTATCAATGTTTTCATTGGAGCAATTGCTTATCTGACCTCTTCAACCCAGTAACCAGGGAAACACAATAATAAAAGGCTAGGCTTGGTTTAAGGTTTCTTGACAATAGTAGGTCATATTTGGTAAAGCATAGCATTCAAGCACTTTTTCCCTATATAATAGTGGCAGATAATATTGGGTGGTATTGCTAACTTACGGCCTTTCTCAATAACCTATCTATCTGTTCATGTACTTACTAGGGATTTAATTTTAACATTAACTCTATACAAGTATGTAATGCCAAATATCTATCTCTAGTAAGCAAAACAACGATAGAAAGTATATTGAATTCCGCAGTTAGTCGCCAAAAAACATCGTAAACTTCATATTTCATAATCTTCTATGTATTATTGGCAAAGAATAAGAAGTACAATAAAGCAGTCACATAAATTTTGACTAATATATTCATGTTGAATATGAATTAATATTGGGTAATGACAATTCAGATTCGATGCAAGCTGAAAGCCAGATGCGCTCCGTTTTGTAGCCAATAATTAACTATAATGCATCGTGTATTTACGTTTAATAGTTTTATGGATGCATTCAGCAAAATGGTTATAGAATCTCTTTGATGTTTGAATGATTATTCAATATTTTAGTAAAGCAATTCCTGCTAACTTTAATAAAATAAAAATGTTAGCAATTATATAATATACCAGGAATTATAAGATAATCGATGTAACCAAATAGGTACCTGGGTCATTCTTCTTTTTAACCTACAATTTGAACGAAGCACTTTTTGATATTAAAAAATGATTTAAAAATATACATATATATTTTTCTCAAATGAAATTGTGTATTTCAAACTATCATTTAACCATCATGGATTCCAAAAGCAACCTGCTCATTAAAGTTTTACTCATTTTTCATAATTTCAAAGTTTTATCAGAATTAAACGTGTCTCTTGAACACCTCCGTCACAAACAAGTTTTTTGTACTATATCAGGTCAGATCTTCATATTTTTATTATTCATATGCTTAACTAAGTAAGAAATATTTACAAACTCTAGCTCAAAAAAACAGAAACCCTTAGCTGTTAAAAATATTAAAAAAATAGTTAATATAAAAATGTGACGGAGTGGTATTTTTTTTCTTACACGAATATCAAAGTTAAAATATTCTGTGTTATTCAGGATATTAATTATTATTAAAGGTTTCTAACCTTTTATGTATAGTTTACGGAGGTGAAAAACGTTAGGAAACTGATAAAAACACAAAATATTTCTGATCAAAATAATCAATTTTTTCGAGAGGAAGACAAACTTTTGTAGGTTAAAAAGAAGAATGACCCACCTACCTACTTTGTAGGTGAAAGTTAAAATGCTTTAATATTCGAAGTCGAAATTATTTCAAGAATATTCGTCAATGATACGTTTCATATACAAACAATATCAACAAATTAAATTATGATGGCAGCGATGGGGAGAAAATTTTCGACGCCTTTTTGTTTAGTTTTTAGTTTAAGTATATTTTTACTAAACTGTTATAATTATGATGTAAATAAAAATTCTAGATAACAAATAAAAGAAGGTAATATAAAAGTTACTAAATTATCTCGTTCTTTAAGTGCGGATTATGCCAATATCAAAATTCAATCACAAATCTATAGACTGATATGTAATAGAAATCCATCTTAAATCAAATTAATGTCTATAAAATTAATTTGATATGTATTTAATTACGTAACACTATTAAGACAAGAGATTTGAGAGCACAATATCTCATCGATATCGATAATACCAATATCGATATAATTGCCAATCTATGAAATATCAATTATATACCGTAGCAATAGCAACAGTATTAGAAACATAATTATTACAAAATACCACATCAAATTATTTCAGATCAAATTGTTATTGGCAACAATAATAATATTATTTAATCAATATTAGTAGTCTTCTGTGATGTTCAAATGTGCGACTACTAATAAATAGGTTTGATTCCTAGTTCTATATTAATTTTTATTTCTACAAGTTCTATATTAATCAAAAGCCATATTCGGGATCACTCATTAAAATGGAAATTTATTTCAACCAACTGAAAAAGTCCCGTTACTTTCATCATCAGGTCTTAGGCCTCCTCTCGTATCTATAGCTCGCCACATAATATAGTGGATTGATTATAAGTATTATTTAGGCGGAAATTACCACAAAAATCTAATAAAAAAAAGCTAAAAAAAGTTGCAATCCCTCAATAAAAACCGGCCAAGTGCGAGTCGGACTCGCGCACGAAGGGTTCCGTACCATTTTCTATGAAAACTGAACGCATCTATTACCTACAACTAGCCATAATACAAACATGTTTCGGCCATAATACAAATATATGAATAACAAAGTTATAATTTGCGGTTTCCAAAAAATTGCTATATCTCAAAGACTGCTGTCTGTACCACGTTCAAAATAATTTTCCTCGAAAGTTTATGTAGAGTTCTACTTTTGAGATTTTTTTCATATTTTCTAAACTTGCGGTTCAAAAGTTAGAGGGGGGGGGGACGCCTATTTTTCGGCTTTTGGAGCAATTATTTCCGAAAGTATTAACATAATCAAAAAATGATTTCAGTAAACCCCTATTCATTTTAAAATACCTATCCAACGATATATCACACGTTAGTGTTGAAATGAAAAAAAAAATCACGCCCTACTTTACGTGTAGCGGAGGCACCCTAATAAAACAATTTTTTTCACTTTTTGTTTTTGCACTTTGTCGGCGTGGTTGATTTACATATTGGTACTAAATTTCAGCTTTCTAGCGCTAACAGTCTCTGAGATTATCCGCGGACGGACAGACGGACGGACGGACAGACAGACATGGCGAAACTATAAGGGTTCCTAGTCTACTACGGAACCCTAAAAAGGNAAACAATTTTTTTCACTTTTTGTTTTTGCACTTTGTCGGCGTGGTTGATTTACATATTGGTACTAAATTTCAGCTTTCTAGCGCTAACAGTCTCTGAGATTATCCGCGGACGGACAGACGGACGGACGGACAGACAGACATGGCGAAACTATAAGGGTTCCTAGTTTACTACGGAACCCTAAAAACAGAGTTGCTAACAACCAAAGCATGCAGATAAGATTAATATTTTGAGGGTTGCACGCAAAGCGATTTGTAGCGGCAGTGAGCATTCAACCGAATGCGATTCGAATGTTCACATCTCGATCACATGTATCGATCCCTGATATATGGCGAATGCGTTCAAAAATCAAGCGAATGGCATCATCAAACGTGTACGTGCAGAATCGGTATTTTTGAAAAAACCCGCAATCGAGATCACGTTCGCTGGATCGACATTTTGTCACTACGTAAATGATTACGGGTATGGCTTTTATCGATGCCACAGTCGTTGGACATCCTTTTAGTAATGACCTAAAGAACTGTCTTACGTCTATATCATACAGTGCAACTGCATTGCTATAATTAAGATAGATATTTATGAGGCACTTAACATTATATTCCAAAAATTAATTAATCTACTATTACTATTCTAAATGGAAAAGCAGGTAACCTGTCCGACTGTCTGATTTTCTCTGTTTTTTTTTTTATTTTTTTATTGGCTTATATTGCCCCACTGCTGAACAAATGCCTCTCTGTCTATCACACCAAAATATTCTAGAGCTTAAGAAAGGATACAGGGTACTTTTTATCAGGGTGCGAGAATATGCTCTACCGGGACATGGGTGAAACCACAGGTATCATCTAGTTTTACAATAAAGTAGACCAAAGAGAACCCAACTAACAGAATACCTGTTTCTACTCCACTTTTACTTCAGCCTAGTCGCCAAGCAAAAATAAACAAGAAAATAGGTGACCTGCTCTCCAACTTTAAACTTTCAGGGGTATCCCTTGGCTTGAAACTTTAAAATGACCCTTTTTAGGTGCAAATCAAATCACAATACGGAGTAGTATGCGGAAATCGTAAAACCCGTTCAAAACAAGGGTCGTCTGAATAAATTAGGAACTTAAAGTGCACGCACACTTGTTGACGTTATTTCGGACGAAGGGACCCTTTTAAGTACGTATTTCGTTCTTTTGTTTGACCAAAATTATTTTATTTTGACCTTTAATAGAACAATTTTAGGTTAAACTTCAAACTAAAGATGAATACGGGATAGGTACATTTCGAGTGCCTATAATTAAATTTTATTTACAAACTAGCTTCCGCCAGCGGTTTTACCCGCGTCCAGTGGAAACTACTCGGCGCACCCAGATAAAAAGAACCTATAGCCTTCCTCGATAAATGGGCTATCTAATACTGAAAGATTTTTTCAAATCGGACCAGTAATTCCCGAGATTAGCGCGTTCAAACAAACAAACTCTTCAGCTTTATAATATTAGTATAGATAAATATGACCCCAGGCATAATATCCAGAGTCCAAAACTATGCCTAATTGGTCTCCATATAAATGTTCTATAGTTTCCAATAAGGCCAAGGCCAAAAACCGGCCAAGTGCGAGTCGGACTCGCACGCGAAGGGTTCCGTTCCATTATCTATGAAAAATAAACGTACCTACAAAAAATTACTTTGTTTTTCATACAAATATATGTGTCGTATCCGGTCATGAGTACGGACGCTAAACGTCACGCAAGCGCGGCCAATGGCGGTGTTTCTGCAAAACAGCATTTTGGCGCGCTTGGCAGAGTCGTGGTGGTCGGCGGGATCTTCGCGGAGAGGAGTCTTCGTTGAGGTGTCGTGCTGTACAGATCACGGAACTGCCCTACGTCACGTCTAGTGTTCACATTTTGTAATGAAGTTGATCGTCGATTGTGTAAAGTGTCTTAATAATAAACTGTAATTATTTAATCGTCTATCTCATTGCACGATAACCCTATTTCTGCCCACATGATGCCAGATAGATCGAGAAGAAATCCTGACCCATCCGACATCAGAATTGGGATCAAATCGTGCAAATGAGATC
>NWSH02000505.1:107039-123739 GCA_002382865.2 Heliothis virescens | reverse complement strand
CTGCGAGACTTGGGTTTTTTACAGGATGTTTTTGATGGCATCTCACTTCTTTTTGTAGAGTTTATCTTTACATAATACAAGAGACACGTAAAGGGTGTGTTCAGCCCAGGAAACTGAACAACTTTTCACTTGGAACATAAGTAGAATTTGTAATGTAAGGAAAGACTTTTTTTCATAATTCAACATATTTTCCCACGGGTATGTTGTTCAGTTTCATGGACTAAACACACCCTTACCCACTCTATACCCCTTCCCGTGATGCCTCATATAGTAGGTATCTATCTACACCTATTATAGTAATAATTCATTAACTGCAAATGTAACCTTGTAATCCTATACATTTATATAGGATTACAAAGTTATTCATGCAGCTAGTGTATTTAGAAAACTGGACCGAAATTACAAAATTTTTGAATTTTCCCATAATAAGGACACTAAACTCTATATATATTCTAAATTTGAAGCTTCTATGTCTGCTAGAAGTGCCTTATACTTTTGATGATCGGTGTGTCAGTCAGTGAGTGACAAAATTCAGAAACTTTACCAAGTTGTCATTCTTAAACTACTGGTTCAAATTGTCTGAAATTTTAAATACACCGTATTTATACAATTCCTGATTAGTTGCTGAAAATTCAGGCTTCTAGTTTTATCCACAACGAAATTAAAGGGAGTCGAAAATGGCCTGAATTGCTTCGAGAAAAGTATGGTACGGCTGTGCCGCTTTTTTCTGCTTGACTTGGCGGGGGCACTGCCGTGCCCCCTGATACTGCAATACGTAACAATTAAGACATTACACACAAATTATTTTCCCACTTCAAGTTTTCTTTCTCTTTAAAATTTGCTTATTCTTCTTGCGTTATTTTTCATAATTTACCTTCTTCACTATTTATTACGAACTGTCAACCAAAAAACTTCCCATACCATACGCCTGTTGACAAAATATACCAACAATACCTTCATAAACAAACAGTGCCCGCCTAGTCGTGAGCTCACATTGGGGCCAGACCAATTACAGCTCACAGCAGGCCTGCCCTTAATTAAGTGAATGCATCTCAGTGAGCGATGCGTTCGTCATTTCCCGCCCAAATGGAATTAAGATGGCGGGGATTTGAGGTGGGTTTACACCAACGTGGGTGAAAGAAAATTGGGACGACTAAGCGCTAGTTTCAGAGGTTCCAGATAAAGTCATAGCCATCTTACAGATGAAGCCATAGAAATGTTTTTAATTTTGACTACTTTTCTCAATACTCAATACTTTATTGCATTCCATAATGTAGGTACATAATAACAGTTGTCATTAATCTGTGGCGTCATTTGTCAGACAGCTATATGGAACCTCTGAAACTGACCGTGAAAATAAAAAAGGAATCGTTTTAGCAAGTAATACAACATTGAAACAAAAGAGATCTTAATATTCTTAGCTTTTTCGTAAACCTATACCGATTTAAAAGAAGAAATAAAGTTGAAGTTTTTTTGTTTGTCAACGAAGTCAGGATTGGGCCGAAAAAAAAAACGCAATTTTGTAGCCCTAAAAAAGCATTGGTTAATCATTCGGCATTTGTTGATTCCCCATTAAAAGCGTTTAAACATTAAAACCTCGTAAGATACAACAATGCTCTTAAACAAACAGTCAACAAACGGCACCAAATCCGAAACAAAGCTGCGCTTATTGCTTCACAGCGCTTTACAGCTTCAAAATCAAACGATCAATCACCCATCAAAAGCCGAATCGGTCCTTACCAACGCTGAATCGCTAACATACTACAACACAGCACAACAGTGCAGCTTTGGCGTAGTTTAATTACGATACAACTGACGCTCAGGATCAACAAATAGTGCTACATTCGTATCTTTGAACGCAAAAGCACATTTGTTCTTCAAATGTACGAATGTGTTAATGAGTTGTAGGAAATTAGTGTGCCGTGAGAGGGATCAAGATTCAGGGAAGTATTTTACTGTCCTTTTTGAAGTGAAAACTTCTTTAGCGGCGTTGAGCACTTTTTGTATGGGGAAAAATATATAAACTCGCGACAGGTATCACGTGACCGAAATGTGAAACCCAAAATTGTGAAACCCGAAATTCCATACAAATTCCGTAAGTACAGGTCGGTAAGATATTTTATGACGTTTCAAACATGTGAAATTTGACAATAGCGTCAGGCTTAGTAATTATCGTTTAAAATCATAGATGGAGTTTGGGTTTTTATTTTGATAAAATGAAATGGTGCCGGAGTATCTTTAGGTTAGCATCCAGGCCACAGCAATAAACTCAAACTATATATTTGAATAATTTTAGCTCAACCAGAACCTTCAAAATCGAGAAGAGACATGTGAGTAAAAATGTGTTGCGCCATCTATAATTTTTCAAAGTCAAGTAGTTAGTCAAGTATGAAAGAACGAGTATAGTTTTTATTCTTCAAAATCATAGATGGAGTCGTGCTTAAATTTTGATTATATTTAATCGTGTTTGGATATTTTTACTTTACCTTCCAGTACAGTCATAGGGCCAAAGATTTTTTTTAGAAACTCTCAATATCGAGGGCAAGTGATGAAAGTAAAAAGTAGTTGTTCACTTTCTTCATTCCATAATCTCAAAAAAATATCAAAAACGCATAAAGTTAATATTCATGTTTTCACTTCTGCCAGCACTCCCGGAGTGCAACCCGGAGTTTTTTTTNTACAGTCATAGGGCCAAAGATTTTTTTTAGAAACTCTCAATATCGAGGGCAAGTGATGAAAGTAAAAAGTAGTTGTTCACTTTCTTCATTCCATAATCTCAAAAAAATATCAAAAACGCATAAAGTTAATATTCATGTTTTCACTTCTGCCAGCACTCCCGGAGTGCAACCCGGAGTCCAACCATCCTAGTCCTGGGCAGCCCGCATACCGCATTGTTAAAATAAAAATATCTATTATTTTCACTATCGTTACATTTTAAAATATTTATAACGGGATCCTCTCTTTTCGAAACTTGCTACACCCATGTTCTCAAGAAGCTGTAAAAAGACCGTCACTACATCACAAACCCTTTTCAAAATTGATCAACATCTAAAATCTTCTCCAGTCTACAAGCTGTATAACACAGCATCTGTGGAGTTTAATTAGTGCACAAGGGGTACGCCAACAGCTACATACATACTGCCAGCATATAATAAGTACGTAGTTGATTTTGATTGAATCGTTCTGAGAAGATTAGAAAGGGGTGTTATGTAACTCGAAGATTATGCTGTGAGACTGGTTTTTAATCTTGTATCAAGGTTAGCGTATTTTCTTGAAGAGGTAAGGAGAATTTTGCTGATAATACTACCATCATCAAGCCAGTGATTAAAGGACATTAACCGCCAGTTTCACAGGTTCCAGATAAAGTTCTATATAGCTATCTGATAGAAATGCCATAGAAATGTTTTTAGTTTTGATAAACTTTTCTACGGCTTGATTTGTCAGATAGCTATCTAGGGTTCTATCTGGAACGGGCGAAACTGGCCATAAGACCTCTTTTTAAAAATATGTTACAGATATATAGCACTTTGGGTGCTAACTACTGCTAGAACAAAGAAGAAATAAACCCATTATTAGCATTGATACAAGTATAATATAATTAAACACCACACCTCACCCAAACTTACCAACGATCAAATCTAACCACTAAAACAAAGAGCATAAAGTTCAAAATTCTCCAACGGCCATCACATCTGATTAACAAAGCTATGCACATGAGCGTTTGACTAATTAGTGTGACGTCACAGCTGCGTCCCCAAAAACAAGTCAAAAGAACAGTAGGACTCTGATTACTGTGAGGGTATTAAGCCTGCTTTGTCACAAATGGATCTGGGTTTGAAAGATGGAAACGCAAAATTATGGAATTAGCCGTTACTCTGTGGCATTCCATGGCATTAAATGTTTGGAAAAATATTTAGTTTTAATTTCGTAAGACTTTTGAGAGAGATTTGTCCCATAGAATTAACACTTTTTTTCCTAGCATTAATTATGAAAACGTTTATTCGACTTCAATCTTTTTTTCGAGCAAGTTTTTGACGTTTGTTGTAATTTTATAGTTGTTTATAATATGCGTTTTCTTGGAGTAATCTTAGAATATTTAGAATTTTTATTTAGAGAAGAACTTCTTCTTTCAATCTTCAAGAAAATAAAGCTACGTTATATGTATTAACTTTTAGTTTTAGATAGACTCATTTATTAAGTACCTTGGCAAAGAGGAAATCACGATGAGCTGGTAAGCAGTGTTTGATATAATACAGCATTTTTCTTTTCAGGAACTATAACCCAAAACTTTTTTCTTTACACAGCCAAAGCAATCTATTCTATATATATCCATAGATACTCACACGAATCTAGTCATCGATATCTTCAAAGGCACAGATTTCTCCATTGACAAGCATACGGGTCGGCTATAGTAATCAGACCTCAAAAGCATATCATTTGACCTTTAAGGTCCCATTGAAATCCCACTAATGTATTACTATCATTTGAAACCGTACTCGGGCATATTAGTTACTAATGCTTTTAGTTATATGAAGAATAGAAATCTTGGAATTCGTATGAAAGGCTCAAGTATAGATCATGCTATTTTCTTTCTAAGTAATATTATACCATCCAGGTTTTCTATCATATTCTTTGGCGTTTTGAAGGCCGAAGTTATATACGTAACATATTATTTTGTGTTCAACTATTTCAGTACTCTATTAAGTAGTGTTCCTTTTCATAGAGTGAGTTGCAAGTTAAATCACGTAATTAGCCCTAGTATCAGTTTTCACACATTCTCCTCATAAGATGACACATTTTCTTTTAATAAAACATCAAAATAAACAGAATATAGATGATTGAATCAAGAGAGATAGATATAATGAATAAAATTACGTCATACTCGGGCCGATAAATATCCACCATCGAAAAACCTAAACTCCTGAAACCGACCAAGTCCCAAGGATACATAAACTCATACTTAAGGTATCTAAGACGTATCGGGAAAAATTAGGTGTTATAATATAACAATTTTAGTTAAATATAAAATCGTTGCTCTTTTGTTTCATACTTCAAAAACTGCAGTACCAACCTTATTTCAAACCCAAAAGAAAATTTTCAGTGATTTCATAAGTTAGCCTGTATGTGTCATGACTGTCATAAATCTTGCTTATCCAAAGCGCACTGTCCAACGATGTGAATATATGGTAGCAGTGGCTTTTCTTAGTCAAAAGTTGATGGTAGGACGCAATACTGTTGAGAGGGGGACATGTTTGTTGGCCGTTGAAGAATAGTCTTCTTTATAACATGAGCTATTGTTACTTTAGCTTTTAACCGAGTTTCCAAAAAGGAGATTTATGTATCTTGTCTCATAAAAAGTATCAGAAAATCAAAAGAGAATTTAACAATATTGACGCCAATGAAAAGTGCATTATATTTAAACAGTTTTATTTATTTTATAATTCATCTGTTTCTTAGTAATTTTTGCCTATTAAAAAAACACTGTTGGATACAATGTTTCATGTGTAGGGGGAAATCGCAATTATAGCTATAACATTTTCTTTATATTATAAATTCGGAAGTAATTATGTGTGTCTTTCTGTCGCCAAAATTACTGAACCGAATCAAGTATTTGCTACACAAGTCTAAAACCTGAGAAAGAACATAGGCTAATTTTTAACCACGTGCGAAAATTTGTTCCTTCAAGGCACCTTGTGGAACTGCGTGGAACATCCAGTTAAAAATATCTTCCACATTGTTCTGGAGTCACGAGGGACATATTTGCAGCGCTTGCAAACAACTGGTGAATCGCATCACAGCAGAAACGTTTGTTCCACATATTGCTTTTGCTTTCCAAGAATTTTCCTGAATTGACAGTTAGGAGGAACATTTACAGACAAGATACGACACAAACATTCAAAGGACAAAAAGTTTTACTGCCTGTCTAACACTGAAAGTTTTTTTTTTCAAATTAGGATCATTGTTCAAGCACATTTAAATACCTAAAGTTGTTTAGGTTATCTCAGCATCAGCTTGATAGATAACTAGTTTCCGCCAGCGGTTTCGCCCGTATTCCGTGGAAATTAATCCGCGCTTCCAGTTAGAAAATAACCTATAGCCTAAGTTGATAAATGTGATATCAAACACAGAACTAATTTTTCAAATCAGACCAGTAGTTCATAGGATTATCGCGTTCTAATAAACAAACAAACATTACAGTTTTATCCTTTTAGTATTATTTTTCAATGGCTGAACAAAAAGTAAGAATATCAAATCACCATACAAAATAATCGATACCATTTTACCAATAACATGCATGTACCAAAACTTACACAAAATATGACCACCCTACTTATACAAGTAGTTACATACCACTCAATGTCATATAACAACTTTTTGATTTATGTGTTCAGGCCCCGACGGGTGTTAACATATGTTATAAGAACAACCTCTTCAGAACTCCTTAATGGAAAAGTGACTGAAGTTTACCAAGTACTTTTGTTATGTGTAGATAATACATCACGTTTTGACTTTGAGTATGCTAAATATTGTGAGATTTTTTTTTAATGTTGGTCAGATTTTTGAATGACGATTTAATTTATAATAAATTAATAAGTACCAGATTATACTATAGATAATTTGTAAATATGCAATGAAAGAAAAAAATAATATAAAACATTGTATTAATACTAATAATTAAACAAAATTTATGGCCATCACTTTTTTGCTCTTTTAATTTTTTTTATGTCATATTTAAAATGTAAAGAATATGAAAATAAATTAATGAAGCAAAAAAAATAACTCAAAAAATATTTTCATTTCGTAATTTGTGTCCCTACGGTAGAGTGACCATTATTTTGACAAAATATTTTTTTTTCCAATACGACTTTTCCCGGGATTAAATGTGACTTCTAGAGCTTCGCATTGTAAGAGAAATAATTCCATTATAAGAAAATAAAAGGTTGGAAAAAATAACTTACCTATAGCTTTTATTTCTAAAAAGAATTATGCCATTCATATAGAATTATTCGACGTTATATAATAATTGTAAAGGGGTTCAATAAAGTAGGTGTTTATACTTGCGGTTTATGAAGCCTGCTTTTAAAGGTACCTGAAAATCAAAGAAGAATATAAAAATATTGAGCATAATGAACAGATTAAAATATATCGGATACATTTTTTTATTTTTAACATAAAAAAAGCGGCAGTGATAGTCACAACAAATATTTTAAAATTGTGTATTTTTTTGGTTAAAATTGATTCAAAGTAAGCATTTTAAAATATTTTTTTGATTTTTCAGTGTTTATCTATGAAAATGTGTCATATAGCAATTTTTTACTGAACTGTTAGTATTAACGTATACTGAAAAAATACAAAAAACCACCACACATAACCCATTTAATTAATGTTTTATTCTACTCACAGAGCAAACATTATAATAATGGTAAAATATATTTTTTTATCCAAATATACAGCAACATCATAGAAACCATACATATAAAATCTTCTTACTTAAATGTCATATTTCTTACTTTAACTTGAATCTGAAGGTCCATTAAAGGCTCAGTGGGAAGCCACGACGACCAACTTAAGTAGGCCTCTGATACGCTTGACATTTTAAGGAGTTGAGGGTCTTTTAATTTTAACGGGTTGCGCTGAACAAAGCTTGTGGAAGTGGTGGAAAATATGTATAGTTAATACTACTATGTCATAGTACAATTTTTGGCATATTTAAGGTATTTTGGCTTCCTATGTTAAATGTTGATTAAACACGTATGAGTCTAATTTATTGGCAACGATTAAGTAATTGTCATTGCGTAGATTTTCAGATATTTGTTTCCTATTTATTTTTAGGTCATTCAGTGAGACAGTGAATAAGCTCAAAACGCACTTATTTAAACCTACGCGTTACTACATCATTAAGAAACCTTAATTCAAAATAAAGATTGAATAGACTATGATTTTTCTTTTAAATAGAATGGCTAACCGTCTCAAAACGGATTGAATCCAGCTACTCAACCAAGAGGTATCGGACAGACACACAGCATGCAATATTCACCGTTCATTCTCACTGATGTGTAAAAATAACTAGATGGCTAGCTCGTGTTGTCGAGATTTGGAAGAAAATTACCTTCATATAGTGGACTAAAGGAAATTGAATCTAGTATAACTTTTCATTCGTTTTAGTCATGTGTTTGAATCTTTTTATCATCATTTCGGATTTGGGGAGGTCAAAAACCGCAAAAATATTTAACTAAAAGATCATATTACTTTTTTCAGAATATTTCAGAATTGTTTACATACAATAATATTGCGAGCTTGCGCATAAATAAATTCAATAATTCAACAGCAATGTTTCAATTGACCCTAGCGAGCCAAAGGTAATATATGTCCGAAAACCCCATGGTGCAGAAAATACCCCATGCTTCCCCACGGTGAAGTTATAGCCCCAACAGTCCATAAGTCGGGTCCAAAATAAATCCGGATTTCGGAAAAAAAATCGCGCGAAATCTCTACATGTCTCTTTTGTGTCTATATTAAACTGCCTTGGCTGTTGAATAATATAACAGGGGCAACAGTATGGGCGATTTATTTCCATTTTCCTTTACTTGTCGAAGAGTTACTCCGTTCTGACTTGAAGTAATGGAAGTACGTGTTATTCCAGTTCGGATCTCTGTTTGCCGGCGTTTGTTTACAATTGTTGAAGTTGGAAAATTTTACGTGTACTTTTCAGTGTATATGTAGTCTTCTATGTTTAGTAATATGAGGATCAGATTAGCTGCGAAAATGTACCCAAATAACCGGTATATTTGTTGAAGACAATCTTAGACTTCAAATAACTTAGGAACACGGTAGGGTTTTAGTCAGCAAAAGTCTGACATTCCCTCACCCACAGCGGGAGTCATCTGAAGATTTCCCACCGAAAGAAATCCTCCAATAACTAAGCTATAAAGCCAATTATAATACCACCATCATAGCACTTATTAGTATCAAAATTACCACAAATAAATCAAGCGTTTAACACATTAAAAAGTTATAACAAAACATAGACGTGTTAATTCTCATGAAGTTTCACAACAGAACTTCTATTCGTACGCATGAAAATGACGTTGTTTCAAACATTTTGGACACAATAAATGTCACGTCAACGTGAGGATTTATAAAGGGAATTTAAAATTGTTTTACTTTAAAGAATGCGTGGTGAAATAGCTTTTATTGTCTCCTAATTATTTCTGTCTGGGTCAATAGCGACATTATACAATCCTTTTGTTACGAACGATTAGGCGTATTTATTTTGTTCTACATTTGTAACGTGAGATTTATGGGCGATCGGACTTGCTAACGTGAAAACTCTGTTGTTATTTATGTCTGTAGGTTTATGTAATATCATTAAAACTGGTAGTTGGCTCTTATTTTTGTCTTCAAATACTTTTTCAGCTTCATCGAAACCTATTAAGTCGTCCTACGATTTGAAGGCTAATTTAGTTTTTAGTTTTGCTCGATTTATCTTTAACTAGCTTCTGCCAGCGGTCCCACCCACGTCCCGTGGGAACTACTCGGCGCACCCGGATAAAAAGTATCCTATAGCCTTCCTCGATAAATGGGCTATCTAACACTGAAAGAATTTTTCAAATCGGACCAGTAGTTCCTGAGATTAGCGCGTTCAAACAAACAAACTCTTCAGTTTTATAATATTAGTTTAGACTATAACCTAACCAAAATTTATTTCTTCAAAATCAAATATGATTCTTGTCCACAGGTAACAGTCAAACTCAAAACTTGAGCCAATATTGAAAATTGTACGTTGAAACTCTTGCCACTTGCAGTCGTAATTTCAGCTGAAAGTAGTAGGTACATTTTGAAATAACCGTGGCCACAGGTGTGATAACTTTCAGGAGATAGTATTCAATAAAGTTAGGGGAGACGAATGCATTCGGATATGATAGATGATTTTTCCATTCTACTGAGTAGATAATAATTTAATGGTTGATTGTGGGCCATGGCTGCTGTTTCCTTATAAGGAGATCAGCCAGCTACACAGGATATATATTATAGTGCATAAGCATTTGCGCAGATACAGGTGCACTACCTATTCCTTCATTCTCAATTGACACGACCGGAGTGAGATCAGGCACAGGGCCCATATTTTCGTGCTTTGCTATGCATGGGCGTAACTTCCAGACTCAGTGTTTTGCAAAAGTTTCAAAACCCCACAAAACTATTCACTGGCTATGTTTCTCAGCTGCATTCGATTAGACTGGAAGCCGACCCCCGTATAGTTGGGAAAAGGCTAGGCAGATGATGAGTGATTAATAAAAATCTTTTTAATTTTCCTAAATAACTAACGACTCCCTCGACTTGCCTATCATTCTCCTGAACTGACTTACATGTTTTGTTTTTTTTTTTCACAAAAATTCAGTTGTTTGTCACGTAATCTACGAGATTTCTCACGTCAGACGTTCAAACACGTTGTCGATAAACAAACGTACTAACAGTATCTAAGCAAATATGTATTCCTAGTCATTGCATACTAATTACTACAGATTCCATCATTCGCTAGAGGTATAGATTAGATATTTCAGTTACAATAATTTGAAGAGTTTAATGGATAGGCATAATTATCATGTATGAATGGCATAACCATAGCTTTCGCCAGCGGTTTCACCCTTGTCTCTTAGGAACTGCTTCCAGCACAACGATAAAAGTACTTTAGAGCCTTTCTCAATAAAAGGGCTATCCAACAATGAAAGAATTTAACAAACCGGACTAGCAGTTCCGAATATTGGTGCATACAAGCAAAAAACAAACTCTTTGCTTTGATTGTCAGTCTGGCATCAGTTTTCGGTGTTCCTAAAATTAATTTTAACGTTTACATAATATGGAATAGCATGTTAGTTGTATAAATGGAATGTTTTTCGTATACCGGGTGTGGTCTGTTGAAGCGAAGGATGATAAAGTGACTGTAAAATATTAACCGAGATTTGGGGGCACGGCAGTGCCCCCGCCAAGTCGAGCGCAACGCAAACACTGCCGTACCATCCTTCACTGGAACCATTTCGACGCATTTTCAGGCCTCTGTTTGAGAACCTCTGGATAATACCAGAACGCCGAAATTTTCATCATCCAGAAAGCTATAATCACATACGTAAAACCCAGAATTTCAAGTCTGTAGGTCATTTAATTTAGAAGTTAAGCGAAAGCAAAGTTTCGTATTTTCGACACTCACTCACTCATGATCATCAAAATAGAACTAGTACTTCCAATAAAGTCAGAGAGCTGAAATTTGGAACAGAGTTAGGATTTAATGACCACATATAAGGAAAACTATAAAAACTAGGATAATCGAAGATCTGGAGTACCTGNCGTGCGAAAATTTGTTCCTTCAAGGCACCTTGTGGAACTGCGTGGAACATCCAGTTAAAAATATCTTCCACATTGTTCTGGAGTCACGAGGGACATATTTGCAGCGCTTGCAAACAACTGGTGAATCGCATCACAGCAGAAACGTTTGTTCCACATATTGCTTTTGCTTTCCAAGAATTTTCCTGAATTGACAGTTAGGAGGAACATTTACAGACAAGATACGACACAAACATTCAAAGGACAAAAAGTTTTACTGCCTGTCTAACACTGAAAGTTTTTTTTTTCAAATTAGGATCATTGTTCAAGCACATTTAAATACCTAAAGTTGTTTAGGTTATCTCAGCATCAGCTTGATAGATAACTAGTTTCCGCCAGCGGTTTCGCCCGTATTCCGTGGAAATTAATCCGCGCTTCCAGTTAGAAAATAACCTATAGCCTAAGTTGATAAATGTGATATCAAACACAGAACTAATTTTTCAAATCAGACCAGTAGTTCATAGGATTATCGCGTTCTAATAAACAAACAAACATTACAGTTTTATCCTTTTAGTATTATTTTTCAATGGCTGAACAAAAAGTAAGAATATCAAATCACCATACAAAATAATCGATACCATTTTACCAATAACATGCATGTACCAAAACTTACACAAAATATGACCACCCTACTTATACAAGTAGTTACATACCACTCAATGTCATATAACAACTTTTTGATTTATGTGTTCAGGCCCCGACGGGTGTTAACATATGTTATAAGAACAACCTCTTCAGAACTCCTTAATGGAAAAGTGACTGAAGTTTACCAAGTACTTTTGTTATGTGTAGATAATACATCACGTTTTGACTTTGAGTATGCTAAATATTGTGAGATTTTTTTTTAATGTTGGTCAGATTTTTGAATGACGATTTAATTTATAATAAATTAATAAGTACCAGATTATACTATAGATAATTTGTAAATATGCAATGAAAGAAAAAAATAATATAAAACATTGTATTAATACTAATAATTAAACAAAATTTATGGCCATCACTTTTTTGCTCTTTTAATTTTTTTTATGTCATATTTAAAATGTAAAGAATATGAAAATAAATTAATGAAGCAAAAAAAATAACTCAAAAAATATTTTCATTTCGTAATTTGTGTCCCTACGGTAGAGTGACCATTATTTTGACAAAATATTTTTTTTTCCAATACGACTTTTCCCGGGATTAAATGTGACTTCTAGAGCTTCGCATTGTAAGAGAAATAATTCCATTATAAGAAAATAAAAGGTTGGAAAAAATAACTTACCTATAGCTTTTATTTCTAAAAAGAATTATGCCATTCATATAGAATTATTCGACGTTATATAATAATTGTAAAGGGGTTCAATAAAGTAGGTGTTTATACTTGCGGTTTATGAAGCCTGCTTTTAAAGGTACCTGAAAATCAAAGAAGAATATAAAAATATTGAGCATAATGAACAGATTAAAATATATCGGATACATTTTTTTATTTTTAACATAAAAAAAGCGGCAGTGATAGTCACAACAAATATTTTAAAATTGTGTATTTTTTTGGTTAAAATTGATTCAAAGTAAGCATTTTAAAATATTTTTTTGATTTTTCAGTGTTTATCTATGAAAATGTGTCATATAGCAATTTTTTACTGAACTGTTAGTATTAACGTATACTGAAAAAATACAAAAAACCACCACACATAACCCATTTAATTAATGTTTTATTCTACTCACAGAGCAAACATTATAATAATGGTAAAATATATTTTTTTATCCAAATATACAGCAACATCATAGAAACCATACATATAAAATCTTCTTACTTAAATGTCATATTTCTTACTTTAACTTGAATCTGAAGGTCCATTAAAGGCTCAGTGGGAAGCCACGACGACCAACTTAAGTAGGCCTCTGATACGCTTGACATTTTAAGGAGTTGAGGGTCTTTTAATTTTAACGGGTTGCGCTGAACAAAGCTTGTGGAAGTGGTGGAAAATATGTATAGTTAATACTACTATGTCATAGTACAATTTTTGGCATATTTAAGGTATTTTGGCTTCCTATGTTAAATGTTGATTAAACACGTATGAGTCTAATTTATTGGCAACGATTAAGTAATTGTCATTGCGTAGATTTTCAGATATTTGTTTCCTATTTATTTTTAGGTCATTCAGTGAGACAGTGAATAAGCTCAAAACGCACTTATTTAAACCTACGCGTTACTACATCATTAAGAAACCTTAATTCAAAATAAAGATTGAATAGACTATGATTTTTCTTTTAAATAGAATGGCTAACCGTCTCAAAACGGATTGAATCCAGCTACTCAACCAAGAGGTATCGGACAGACACACAGCATGCAATATTCACCGTTCATTCTCACTGATGTGTAAAAATAACTAGATGGCTAGCTCGTGTTGTCGAGATTTGGAAGAAAATTACCTTCATATAGTGGACTAAAGGAAATTGAATCTAGTATAACTTTTCATTCGTTTTAGTCATGTGTTTGAATCTTTTTATCATCATTTCGGATTTGGGGAGGTCAAAAACCGCAAAAATATTTAACTAAAAGATCATATTACTTTTTTCAGAATATTTCAGAATTGTTTACATACAATAATATTGCGAGCTTGCGCATAAATAAATTCAATAATTCAACAGCAATGTTTCAATTGACCCTAGCGAGCCAAAGGTAATATATGTCCGAAAACCCCATGGTGCAGAAAATACCCCATGCTTCCCCACGGTGAAGTTATAGCCCCAACAGTCCATAAGTCGGGTCCAAAATAAATCCGGATTTCGGAAAAAAAATCGCGCGAAATCTCTACATGTCTCTTTTGTGTCTATATTAAACTGCCTTGGCTGTTGAATAATATAACAGGGGCAACAGTATGGGCGATTTATTTCCATTTTCCTTTACTTGTCGAAGAGTTACTCCGTTCTGACTTGAAGTAATGGAAGTACGTGTTATTCCAGTTCGGATCTCTGTTTGCCGGCGTTTGTTTACAATTGTTGAAGTTGGAAAATTTTACGTGTACTTTTCAGTGTATATGTAGTCTTCTATGTTTAGTAATATGAGGATCAGATTAGCTGCGAAAATGTACCCAAATAACCGGTATATTTGTTGAAGACAATCTTAGACTTCAAATAACTTAGGAACACGGTAGGGTTTTAGTCAGCAAAAGTCTGACATTCCCTCACCCACAGCGGGAGTCATCTGAAGATTTCCCACCGAAAGAAATCCTCCAATAACTAAGCTATAAAGCCAATTATAATACCACCATCATAGCACTTATTAGTATCAAAATTACCACAAATAAATCAAGCGTTTAACACATTAAAAAGTTATAACAAAACATAGACGTGTTAATTCTCATGAAGTTTCACAACAGAACTTCTATTCGTACGCATGAAAATGACGTTGTTTCAAACATTTTGGACACAATAAATGTCACGTCAACGTGAGGATTTATAAAGGGAATTTAAAATTGTTTTACTTTAAAGAATGCGTGGTGAAATAGCTTTTATTGTCTCCTAATTATTTCTGTCTGGGTCAATAGCGACATTATACAATCCTTTTGTTACGAACGATTAGGCGTATTTATTTTGTTCTACATTTGTAACGTGAGATTTATGGGCGATCGGACTTGCTAACGTGAAAACTCTGTTGTTATTTATGTCTGTAGGTTTATGTAATATCATTAAAACTGGTAGTTGGCTCTTATTTTTGTCTTCAAATACTTTTTCAGCTTCATCGAAACCTATTAAGTCGTCCTACGATTTGAAGGCTAATTTAGTTTTTAGTTTTGCTCGATTTATCTTTAACTAGCTTCTGCCAGCGGTCCCACCCACGTCCCGTGGGAACTACTCGGCGCACCCGGATAAAAAGTATCCTATAGCCTTCCTCGATAAATGGGCTATCTAACACTGAAAGAATTTTTCAAATCGGACCAGTAGTTCCTGAGATTAGCGCGTTCAAACAAACAAACTCTTCAGTTTTATAATATTAGTTTAGACTATAACCTAACCAAAATTTATTTCTTCAAAATCAAATATGATTCTTGTCCACAGGTAACAGTCAAACTCAAAACTTGAGCCAATATTGAAAATTGTACGTTGAAACTCTTGCCACTTGCAGTCGTAATTTCAGCTGAAAGTAGTAGGTACATTTTGAAATAACCGTGGCCACAGGTGTGATAACTTTCAGGAGATAGTATTCAATAAAGTTAGGGGAGACGAATGCATTCGGATATGATAGATGATTTTTCCATTCTACTGAGTAGATAATAATTTAATGGTTGATTGTGGGCCATGGCTGCTGTTTCCTTATAAGGAGATCAGCCAGCTACACAGGATATATATTATAGTGCATAAGCATTTGCGCAGATACAGGTGCACTACCTATTCCTTCATTCTCAATTGACACGACCGGAGTGAGATCAGGCACAGGGCCCATATTTTCGTGCTTTGCTATGCATGGGCGTAACTTCCAGACTCAGTGTTTTGCAAAAGTTTCAAAACCCCACAAAACTATTCACTGGCTATGTTTCTCAGCTGCATTCGATTAGACTGGAAGCCGACCCCCGTATAGTTGGGAAAAGGCTAGGCAGATGATGAGTGATTAATAAAAATCTTTTTAATTTTCCTAAATAACTAACGACTCCCTCGACTTGCCTATCATTCTCCTGAACTGACTTACATGTTTTGTTTTTTTTTTTCACAAAAATTCAGTTGTTTGTCACGTAATCTACGAGATTTCTCACGTCAGACGTTCAAACACGTTGTCGATAAACAAACGTACTAACAGTATCTAAGCAAATATGTATTCCTAGTCATTGCATACTAATTACTACAGATTCCATCATTCGCTAGAGGTATAGATTAGATATTTCAGTTACAATAATTTGAAGAGTTTAATGGATAGGCATAATTATCATGTATGAATGGCATAACCATAGCTTTCGCCAGCGGTTTCACCCTTGTCTCTTAGGAACTGCTTCCAGCACAACGATAAAAGTACTTTAGAGCCTTTCTCAATAAAAGGGCTATCCAACAATGAAAGAATTTAACAAACCGGACTAGCAGTTCCGAATATTGGTGCATACAAGCAAAAAACAAACTCTTTGCTTTGATTGTCAGTCTGGCATCAGTTTTCGGTGTTCCTAAAATTAATTTTAACGTTTACATAATATGGAATAGCATGTTAGTTGTATAAATGGAATGTTTTTCGTATACCGGGTGTGGTCTGTTGAAGCGAAGGATGATAAAGTGACTGTAAAATATTAACCGAGATTTGGGGGCACGGCAGTGCCCCCGCCAAGTCGAGCGCAACGCAAACACTGCCGTACCAT
>NWSH02000505.1:76274-106939 GCA_002382865.2 Heliothis virescens | reverse complement strand
ATAAACAAGCAGCTTCAGCGAGAATTGGCTAGTTTTTTACAGAATGTTTTTGGTGAGATTTCATATTTCTGATACTTAATTTGATCATGAAATTTAGTTACACTAAACATTTATTCAACGTGGACTTATATTTCATGACCACTAGTAGCACTTTGTGCTCATAAATGAAATGCTGTGCTTTGGAGCGAAAGTCGCGATTAATTTGTAGCCGTGTTGAAACACAACCTTAAGCTACACGCAATATTATGTTAAATGTTGAATAATGTTGATAATTAAAGCATGTTGAGACTTCTGAGAGCAGGATAATGTATGCTTGTATTGTTATTAACACTCTCTGTGCTGTCTTCGCCTCACGGTCTTAGAAAATAATGTTCTCAAAGGTTTTGATGATACACATTTGTTCGTGTAAGCTGTTTTGTAGAAATATTTGGGTTGGTGACCTTTGAAAATTCAAAATGGCGGCGTCAACGACGTAATCGTTGTTACATTCAAAGAAAAAGAATTCGTGCTTTGTAACTAACAATCAGAAACTGAAGTTAGATTGATTGTAAGGATACTTGAGATACGAGATATCTAGAAGTGTGAATGGGTTGAGATCAAAAACCCTTGGCAATAGTAAATGGTATCATGAGTATTTCGGCTGAAACTGAAACAATGAATTAAAATAACAATAATGAAACGATGCTTTCAAGTCAGTTATCTGCCTAGCCTTTTCCCAACTATGTTGAGGAAGGCTTCTAGTCTAACCAGATGCAGCTGAGAACCAGTGTTTTACATGGAGCGACTGCCTGTCTGACCTCCACAACCCAGTTACCCGGGCAACCCGATACCCATTGGTAAGACTGGTTGTCATCTTTTCTGGATTCTGACTACCCGTAACTAACTGAAAGATGGTCAGATGACAGCCTCAAGTTAGTGAATATCATTTTAGTAGACACCGCTTTTTAAGACTTAAAAAAATACCAAACAATTAAAAACTGTTATTAGCAACTCTAAACTTTTTATTTCCCTACTTACAAATCGCATGAAATACAACATAAAACTACCATTTGCACTGATTAAAAAGCCACATACAATTTGCCTTTCTTTAATAGCATTTTGCTTCAGAATTAAGGCTAAACACGAATATTCCAGTAATTACTGAGTAAACTAACGATGGTTCAGTGAATGCAATACAAGTTACAAAACATTTGTAATTAATACTGATGACGTGTCGTGAGCTTTTTCATTTCATGTTCTCCTGGTAGCGATATATATATTTTTTGTTGTTTAAAATACAGGTTGCGTTGGTTTGTTTATATGTAGGTTGCTTTTATGAAATGTTGTACGTCGCGTTGGTGTACAGATTATATTTATTACTAAAATATTTCACCCACGTCCTCTGGAATCGTAAAAAGTAGCTTAATTACGCCCAATGTGTAGTGTCATAGAAATATTTTTTATTTTGATGACTTTTCTATGTCATGATCTGTTAGATAGCTATCTAGAACTCTATCTGGAACTTGTTAAACTGGCGCTTAGTCTTATATGATCAATGGGCTATCTAACACTGAAATATTTTTTCAAATCGGACCAGTAATTCCTGATAGACTAGACTGGATTGAATAGTCCTTTTTTGTAGAGTTTTCACTTTGCTTTGGTAATCTCAGTTAATTTTGTTGTTCGCCTCTATACCACTCGGTACCACTCTTGCTGCCAGAAAATCTTCTTTGTTTAAATGACGACAGCTATTGAACATGTACCATCTTCCCAATTATTTTTGAACACGGAATCTCAACAGCACCACTAAAGATCTACAGCTCCAATTTCATCAAAAGCTACTAAATTCACTCTGAAATTCCCCCATCCAAGATACCCAAATCACAACCAAGCTAACCAAAAAACATTGATTTACATTTCCAAGGTAGTACTCCAATTAGCATATTTGGCCGACGGTGGCACTTCGGTGGCAGATGAGAATTACCATAGCAGCTTAGATCATATAACCAACTGGAGGCGCCATGACCATACATGTCTAAGCGAAGAAGACTGGCGATTTGCGTGTGATGGCACAAGGATGGCACGTAGTCATGCATTTTCGATAATACGCATGCACACGACAAAATTGACAAACAGACGCATAAACTGGACACAAAGATACCTTCATATGAGTATTCAATGAGAGCTTCTCTCGTATCCTTCGCTGATGCTCGCACCATCATAGCATCTCCAGTTGGTCAAACTCTCGAAGCATAGTGCAGAATATTCCAGAATATTCGAGAACATTCGAGACTGTTCCTGTATTAGCCAGTGGATATCTGTCACGTCTGTCAAAGTGTGTGTTTGCAAGTTTAAGTGATTGTGTTAGTTCGAATGTGTTAGAGTGGGTGTTAGGATGTGATGAATGTAAATGGATGTCTGGATGTAGCACGTTTTGTGTCCGGCAGTTGTGACTTGCTGTGGTCATTTGGAAGAACATATCTAGTTATTGTCGTGTATGGAACAATTCAAACTTGGACTTGTAAATGGCAGTGCAAATAAATTGATCTCGTAAGCTGTATACTAAACATGAGAAATAGAATAAGTATAAGAAAAATACCTGTTCCAAACCCAAATAAGAACATGAAGGATCAAATTTTTAGGACAGCAATTTTAGTAATTTTTGGAAACAAAGTAAAAAATCCTAACCTATTAAATAACATCCTCGCCATTTATAAAAAAATACGCCATTAACAAGATCGCTACAAAACCTGCCAGCTGGCCATAAAAGAAATAAAGAAAAAAGGTTAGGTACATACGTAACCCTTATTTTTCTGGGACTTAACTCATAAAACCCTATTACGAAATATGGACTAGACTTCTAGCACGGAGCTCCAATAATAATGCCCTTCATACATCGTATTTATGTTGGACCTTTACGTCATATGTCGTGTTACATAAAGGACATTGTTTTTCTATGTATTACCCCTAATTCCTATAACATTTCAGTGTATTTCAGATATTCAGTTCACAATAGAACTGAAATTGTATTACCTACTAGTACAGACAATACTAGATAGCACATCAAGTTACCACAATCTGTCAAATTTATTCAATAGATTTTCAACCTTATCACAATAGTGGAACGTTACTGTTCGATTAGTCACATTTTTATCCATGAATTACAGTTCATTTGTTTCATCAGCATTTGTATATATATATTTGTGTATAAAAATATACAAATATATTTTTTGTATAATTCCAACAATATGGGACCTTTCGACTAAATAATTTTATTTTTGAATAAATTTAAAGCTTGACAAATTGTTTACATTATTATCCAACTGCAGGGAAAAGGCCTCGCCATCTTGCTTCTACACTTCTCGATCCTTCGATCAAGCACACAAGCAAGTCTCTATAATAGGTGTCAAGGTGGACACGCCATCTCTTTCAGGGTCAACACAATCTGCGGTTTCTATCCTGGGGTGTCCACTGGGTTGGGTGAATAGTGGTCCATCTCTCTAGATGCATTCGGCTTACGTATCCGGGCCAGTTGTTAAAATAAAATTTCCTCTCAACGCACTTTGTCACTGTACATATTTTAAATTTATAAAACCCACAAAAACCTAGCACAAGTTGTCCTTAAAGGCAAAACATTTGAAGTACAAAATTCCTCGAATCAGAGTTAACTGGAACTGGGATAAGTACTTAGTACAAGACCTTGAAGAAACCGCTTTGAAACCCTTCCGGCGCAAATTACCATAGTAACTAGAAATTTCTTGCTTCTCCTCCCAACGTTAATCTTGTATCCTTATTGGTATTCCGTCTATGTCGATAATGTAAAGGTCAAATGCCAAAGCTATAGATTTATTTACACATCGATATTGTTTTACATTGAAACGATACATCTATACTAATATTATAAAACTGAAGAGTTTGTTTGGTTGAACGCGCTAATCTCAGGAACTACTGGTCTGATTTGGAAAATTATTTCAGTGTTAGATAGCCCATTTATCGAGGAAGGCTATAGGCTACTTTTTATCTGGGTGCGTCGAGTAGTTCCCACGGGACGCGTATGAAACCACTGACAGAAGTTAGTTGTAAATAATATACTAGAAGTGTATTTAATAACTAAAAGAAGAATGGCCGAATTTTCATTACTTATACCTTACCTGATCTAATTAGTAACTAACTTAATTAAATATACGAAGTAAAAGCTACAGGTAATCACAAAGATAATCACGTCAAAGTTACCTTTTCGTGAATCAATTAGGTCATATTAGTTACACCTGCGCTGCGTTTATTATCAAGCTTCAACTTGATAAAGCAGGTAATAAGATCTACCTAGTTTCCAAAACAATGATACAAATCGAAGAGCACTGTACTATTTTTGATTTTACTATTAAACTAAAACAATAGGGCTAGAGTGACTTGGCTAATGGCAAAGCTCCAATCATTTGTAATATAACTCAGCCTACAAAAGTTGTGATAAGCCGTCCAGACCTACAAGCTAAAATGTTTTTCTAGTCGTAAAACTAAGTAGTAGAAATGGAAATAATGATGGTAATGTATGAAATAACGTGGTCATTTCGAAAAAAATGAGGCTTCTATTGACTTTTTCAACGTTAAGACTGTGTTAAGACGGAGCAAATAGAGCTTTAATTTGTAGGCTGAGTTTTTACTTTGGAGATGTTTTTTGTACACAAAATTCGGGAAGAACACAGTAGACAAAATCAAGACATTGATTATGTTAGTTTTTTCTATAGTAATATTGCAGTTTCATCTGCTTTAAAATCAATGTTAAAACTAAAGTACGGGATCTCAAGTCAAGCTAAGTTTCTCCGTCGAATGAGTGAAGTTTAATTTTAAGAAATGTAGCGAATGTTTGAGTGCATCAAGTGCTTTTTGTTTTGTTTCTAATATCGATCCTGAGTTGTTACCTATTTCACTACTGTTTAGGAGAGGTTTAGGACATATTTTTTTATTAATTTATGTTGATGCTTTAACTGTATACATTACTAGCTTCTGCCAGCGGCTTCGTCCGCTTCCCGAGGAAACTATTTCCTGTACCCGGATGAAAAGTAGCCTATAAGCCTTTCTCGATAAATGGGCTATCTAGCATTGAAAGAAATTTTCAAATCGGCCCAGTAGTTCCTGAGATTAGCGCGTTCAAACAAACAAACAAACTTTTCAGCTTTATAATATTAGTCTAGATTATTTCTGAGTATCGGAACTCTTTGTTCACAAATAATCCGGTCTTCTCGATGATGTCAAAGTAGCTCTCAATTAAATCTTCAATGTTACTATCTCAAAACAAAAGCACTTACTTTACCCAAAAATAACCAAAATAGTTTCCACCAAGATTTCTATTTCACTACATATAATATTCGTCTGAAATGAAAACCCCGTAGCGAGACTTTCATCAAATCGACGTCTGCATATGACTCGCGGCAACTAACGTCTATATTTGCAGTTTTGGGACAATTTACTGCATCCTTATATACCTTAGCTTGTGTGCATTTCTAAGCATTTACTGTGAAAACGTTATTTGGTCGCAGGTGGGAAAGGTCTTTGTGAGAGGAGTTTTGGAAATAGTTATAACCTTTTCGCCCGTCTGTGACGCCCAGTAGATTGGCAGTGTTTTATTTCTTGTATTATTATATTTTTGTATACTTAAGAATTACATGTCAATTATTATACATTCTTTTACGTATATTTAAGCCAATTTTCACTGATAAACGTCTGTCGTTTATAAAACCACAATTTGCTTAAAAAAATGAACGAAGTGGAAATTCATACTTTTTGTTTAAAGAAAACTGTCGTTTATGATGTTGGTGCACCTTAAGTTTATTGTAATTAAAATAAACCTAAAGTGCACAGTTAAAGTATAAAAAATAAAATGAAAAATACACTCCTAATACCTTTAAAATAAAAACCCTTTACAGCAAAAATCTCGCAAATTATTTTCCAAAAAGGCCCTTCAACCCTTAAAAGTCAGGGTTTCAATAACACAAGTCCTCACTCTCCCAAATTCCAAGCCTGGCACGGCGCCTGAAATAACAAAACACGCAATTTGACACACACCAGCATTTTAATTACTGTTCACTGTGCCACTATGTACGGGGAGAACGACCATCATTACGTAGAGTTAGGTTTGCTGGAAGCGCTAAGGGTAATGAGTTTACATGATCAGTTTAGAAATGTGAAAGTCTACACGACAATTCGAGGTCCGAGCATCTGTCTAGCCTTTTTTCAACTATGTTATTAGATTTTCTAGCTTCTGATAATAATGATAATAATGGTGTCCTAGCCGATTGCCGGCCACGGCGGCCGTTCTCATATAAGGAGATAAGCCAGCTGCGCAGGACATATTATAGTGCACAAGCATTTACGCAGACACAGGTGCACTCCCTATTCCCTCACTCTCATAACCTGATGGGACGGAAAGTCCGACTCGACCGGAGAGATTAGGCGCAGGACCGACATTAACGTGCTCTCCGATGCACGGGTGTATCAATCACCAACTTCCAACTCCGGGCTGCTTTGTGAAAGTTTCTAAAACCCACAAAGCGATTTCGGCCCGTCCCGGGAATCGAACCCGAGCTTCTCATAACCGATATAGTGAATAATATAATCGTCCATTGAAGATCTATAAGTTTTTAATTAGAGTGGAAAACTGATGATCATGATTTGTTAGAGCTTTTTGAGCTAACTAATGTCAAGTTTATACAAACAAAAACCACATTCCTCAAAACCTAGGCACGTGCTTAAAACTTAAAAAAGTAAAACCGTTTGTTCAGACATCCTAATTAAATGTTTGCTATTAATTAAAAAGTAAGTTTGTTTGAACCCCTCACGACTCAAAGTCAAGATTTTCGTTTTAGCAGTCTGCGAGTTTATGATACTTGCCCTGAAAATGTATTTCACAGGACTTTTGTTAAGTTTCCTTTGGCTTTCTGCAATTTTTATTTTTCCGTTTTGAACTGAACTTAATGTACTAAGTACTCTAGTGCAAGACAACATAATAGGATTCAATTTAACGCTTAAGGGCAAATGAATAATAGTTAAGGTACTGATAAAGATATTTTTGAATTTTTGATCGACCAAAAAGTGCTGTTCCATTGGTAATCCCTCTCTCTCTTCTCACTAGGAGAAGAAATAAGCAGTAGGTAATCACGACGCAAGGCGGATTTTCAGAAGTCCTAATTTCCTTAAAACATTCCTGCATCTATACCACGGAGGACGGAAATATGATCTCTACTCAGTCATTGGTATCCAAGAGATATAGTTGGAAAGATTATATCGGCACTTATGAAATCAATACCGTGCTTTCATATTTGATACGCAGGTGGCTTAGACACTGTCGATCACTATAATATAACATTTTAAATACCTTATCATATCAAGTACTCAAACATCTGTTGAGGAAGCCAGTAGGCGATGCGTGGCGGCTATCTCGCGCTCGCACCCGCTCGAATGTGTGACGAAACGTGCTCAAACTATACGCTGCACATACGTACAGACTACATAATTAGCACCACATAATGTTATGTTTCTTCGTTATTTATTGGTACTTAGTAATAATTTGCAAGACAAGATTTTCGCCGTTTGTCATGAGGTTAAAATTGTTGTTGAAATTTTGAAGTGCGAGTTTTGACGTTGTTATGGGTCTTCTAACTTTTATTTTTGAGATTAATAAATACTAAGGAATAACGTTATTCCAGATATAAAGAGTTACCGTGAGTCTTTGTAAACAAAGAGCTCCAGAAGGAACAAAGGCGGGTTTTAGTCAGTAATAGTCTGACACTCCCTTCCACTGCACCCGAAGAGGACGCGTCATCTGGTGATTTAATACCTCAAAACAATACATAAAACTTAATTCTAGCTGCAGTTTAAAATACTGCTAGAATTTAGAAATACTTTAGTCTAAATTTTGCCACTTTCAACCGCGTAATCCATAAACAATAACTGACTATGAACATTCAAAACCGAAGTCGACGCCACAAAAGTCAACCCTAAGACAAATAATATCGGCGTCGAAATCCCTCCTCTAGAGAGATGACACGCCACGGGAATCCGCACGTGACCGCGGGATCCCAACACTAGAGCCCGGGATCCACGGGATGCCGCGGTAATGACGTGTCCCGATATTTTGTTACGGCAAGGAAAATGGAAAGGGATTTCAATTGTCTACTATGATAAATATATTCCGTTTAAATTTTCTAGTGGAAACCTATTCCATATGAGAGTTATATATTAGAGGAATTTGTTACTCATACTGGTCTGGGATAGTAAATTGAAGACATTAGTTAAGAAAACGTATTTTATGATATCCAACAAAATTCTAAATCTATCCCCAAAGACAAGTCTGAAACCTAAGTTAACATAAATGATATCTAAAACTTTGAAACAAGGTTTACCACGAACGCCAAATATAATTCAATAAAACTTTCCACTAATTGGTGGAAACTATGTTAAATCCTTTGTTCTAACTTCGAATGGATATGATAGTCTAACTTTGAAACCAAATACAGGCAGGTAAACGATTATTTTAAACGCTATTCTCATTTAGTGACTATTTTGCTCGTTTCTGCTATTGTGCATCAATAACGCTAGATTTAGGTTCCAATTTCTGTCAAGAAGAAGAGTGGAATGTGTACCCATTATTTTTGCCTGAAATATCAATGTATTTTAACCCAACTGCAAAGAAAGGTAACATGCGCATAATGTTATTTAATTGACCAATTAATATGTTCAGAGAAAGTCCTATGACACACGAAGTTGTATGTCACAGCAACATTACAAATATCATTAGATTACAAGTTTGAAAACTGACGAAATATTGTGACATTCACCAGTCGAATAGCCCACAAATAGAAGTTATCAAAATTAGCAATACCGATGACTTTTTCTGCTTATATTTCCATCAAACAATATAAAACTAAAGCGCATTACAACATTTACCCAGCCATCGGACCAAATAACCAAAAACACAACCCGATAACAATTGACATTCGCTTTTAAAACACGATCCACCGTTCACAGTCCATTGCGTTTTATTTTGATATGAATAATAGTCGAAGCGTTATCCAGCGAGCGATACATCATTGTCAATTACGGGACTTCAACAGTCGGTTGATTTAATACAATGGCCCATATTTCACAGCGGCGATAGTTCGTAAATTGTTTTAGCTCGGTACCAAAACTCTGGAAAATTGACCGAATTTTCTGACGGAAAAAATACTGTTAACTGATAAGTGGAACATGATTTAGGCTATTCTAAGGGAAGCAGGAATATAATATAAAAGCCAGTTTTTTTTCTGTTTCACCAACGCCTTAAAAAACTCACTTTCTTCTACATAAATCTTCACCCCATACAAGCAATTATTCTCCCGTATCGCGGGTGCTTTGGCAATTTCATGATTTTAATCGTATTCAGAAAGCACTACTTCAGGATTTTCTTTCTTGTAACACAGTATATAATAGGAAAGAGAGAACAATAGTAAAAAGAACTTAATTTGAAATTCAATAAAATCCCAACACTCAACGTCTTCTACAAACTAGCTTGCTGTGCCCATCAGGGTCCATAATTGTGACAAATATACCTAAAATTACCACCTCATGTACATTATAGAATGCAATAAACGTAATGATTATGAGTAAACCACGTCGACTATATTATATACTGCATTGCAAAAAAACAGTACCAAAAGTGAAAAGTCCTCTCACAACTCACGGCAAACAGGTCATGTTTCAAAAGCACATTGAAACTTGTTGATGTCGACAACTGTTTATTTTACGACAATTATGAGGAGCAAGCGAGCTGACCACATTTCATGACAGCGAGTGTACCGAGTACACTGTTGGCTTAGAAACTGTATTTGAGTAAATAGACTACGTAACCATTTGTTGCTAAGGTAACAAATATATCTACAGTGATAAAAACAGTTGGTTGGTAGTTATCGAAGAAGAGAAATTATTTTGGCAAGCATAATGACACCCATGTTTCCATTTCATATGGCTTAAGGTAGCACTTATAGCACACTTATATTATTTGATGAGTTTGAGTTTCATGCCCTTCATAACGACTATTAAGAAGTTCACGTTGCGAATCTTGTTATTGAACATATATTGAAATATGCAATCAGGGGAATTGTATTTAGAAGCTCATACTAGAAATTATAAGACCAACAAATCAGTCAAAAAACTGTTATCCTTCAACAGTAGATTAAATATTTTCAACAAAATTTTGCAGCAAATCAATTAATCTTAACTCCGACTAAAGTATACTTTATTTTTAATCAAAGTTAAGCAACGGTTTATCTTCTGGAAAAAATTGCTCAAGACTTAGGCATATATTAAGGGAAAGAGGATTGCGAAAAGCAATGAACCTTAACTAAAATGTTTAATAGGGCTCCGTACTGAGTTCCGCCTGATTAACTTTGAGATTTCCTAATTAGATTGAAACAATTTGGCGGAATTTATTTAGCTGTTAAGCCTTAGAAAGGAAGATATTGTTCTAACAAAATATGTGTTAAGACGTAGATATTTGGTGCTAAGCTTTTCCTGGAACTGCCAAAGATGTTTATTAAAATGATAATTAAATTGCTGGAAGGCTGCTTGAAGTGGTATCTCTAGGAAGTTTACATAAAAGTATATTATTTCTAAGCAGATTCAAACAGTGTAAAATTTCCTTTAAGCCATATAAGAGTTCGTTGAACTCAATATGATTTCATTCGGCCTTGAAATAAAATTAGAAGTTTCTAAGAAGATTTTTCCATAATACAAGTAACATTAGCAATATTTGTTATTTAATTAAATCTTTAGTTGATTAATAACGTGCAACTAAGAATTTATCGAGGCGAGTATCAAAACAGTACTTACCGCCTGAATTATACGGTTTCAACTACTGAAAACGGCTGATAACTTTCCAATCTGTATGCTAATGCCACTTATAAATCGAGGGGCAGACGAGGGGGTGTAGCGGGGCGAAGGGGAGGGGAGAACTAATTAATTGCCGCGATAGTTCCTCCGTATTATTGAAAGAAGGATTTATGAAAGGGTGGCTACGTTCGACGTTCGGATTTTCTATTAAATCATGGCTGAGGAATAAGAATTAATCTATTGGTTTTCATTATGATGTGGCTGAAAGATGGAAACCTGAGACAAAAGATACGATTGAAGGACCTTAGCGAGCGGTTTTGTTTGAATGAATTTTAAGAAGATGTAAAGAAACTTACAGAACTGGCATCAGGTTTCTGTACAAAAAAAACAATGAGAAATAAAAATGCGACATTATTTGCTAATTCTGTTTAAGCTGAAAAAGGTCCAATAAGGTAACTTGTTAATTAAAAAAAAATCGTACTAATTGATTCTAGAGGCAACGTTGAGACTTAAGTAGATCTAGATACCCAAGGACCACCCAACGAAACCAAATGAGAAATACTTTCAACAATTTTAATTTAGCCAAGATAGCACATACTTATCCAAGATCAACTACTGCATAAATGCAAAAAACTTATAATTGCGTATATCGGTATAAAGAAATCTATATTGGCTAGCATCAACTGCGATGCAGCTAGACTATGCAACCTGCTTTGCGTGTCACACGCTATATTGAAAACACTATAGCATTTTCGCGTCACTCCAAACCTCACGCCAATCAATTCAGCACTTTCATGTACAGTAATTCAGTTGAATTTTGCTTGCTGCGTTCTTTGCAGTTAGGACCTTCTCCTCGATCAATTTTTCTGTTCTTATCAAGTTACTTGTACGATTCGCGAGTCGTGAAGGTGAATTAAGCCCGAACGTGAGTCACCAGATATCGAATATCTATTTCTATTGTTGTTTGTCTAATTTATTTTATGGTGCCCCTATACCATAGGTGACGTAAGTCAGTGTGAGCTAAAGACCTGGTTTTGTTATTGGATATGGGTTGTAGGAACATGCGAGGTGGAATCGAATTGTGGCGATGGAAACGATAGTTGGTGGGATATCGAATGAAATTGATTGTATAAAGTGTGATCGGGTCTTTATTGTGTTTAACTTCTGTTTAAGGCTTTGGTTTCATTGAAGACAGCTTCAAGTGTTGAGCTACTGGGTAGCTTTTATGGATAAAATTACAAAACATTCTTTGATTTTTAATTGTTATTTGGTCAGGTATTAATAGTAAAGCGAGAGTGATTTTATACCTGTAATGTAACCTTTCAACATGTCGTTTTTGCACAATTTTTTTTGGAACGATATAGTGTCCTTTTTATAATATTCACAAATGTAATACTTCAAATTCGTATCACCCAAAAAGCTTCACTAAAAACCGGCTTAAACAAATCCCATTGAAACCCCTAGCTTCAACCCTCACTCGTCAAAAATATTTTTACTGCAGTTTCTACTTCAAAATTACTTTTTCAACGCCCTTGCCTTCCACCTGTCTACTGTTGCGTTTTAATTTAATAACATTGCATGATGTCAGGACACCCTGTTACCAGGATAGACAGGAGTAACACATCTGTTAATTAAAGTGTTATTAATTAATGGATGTATCTCTATTTAATTTAATGGATCCAGTCGTGTATCCATTACACGACTGTATAGGATATGTTAGGATCGTATTTTGGTAGCTGTTTGTGGAATATGTTGAAGGTGTTTAACGGTCGTATTAGAAAGTATGAATAATTTATAAAATTACAATTATCATCGTATAAGAACTGTTAATCCATAAGAAACCTTACAATATGCTGCACCGACCCGTAATAAAATTGGGATAGTTGCGACTAAACACGGCTGGCAATCACAACTTTACGTAGGTATAAAAGAAAATAATATAAACTTAATCAACAATAAGTTTACCTTGGTACAAAATCCCACAACTGCTATTGATAAATAGAAACTCGTCCTTCCAGTAGCTAGCGAAACACCATTTATAAGCGCAAATACTTCTCAAAGAATAAATCCCTAATTATTTCTGCCCACTAAAATCAGATTAATTCTATTTTCATAGCAAGAATACGCTTTACAATCGCTGATAGGTATCGTTGGTGGCACGCAACACCTATTCATTACAGTGCAGATCAAAGGCGTTTGTTAGCCAATCGCGATAACTGGGTCTCTTTTGATAGTAATGAACGCAACGCATCGCTTGTCTTTTGGTATTTTCGGAGTTTATGATGCTGATGAGTGACAAGCGATCTGGTTTGTGGAGTTAGAATTCATTGGTATTGAGGTAAATGGGGTACATAAGATTATCATGGATTCTAACCGGCCGTTTCACAGGTTCCAGATAAAGTTTTAGATAGCTATCTGATACATAATGCCATAGAAAGGAGTCAAAATTAAAAATATTTCTACCGTACTTGCAGATACGTTAATATCTCTAAAACTGGCGCTACTAACACATTATTAGTAAAGTACTTCAAGGATATAGCTTTTACGTTCAAATTACCATAGGCTTTGATCTATCTATATCAATTATCATCTCTTTCAGTTAGCTTATATCTTAATTTATGCCGCTAATAGCCGTTCGTTTAAAATAACGAAATCGATTTTATTATTCGAATCGTTTTAAATGCTGTAATTATTTTCGCCACCCCTCCGCATTCCGTACTTTGTCCCGTTCCCATTAAGTACTGAAATACCGATTTCTCCGAGCCATTATATAAATTAGTTTGGGATTAACGACGTCACCAAATTTATCTGAAATTGTAATAATAAATCACTATTATGATAAGGGTGTTTCTGATATTGATCAATGGATTGTTGAAATTAGCTCATTTTGAATTCCTATACATTAAGAATAGAAATGAGAATTATAGGTACTCAAATCGTATTAGAGACATGCAATTTAAGTATTACTTGTAATTTAATTGAGTTCAATTATATTAAGGTCTCCAAACAAAATACAAACAAGCGTAACACTAAACAAAACAGCACCAGAAATCATAAAATAATACTAAGACATCATCCACATAGACAGACTGCTGCGGTCACACATAAACCACTTTTATGAGCTCTACATACGTTCGAACGCCCCGCAGATAAGCCGGGAAACCTTCGGTGGAAACAGTGTGCGGAAAAACTTTATGTATCCGCCTATCCGGGGTAACATGGACGTACAGAATGAAGAGCAGTCTGATGGAATGGGATCTGTCGGAACCCGTTTATATGATCGGTATTGTTTAAAATTTTTACTTAAATATAATCCTACACCATTTTAGGTTTTTAATTCTGTGCGCTCTCTCAGCCTGGTAAAGGGTTTTATGACCGGGTAGACCATACCAATAAGAGGCTTTTTTACAGAAAATCATCATTAAAGTATCGTACATACCACAAAAAATAAAAAAACAAATGTAAATAAACGTTCTAAAAAAAGCCTACCCTTTTCTTGTTATTCTAGACTAAACTTTTTAACTATAATGTGTGAAAGTCATTTTAGTGGAACAAATTCTTTTTATTTGATGAAAGACAATCATAGACACTCTCAACTTCAGGACAAAGTTATATGCGCTCGAAAGTTTTTGTGAACGTTCTTACTTTAGAGTACTTTTTCTTTTTCCCGGATCAGACTCTACTTTGAATATAAGAACTTGTTGAATTATGAAGTAGATATTGCACGGGTTCAACAAATGTTTTATTTCCACAAAAATATAAATTCTATTGTTTTAGAATCAGTGAAAGAGTCGCACGCCTGAAAATATCAATATTCAATTGTAGATTTCATCACAAAAATGACGAATAGTATTATGCAACTATTTCAAACTATTTATAAATAGATTTAGAAAGGATAAATTAGTTACAAATTGTTTCAATTCATTTAGTTTGGAACAATTAATTTCAGGAACTTTCTAATTTTATTAAGTACGAGTCCCAAGTGTATTGAATTATAAAGTATAATAAGTTACAAAACAATTTAATCTCTGAACATCAGGGGGCACGGCAGTGCCCCCGCCAAGTCAAGCAGAAAAAGCGGCACGGACGTACCATCCTTTTCTCGAAGCAATTCAGGCTATTTTCGACCCACTATAATTTCGTTGTGGATTAAACAAGAAGCCTGAATTTTTAGTAGCTAATTAGACATTGTATAAATACGGTGTATTTAAAATTTCAGACAATTTGAACCTGTAGTTTAAAAATGACGACTTGTTAAAGTTTCTGAATTTTGTCACTCACTGACTCACCGATCATCAAAAGTCTAAGGCACTTCTAGCAGACATAGAAGCTTCAAATTTAGAATACACATAGAGTTTAGTGTCCTTATTATGGGAAAACTTAAACATTTTGCAATTTCGGTCCAGTTTTCTAAATACACTAACTGCATGAATAACTTTGTAATCCTATATAAATGTATAGGATTACAAGGTTACATTTGCAGTTAACGAATAATTACTGTACAATAGAAAATAATAGGTGTAGATAGATATCTACTATATGAAGCATAACGGGAGGGGGTATAGAGTGGGTAAGGGTGTGTTTAGCCCATGAAACTGAACAACACACTCGTGGGAAAATATGTTGAATTATGAAAAAAACGTCTGTCTTTACATTACAAATTCTACTTATGTTCCAAGAGAAAAGTTGTTCAGTTTCCTGGGCTAAAGACACCCTTTACGTGTCTTTTATATATGTAAAGATAAACTCTACAAAAAGAAATGAGATGCCATTAAAAACATCCTGTAAAAAACCCAAGTCTCGCAGCTCAATCTCTCTACCGTAAAAAGTTGTGAGATCCATGTAATACCAAGTCAGTTAATCTATTTAGTCTCTACATAAAGGACCTTCTGTCTTTAGCTATTACATACGTTTAACAAATAGAACGACTTGGCCATCGCATGAAAACACAGTGAATATTAAAATTATATTAGATTCTTTAGTCTGTCGCGCCTCACGCGATTGAAATTCTCGAAACCAATTCGTTAATTGGTACTCTTGTTCGCCATTGAAGTTTCAGGAACATTAACTTCTTTAAGATACTCACCTCAATCATCATATTCTGAAGGACTCTAGTGAGGAATCAGGTTCCTGGCCCGTCGTGCTGTGTAGTGTGGTACATACTAATAAAACCAAATCATGCGATGGCCAAGTCGATCTATTTGTTAAACGTATGTAATAGCTAAAGACAGAAGGTCCTTTATGTAGAGACTAAATAGATTAACTGACTTGGTATTACATGGATCTCACAACTTTTTACGGTAGAGAGATTGAGCTGCGAGACTTGGGTTTTTTACAGGATGTTTTTAATGGCATTAAACTTATTACTCTGTTCCGCTTGATAATAATTTTCATGAGATCATTAGAAATTTTATGAGTATACACGATTTATTTGAGATCAAAAGCGACGATGATCATAACTGGGCCAATAAAGACATCATAAAACACTTACGTTAAGGTTCATGTACCTCGTAGGATACTGACCTCGGCTTTCTCTGAAAAAGTTATACGTCCTACATCGATCAATTTTGTCACACTGTAGGTACATTTCATATTGATGCTAAAGCGTAGACAAACATGGCTAATGTCCCTTGGGTAAATAAAATGGTGACGATAAGTAGTGATCTAGGGTGAACTGCTAAGATCTTGGGGGAAAACGCAAGTACTTGATTTTGATAGACTGAGTTCGTTGACCGAGGTTATGGCCGAAACGGGGAAAGAGAAACGACCAATAATAAATATTTCTTTTAACCTTGATAAAAATATGGTGGTAAGCTTTCCATAGATCTAGGGCATCGCGTACACTTTTACTCATTTAATTATGACATGACAAGACATTAGTTGATTAAGATTCAGACACTTCAAACAATACTTCAAATTCATAAAAATCTAGATCAGATTTTAACAAGAACACAATACAATACAGACTGAGCACAGTAAACAATTCACATTTTCAACAAACAAAACCTTACATCAAAGTCCCTGCAAAACGAAATTTTAAAGTTTTAAATACCCGATGTTTTGGAAACATTTCTTGTTTTTCGTTCAACGATGTTAAAGCGAAAATCAAGAGTCCACTTGGTGAAAATTTGCAAGTCCAATCGCGAGAAATACCAGTGTCAAAGGAATTTATTAAGATGAGGTGGGCCTTGGGGTTGGGTATACTGAACTTTAAATCTGTAGGAGTAAAAAATGTGCGAGATTTTTCAAATAGCTAAACAAATTAATTCCTTTTTGGCTTCTTCGCAAACGTTTTGGGATTAGGGTTCTAGAGTCTGAATTTTTGACGAGGATCTTATTGAGGAAGTGTCAGAAGATTAAAACAGATTTCCTTTTCATAGTGGCTCGATTACGACTAGAGAAGTTTTAAATGTCTCAACAGAAAAGTCTTCAGAAAAACTTTAAATAATTATGACAAATGAGACCCTTTATTTGTAAACGCGATTGCTATATCCACAATAACCTGCAATTCAATTGTACTACCAGCCAATACAATAGAGTGTGTCAGTAACTATCTCGCAAAAAACAATTACAGCAAATAGTTATACGTTTGACGATAACTCCACGAAAGTCGATAGCACTAAAACTAACAAACTGTCGTCAATGTAGACGGACAATTGAAATGAATTGACTTAATTGTAGCTTACTACCATCGTTATCCAATTTTTGAAATTAACAGCAAATGGTGAAAGTTATAAGACTATAAGCTGAGTATTTAAAATTGTTATGTCGTATTGCATTAATGGCTTGGATGTCTGGTTTGTTTACTGTATTTCAAGAATAGTAAGGATTATTCTTTTGCTTTGTTTTAATCTTATTTACTGTGCTATAAGCGCCTTGCTTCATTATTTCTTGGAGATTGAAGCTGGAGCAAAACTTTAAGTTGCTGATGTTAACGAAATTGTAACTTTCATTTTAAGACAGTGTCAGAAATGCCACAAACTGTAGAAAACTACGTAGATATTTGATTGCAAAATATCTAAAGCTAATTCTTTCTAAAAAAAACCTATTATGTTTATAGATATTAAAGCCACAACAAAACGCAATAGTTTCAAGAAAATCTTACAGAAGCAAATGTCCAAAGTATCTTGTTTACGATAAAATCTCAGAACTTATTAACATGTAACCCTCTTTATTCATTAGTTACTAGCTGAGAGGGTGGAGTGGAATCTACGCCGTGTTGTGGTCAGTTTCTATTAGGGTTATCACTATCATGAACTGTATCAAACCCAATATATTTTGCTGTACTTGTTTCGGTTTCTATTTTAGTAGCTTTGTACCTATATGTAATTAAAGTACCTACAGACAACAGCAGGTCAACGTATACGAATCTGTCAAATATTACCAATCTAACATTAACCTACCTCCATTGTGATAAGGTTGAAAATCGATTGCAGAAATTTGACAGATTGTAGTAACTTGATGTGCTGTTGTCTGTACCTAGGATGGTCGAAAGCGTTCTAGATAATTATGATTTGATGATGAGTATGCATTTCTTTTTTTTTTGTTAAATGGTATAACAGCAGGATTTTATAAATCAATAAAGATGAACAATAAATAACGGTTAGCTATTAACGGTCTCAAATTAATTACTATTATTCAGAACAAAAAAGTAATAGGTATCAAACAAAGGTATTCAAAAACCTTCAATTATTCAGAACAAGAAAAAAAGGAATTAAGCAAACGATCGGCTAAGCTCCTTGGAAAACTTCGTTTTAAATTTCTAATAATTTCCTTCAAGTACGAATCCAATTACACCGAAATAGATTCTTTAAACTCTGACCTTACAAAACTGCTTCGAATTTAAAATGGTTTGTCAGATGCGAATTTGATACTGGGAATCTAATTTTACGCCGGTACACATTTTAAGATTTTGATGAAACTTCTATTATACTTTACTAAAGCTGAGTTGCTATGAGAGTAAAGACTACGACTATTTTTACGTTTATCGCGTCATTAGTCTTACGTAATTTGAAACAATAGTTTCTCAAATTAACGTTTACAGTAATAGTCATACTTGTTTCAAAAGCATTATGACTTTCAATGGACTCATCAATATCATTAATATTGGGAACTAATTTTTTGAGCTGTTATTTAAATATTCGAGATGTTATTATGATCAGTTGAAAAACATATTGAGCAGTTATTTAATTTAATGGCGGTTGATTAATTATTGTGACAGTAAAACATGGACAGTAAAAAAAACAATTAGATGGGTTATTTTATCATACAATGTCAATTCTAAAAATAATTGATCAGTCCAATAATAGAATGAGCAGTAAAAATGATGGAATGAGCAGTTCGATAAATAGTTCAGCAGATCATAGCGAGGGAACTCCGTTTCGTCACCTACATTTTTATTTCCGAAATTCATTGTCCATAACAAGTTTGTCATAAACTAGGTTTTAATGGCAAAAACGAATCGCTGTAAATCCGACTCCACGTAGTCTTGTCTGCCCTACCCCTAGAGTGCAATTCAAAATCGCGTAGGCGCGGAGGGGCGAGGCGGGCCGCGAGTTGAGGAGCAGGTGGTTGTAACACTCGCCACCGCGGCTGAGGCTGGCCGGCACAGCCGGCCAGCAAGCCGAAGCTGCGGTGGTGAGCGTTAAAGCTATCTGCGACGATAAACTCGCGTGGGACCGCCGGAGCCCCGCAGCGCCGGAGCCGTGACAGAAATCATGCCTGCTGCATGATGCATGCTTGATTGCATGTTGCCTGCTTGCTTGCATTTTACTACCTCATTGTTTATAGAATTGCTTAGAATGAGATTTCTTACCGACAAATTCCGATTTGTTACTGCCCACACGTAACTGCTCATTTAATCATTTTTACTGCTCATTTAATTATTTTGCTGCTCAGTTATATATTCACTGATCCATTTCATTATTTTTTATTACTCATTTTTTTATACTTTACTGCTTAGTTTTAACTGCTGAAATAGTTATTAAACTTGCCATTTATAATTTTTAACTTACCAAAACTGCTAATTACAACTGCCCCGTTAAATGAGTGCCATTAATATTTACTTCGTCACCTTGATGCCATATTTTTATTTTATATGCATTAGATAGTAAGTTCCTCGTCACCTTATTGTTCTACACTAACCTTAATATTGTTATCTTCATTGTCCTCTCTATGTGTATCACACATTTCAAATGTATCTACTATATTATTAGCTTTAGTTGACAGCCCTGGTATAGGTGAATGTTCTAAGACGGCTAGACCACTAGTCTAGCTCTCATGAATTCCTATACAGTCCAATTTCAATGATTCACTTACTTGTTCATATCAAATGTCAACTTCGGAGTTCACTGAACGATGTAATTTGATGTATTGCTTGTATCTATACTGTATTGCAGTATTTTCAGAACTGTTTTGGTCTGTGAAGGACTGTTTTTAGGGTTCTGTACCCAAAGGGTAAAACGGGACCCTATTATTAAGACTTCGTTTTCTGTCTGACTGTCTGTCTGTCTGTCAGTCTGTCTCCAGGCTGGATCTCAGAATCCGTGATAGCTAGACAGCTGAAATTTTCACAAATGATGTATTTCCGTTGCCGTTATAACAACAAATACTAAAAAAAATAAAAGTAAAATATTAAGGGGGGTCCCCATACAATAAACGTGTGAAAAAAATAACTTTGTTTTTCATACAAATATATGAATAACAAAGTTATAATTTGCGGTCAAAAAATGTTTGTGCTTTGGCTAGTTGTAGGTACGTTCATATTCATAGATAATGGTACGGAACCCTTCGAGTGCGAGTCCAACTCGCACTTGGCCTGTTTTTTATTATTTTATTAGTTAAGTAGTAATAAAATAAAAAGCCCCATGCTGTGAGTGTATTGTCATTATACTTCAGTCTTCTGTTTGGTACTTACTATTTCTATTAGACGAATTAAAGTAAGGATTTCAGGAACAACACATAACCTTTACACGAATGTTTAAGTATTAGCTTTGGTTTCATCACATTCAACTGAAAATGTGTGACAGTCCCAATGTCATCTAACATTTCATCAACAACCACACAGTTAGGCGAGTACCGACCTATCCAATAAATCTTTTAACGTGAAAATTTCCGAAAATAACCCCAAGGTCAAAAGTATTACTTTAACTCTACCACCTGTTTTCAATTCCACCGAAAATTCGATCCGCACTGCAAACAAAATAAACAAGCAAACGGAATGAGGTTTCTAACACTGTCCTCGTTTATAGATAGAATAAAACAGGGATAGAAAACCTTTTGTCTTCAAAGAGGTAGAAAAAGAAATAGTTCTTTATAAAAAGTTCAAATGACTTCTCGGAATGTTAAGTACTGAAACCCAAAGAGTAGAACAGTTGCTTAAAAATTCGCTGAACGTAGCTAAATTCCATTTTCAAATTCATAGTTTGACAAGCCTGGCCTGTAAGGCTTGTCAATCTTGTGGTTGATGATTCAAAAAAGTATCTAAAATAAGATTCGACTTTAAATAGGACTATCATTTTAATTTAAAATATTCATCTCTATAAAGCTGAACATAACATATAAAGTATAGTAGGTAATATATATTAATGTTCAGCCAAAAACTATGTTTAACAAGAAAGGTTTTCCACCACTGCTGGTGTAGACCAGAAGCGACATGTTAGACTATTTTACGACAGTTTTACTACAAACAGGAAAGTCGGAACATGTTTAAAATCCCGCTCTAAATTCAATGTTAAATATGAGATGGATTTGTGATTGGATGACGCTGTTGGTCGTTTCATACCAAATTCCTAGTAGAGAGACCTAACAGGAAAATAGGGTAGCTAGAAAGCCTATGATTCAGGTACGGTTCAATTTGTTGATGAAATTCGAGATGATGGCAGTAAATCTGGATAGGATTCTCAGATCTGGGAAACAAACTATAACGGATAGATTACAGGATACCATAGATATGAATATAATAGCTGGGATTTCATAATGTACCTACTACTTCTACACACAAGACAAATATCATCTGCCTAGCCTTTTCCCAACTACATTGGGATCGGCTTCCAGTCTTACCGGATGCAGCTGAGAACCAGGGTTTTACATGGAGCGACTGCCTGTCTGACATCCACAACCCAGGTAAGATTGTTGAAGACACATTCGTAAGATTGATTGTCAGAGTTTTTGGCTTCTGATTACCCGTAACGACTGCCAAAGGTGGTCAAATGACAGCCAGGTCCCATTAGATTATCGTCCTTTCCGTTAAACAGGTTATAATAAGATGGTCACCCATCCACGGATCGACCGCCAAGCGTTGCTTTAACCTTATGATTANGGACTCACCAGTTTATTGTGCCTTTCGAAACACGGAAGTACCTACTCGTAATGACAAGATGGTCACCCATCCACGGACCGACCGCGCCAAGCGTTGCTTAACCTTATGATCGATCGATCCGCGGCCTTTGACTTAGCCACGAGCTCAAGACAAAGATAATACTATAAAACAAAGGATCCCTTATTATCATTTATATAAACAGTACTAGCCAAACACGTGGTATTGTCATCTTCTTAACGGTCTTGATCTACATATTTCCAAAATATCTTCCAAACATTTCCGAGTCAGTAAACACGAATACCATCAATCCAACACTAAGCGTAACCTTTATCGATCGCTGACACATTGAACTACTATGCAAAACCTCTCAATAGGACTTCTAAATCATGCGCAAACGGACCCTCAGAAACCCACTGGTCACTTAACAACTTTAATACCCGAAAACGGCCTTTAACCTGCCAATCATTTTCAACCATATGGTGTAAAAATAAAGTTCAAAATTGAATGGCAGATGTGGAAGTAAAACAAGTAAGTCTATCGGAAATCTGTTTATAATATTTGGATCGGCTAAGAACAGGTGCATTTTATCGTGGCCAAACGGTGGGATAAATCCAGTTTTTCCGATACTAACTGTGTTCTAATACGTGGACTGTAGTGTTTTCATGAATGTTGTGTAGTCGTGCTGAAATATGTGTGTAATAAAATGGACGATATAACATCGCGTCAGATGTAGCCGTGATCTTACATTTTTGGTTGTGATACCTAACAAGTTAGTCATATTGGACCGGATAATAATATGGTACTAAAGAAACAATATTTTCAGAGGTCTTGTTATTTATCTCTGACTAACTTCCGCCAGAGTACTTCTGCTCGTACCCGGATAAAAAATAGCCTAGAAGTTATTTTGATATAAAAATTATATAACCACCAAGTTTCATCGAAATCTGTCAAGTAGTTTTAGACGAACAAGCATACATACATACATCCTCACAAACTTTAGCATTTATAATATTATTCGTAGGATGGAATATTAGCAGGGTTGTTTTTAAAATTAATTTTGTAATTTTCAGGTATACAAACCAAGATTACCAATAACTGAAGGTTGATGACCTGAAGAACATTTATGGAGAGCATAAAGCAGTGTTGTGACGTTCTACTGAAGCATGCCAAAGCAATGGACTTTGATAGACGCCATGATTGACTGGTGCCCAAACATTATGGCTGAATGCAATGGTTTCCCATGTTTATTCCAAGAGTATTGAATGGTGGCCATTAATTGGAGTTCGACATTGCGTAGTAAACAGTTCTGAAAGCTTTAAACATGCTCCATTTTACATTGAGCACTTAGATTTATTTATTTGTGTATATTGCACTAATTAAGTCTCTGGCGTACTTAGCTTAAAATAGGTATAACAATAGTGTTTTCAATACATGTTGTTTGAGTATAAATAAGTAACCCAAATTTTGTTTGCAAGATTTCACCCGTACACACCAACTAATAAATGAACACGGCACGTCAAATGAAGCTTGTAAAAGTCATGTACCGACCATATTAGTATAATGTTTTTCATGTAATCAAGCAGGTTTTTGAAGACTTCATCCTTATGACTTGATAGCTAACACGATAACTTCCTACAAAAAAGTTACAAAAAATAATACCTGCCAAAAAACACACAAAAGGATTATTATAACAGTATCACATAATAACATATAAAATAAATCTGAATAACAGAAAATAAATAACAACAAGTACACCCAAACACAAAATTCCAACAAAAGGGAATTTCCGTCATAAATTAATAATTATTTCGGTACCACTTAATGATGATGGGGAACGAATGTTTCTCTAATTGTAGACTATAAATATTAATTTTATAGTTATTTTATGGTGAGTGGCATATGAAAATTTCGTGACTAATCTGAATGTACTGTTTCCTTTAGTGACGTTTTTGTGGGTACTTTCAGAGCGTGTAACTGATTTAGTGTCGAAAACACAGGGAGGTGTACTCGGACCGTTAACGCCACGTTTTTTGTAAATAAATAATTTTTCATTTTTGACTAGTTAATTACTATTCCATATTTAAAATGCCAACTGAAACACATGAAATGTTACATAAGGCAACATCATGCTTTTTTATATAGGCAGATAATCGACATTCAGACAACATCAGCATTGTTACTTTTTTCAGAGAACAGTCAAGGCTGATAGACCAACTATGTAACCTAATATTGCTAGAAATAGAGGTACGTTTTCATATAACGTAAGCGATCGTAACGCTGTTATTATTTATTTTCTCAACATAAAAAACAAAAAAAAAATACAAACATACAAATAGAGCACCTCCTTTTTTGGGAAGTGGGTTAAAAATGCATGTGATATTCAACTAATGCGATGTGTATACCTATAATATTTGAGTAATGAGGAAAACATTCAAAATGGCCATTATTTCCAAATTTTTCCCCCGTATATTTGCTCCATGGATTATAACAAGCTACGACGCAGAGTATTAACAAACACACAGAATTCAAGCAAAATTTATACCCCTATATCAGAGGGTGTGAATATTGGGTTCCGTATACGTATAGAGATGTAGGAGTCTTAGCGTCTGTGAGAGTTTTAGGAAAACGTTTCTAGAATTTTACCTGATTTGTTGTTTGCGAATGATGTAAGCTGAATTACCTGGAAAAGAGAAAAGCTTTAGTATATTATGTTTTACAAAATTGTTACTTACAGTTTACGCCAAATTATTTTGCAATTTTGATCTAAGCCATTTAACTTTTGCGTGTTTGTTCGAACAAAATGTCGAAGCGCTTTGCTTGTCCGTAGTTAGCTACTATTGACTTCACAATAGTCAAAGGCAAAAATAATATTATTGCACATGCGTGAGACGTCAAAAATCTATCTTCAGTACTGCTATGTTATTTGGCGTGAACTGTAGAAACATAGGTAAGTACATATTTTATAGATATCTACTTCATTCAAAAGTGAACATAAAAGTTAAAAAAAAAGATTTATTTGTTATTTCTTAATAGTTAAATGATCATGTTTTTGCCATTATTCACAGTAGTTAAATCTTCTGGTTTTCCCCAAAATATTGCTCACGAAATACCCAGTAAACTCCATATTGACCAACGATTACAGCTCATAATTATACTACCGATAATAATCACCGCACAATGGACTACCACTGGGAAATATTTTCACTTAACATGTTCATGTTCAAACTAGGCTACGTAAAAACCTGGATTTATCCGATTGAGCGGAAGAAGACATCACATTTGGATTGTTCGATTGATGACGTTTTTGTTACCTACATGAAAGTATTTTATTGTCTACTTAAGTCTCTATAGTGATGCTGCCGGAGCAGCGAGACTTTTCGAAAGGGTTACCGCGACCCTGGTACACAGAAGATATATGGTGGGTTTTTAGAGAGAGTCTGACACTCTCACGCTGCACCTACAGCAGGAAGAGTACCTTTAGTGATCTTCTATTCATAATACTCGTGTAGTCGTCACATAAACTTTAAACCAAAAGAAAGAACAAAATACAAAAACCAAAGACAATTCAAAACCAGAAGCATTAAATCTCAGCAAAAAGCAAAAAAAAAATCTCTTAAAGAAAAGCAAAGTTGTGCAGTAACGGAACATCCCCAGCCGCGATAAGGTTTTATGCAAAAAAAACACTTAAAAAATAATAATAGCTTGAGGAGTTTCCTCTTTGCTCACTTACAACGCTATTATTTTAGAGTGCCACTTCGGTTAATATACGATTACAACATAACATCTGCAATCTTGTAGACATTAATTAAGTTTCAGGTTTTTGTATCTTTCGGGAGTCGGGACTTCGAGGAAAATTTCCGGAATAAAGTTTGCATAAGAAGAAATAATCCTGGGATCACGCGTGGAAAATAAATGTTGGACTTTAATAGGTTAAAACTTTATCAAATATAATCGTATATTGGTTGTAAGTATTTTATATTGAAAAATAAGAACAACAATTTTGTCTACGGCAAATAGATTTATAACGGTGTCTTTAATCTTCATCACTTGCGATGTGAATGCCTATTGACAATTAACTATTGTAACACTTTACGAGCTTCCACCAGCGTTTCCAAAGGCCCTTGAGAGCTACTCCGCACATCCAGATAAGATGAATTGGTTCTTAAGACTACTTACCACGTTCAAGCAAAGTAAGAAACTCTCAGCTTCATATTAATAAGTATAGATAATTCAGTAGTATAGCAAAATTTTTCCAACAGAATAAAGGACAATTCAAAACAATAGAAGAACAGTCACCATTCTACTATGCAGTGTCTCTTACAAAAACCACTCAGAGGATCCGCGTGGTGCACTCCGATAAAAGGATAAACTACTCTAGCTTTTAATTCTTTGTTCAGTGTAGGCAGCTTTGAATTATACAGGAATATTCTCGCATAACTTAGCGATGAAAAAACATGAAAAATTTCAGCCTGAAATGGACACAACGGTTTATGTAAATCACTGTTATGTTTTGGGAGTCTAATTTTTGTTGTCATTTGGGAAGTGATATGGCAGTTCTTTTCATAAATTCATACGACTTTTGCGTATATTACAATCGCGTTATTATAATTGCGCACTTTTGCGTGTATCTCAAGTTGGATTGGGGATTTCAAGCTATTAAAGTCCAGGTTTCCTCCCTTTCCTTTCATTAGAAAAGTCACATTGGTACTTGTCTGACCAGGAATTGAAACTGAACACTCGTACTTGACAGACTGGTGCTTTAATCATGAATGAACTGGATCTAGCATCACTAATACTATTCTTGCTTAGACAATACAGTTTTGAAGTTTTTCATAAAAGTATGTTTAACACAAAATTCACATACAAAAGGCTTGTGATAATCCATAACTTCAACAAGACACTCAATTTTCTAAATGAGGGTCATACCATTCTATTCAATTTGCAGTAAAGTGCCATCTTCTTTTAAAACCTTAAGACAACGCCAATTTGTGTCGTGTACACAAGCTGTTTTCTTAAACATTTTGAAAATAAACGTTAACTACACTATTGCTACTTCACCTGTACATGCACTAGTAGAGCAAGACAGAAACAACTATAGCAATTTCAAGTCCCATTCTCATTGCACTTTACAAATCTAGCCTCAACTTGTCCCAATGAAAGTTTAAAGGTATTCCAATATGAACACAGACGGGGCAAGTCCATTAGTGGTCGACTATACTACCGTCGATATCGAATGTTTAAGTATCGGACCACTCTAGTAAACGGTACCATTCGAGACTTCGATAATGTCCCCTCTCTATTCTTTGCTTATTAATATTCTGGGCTGGTCATCCATTGTTGATGGATCGTTCGGAGGGAAGCAACTGGTGTGCTGAGGAGCGTGATTTGAAGATATTATGGGAATGAATATTGGGTTACAATTATGCACTATCATGTCCACTTGTACATATGTTGTGTTTCAGATGTACACATGACAGCCAGTATCTACAATTTAACGTGCCTGCCGAAGCAAATTCATTATGATAAGATGGTCACCTATCCATCGAACAATCGCGCCTATAGTTGCTAGACCTCATGGGATCGTTGCTAGACCCTTGCAACTGTTACTTAGCCATAAGCTTTCTCTTCCCTTTTAAAACTAATTTCCTACAAAAACATGAAGATCAAACAATTTGTTCCGATCATAAACAACATAAGGACGAAACAAAAGCCCATAAAAATACAACATCAACACAGAATATAATTCCTTTTATTACAAAAGCCATAAAAGCTTATTTTTGATGATCTAACGCAATTGAGGGTCTTAAGTAATAGCAAACTTTGCTCGTAAAATTGAACAACTTACTTCAACATGTTTCGCCAGTAAGGTGGATTCTGTTTCTAAGAAAATCCAATACACGTGTTCAGTTTCAGAAATATATATTTTATCAAAGGAAAAGCTCGCAAAGTCCTTTGTTGTAAGACCATTAATGTTGAGATGAATGGATGGATGATAATTATGCTTTCAATCGTTATTATGTCAATTAATCGTTTGTAAGATGACGTAAATTATAAATTACATTGATTAGAATCGGATCATAATTCAAAAGGAACACTGATTATTTCAAAATACTTTGTATGTCTGAGAGAAGGAAAATTGTTACAGCCTGTAACAATGCCTTATGTAGGTACATAAACACCTGGACCCTACAAAAAGTTACCAAGGTTTTACGGAATCCCAAAAAAACCTATTGTAGGTAAAGTTTGAAAACTTTCACAAACTGTATAAAACACATTTTCAGAATTCCTTTAGAAAAGAAACATTCAGTAAATAGCCTTAGAATAACTATACCTAGAATTTTGAAAAAGAAAAACGTGATCAACGCTGCAGACTTTCATAAACTTACACCGAACTTATCGTAGAGAATTTTTGCCTAATCTAAACATCTATACATATAATAAAACAGTATAAAAATCGTGTCTGTACATTAAATATTTTTGAAGAAAGAAATGAAAAAAAAAGAGTGAGAATTCGAAAAATTATTGTCTGTTTTATATTTGTATTTTTATATGTTTGTAAACAGATAAACATAAACATACACGCTAATGTCAGGATCCACTGGACGGATTTTGATGAAACTAGGCAGACATATAGCTTATATATCAGAATTACATATAGGATACTTTTTATCCGGGTACGGGAAATAGTTCCTTAAAAAAGTACGAGGGTAACTTTTGGAGGTCGGGTTTTACAGTCAATAAATTTGAGTTCGCTCAAGTTTCGATAAAAGCATGTGGGTTATACGTACAGCTGACTTGTTTTAAAAACAAAAGCAAATCTGATCAAGTTATAAAATTCTTTGCAACACTTGGCTATCATTTTTATGGTTCAATTGTTTGAAGACTTTTAAGGTAAGTGTCCTGTTATGTTCTTAAATTATAATGCAAAAATAATGCAGGCGGGACAAACAAATTACTCAAATATTTACAGTAGTTTACTTTTCTACAAAAGGGTTTAAATAATGTTCGACTAATGCTAAATACAGATTGTACTAATTGTAGATTTGTTTGTCCCGCCTGCATTATTTTTTACTAATGTTTAAATTATATTTTGAATACATTAAAATATACCTTTTGTTCATTATCAACCTTCTTTTATTTACATATATTTACAACATTCTAAAAAAAACTTAAAACTAAAAACTAAAACTAAAAAGCGTCAAAGAATTCCTCCCCGTCGCTGTCGACCGGGAGCGTGCCCAAAAGGCTGGCAGCATTGCCACGCTGGATGGCAATGCTTAGTCTTTGACCAAGGTAATAGCCAGCCCTTTGGTCACGGGTAGCGTCAACCAGCCGCCTAGATAGTTCTTTAAAAATAGAGTGCGCATTCGGACCCCACGACCCGAGGGTTTCAACCCCAAACGGTTCGAAAATATAGTTTCCAACAAGGCTACTATATTTTCGCCGTTTGAGGTTCTCCGCAGCCGCAGCGGCAGCAGCAGCACAACACGCAGAACTTGCAAGATGGGATGGCGCAAGAGTATCGACGCAGGTTGCGTCCCACACTAATGGCCTACCCATCTTCCAAGGAAATAACGTCATCCCGTCTGGTCTCTTACCATCGTCGCGTANGGGCAACAAGAGCACGACGTATGATACCTTTTGTTTATGTAAGTACCGAATAAAATATAATGTACGGTGTACTGTATACTCTTTACACTAAATTATAGAGCTTGTTTTTCCCTTTTTAGTTTGTGGTTATTTTTTGCAGTCGGGTTTTTGTTTTTTTAATAATAACTTTTTTTTTAAATATTAAGCCATGTTATTAAAAAAAATCTTATTTAAACTAAAATGTTAAAGAACGTTCCAGTAATCATTACCTTACAATTTCTAAACCTCAAAAAAAACCTTAAACATTACAGCCAAAAATTACACGGAATTTACAAACTTTGACCCTAAGAAACCAAACAAATTAGTTTATTTACTTACGATTATGTTTCCAACCCCTGCGAAGCAATAAAAAGCTTACATTACAAAACTTACCCGCAGTAACACGGTAACAAAAACCTAAATTTCACCTCGGACACGTGAAATGTTACGAAAACTTTCACGAGTGTTTCCAAATTGTTACGACATTTGATTTCCTCATGATGAAAACTATGCCTAATTTCAATGTTTTTGGGTAAGGGTAAAAGTTGTAGGATTTCTCTACATTAGGGGGTAAAGGTGAGAAAAAATGTTGTTGTTCAGAAAACTTTAATATTATTGGCATATATCACATTGTTTTACATCGTATTTAAGGTTCCGTATCCAAAGGGTCAAACGGAGCCCTGTAACTAAGACTCCTGTCTGTTCAAGTTTTTTAATTTTTATTTGGTGATTCATGGCCAAAATCAAAACAGTATTTATTTAATATTGGTACCATGGTGGTTAACTAAAAAAAAATGCTGCTTAATAACCATACATCAATATCCATTAACTTGCTCAACCCTTTTTTTTTTTTTTTTTTTTTTTTTTTTTTTTT
>NWSH02000505.1:29113-49277 GCA_002382865.2 Heliothis virescens | reverse complement strand
GGGATCGTTGTTACTAATAGATCTTGGCGTGACTGCTTCTGAGAGTAAGTGGTAATAGTATTCTATGTTGTAATGGATTAACTGCATAGTTAATTGAAACGTTGTCCTTACAATAGATCTCTATTGATTAATTTTCCTTTACTTTCAAGAGTTTTCTCGAAATTCTACCCTTGTTGTTGTGTTTGGGTTCGATCCCAGGTCAGGCAAGTGCCAATGATACTTTTCAAAGTTTGTGTGTACTTTCCTAACTCAAAGTTTCTAATTGTTTTCTTAAGAAGATTTTTATGTTTAACTAGCTTCTGCCATGCCAGCGACAATGGGTCGTCATAATCAAAGATCTTTTCCTTCACTGCTTTGCTCCTATTGATTGTAGCGTGATGAAAAGTATACTATAACCAGCTCAGAAGTATTAATAATATTGATACCAAGTTTCGATAAAATCCGTCGAGTAGTTTTTGTTTCTAAACCGTTATACAAACAGACAGACAACAAAAGTTCTACTGATTGCATTTTTGGCATCAGTATCGATCCCTAATCACCCCCTGATAGTTATTTTGGAAATATATATTTTCATGTACAGAATTGAACTCTCTACAGATTCATAACAAGTATAGACAGATTTGTTATTTTTATAGTTCATTTAAAACCAAAGTTATATTGGTTAATGTTTCAGAAGATTATTTTGATTTTTGATTTTGATTTTGAACGCAAGACTATAACTAATATTTTTGGTCATTTTTACTTCAAATTGTCAATCCCGAAACCATCCCGGGATCCCGGGATTGTCTTTATTCAGTCCCGAAATCCCGGGATTGGGAATAAGGGCCGGGATTGCATTCCCTCACGCAACTGCGATCACTGGTATTAGATTGCACGGCGTGACTAATACACAATTTAGTGCTGCGAACACTCCAACCTGGCCACCACAAAGTTTTTTTTCTGAAGAAATAGAAGCCCTTCATAGCTGTGAGTTTTCCTTTGGCATCGCTGCAGAATATAACTAAAGCCAGTAAGATAGTATATTTACAAAATAACCCACCGTCGACGTCAACGTCAGTCATCGCGCCATTCATTCACAAATTCGACATGCGGCCGATAGCGACAGAAGCGGGGCATGGAACCGTTCCTTTACTCCTGTGTACACAATGCACTGACTAACAAGAAAAGTTTTAATAGACGCACCGTGGTCCACGCCTCATTATTTCAAAACACCTATTTTGACAGCCAAGTTGGAAACAGTACTTTAGAAGTTAAAGTGTTTTCGCAATATAAAAGTTGGTTTTATTTTGTTTGAGCAGCGTTTTGGGGAGTTGGGGTACTGAATTTGCTTTTTATGGGGTATTTTTGGTATGTTCTGTTTGCTATGGGTGCTTTGTTTGTGTAAGTGGTGTTCTGTGAAATAAAAATGACCTTATTTCATGAGGAATTTTAAACTATAGATGAAATTACAATCATTGACACAAATAAAACAGATATATCCCAAACAGACTCTAGTTTAATAATTTGACAGGCAACTATTAGAAGCAAATCTTCATTTAGAAGAGTATTTCTAAATATCTAGGCAGCAAGCATTTACTATTGTGATTTTATAGTACAAAATATAATTAAGACTGTACTTACACCTATTTCAACTCATATGAAAGTAAATACAGTATCCACCGTTAATAATGTACGTCGAATGTTTGTAGTTAAAGTTTGAGTTGTACCTCTTATGTAAGTTGTGAGTTTGTTCATGTGGTAACCTCATCCTGTATGTGTTAACTTAAACAACATGTAGTATAAACGTTCTAGGGAGAAAACGTCAATCTAGATAAATATTATAAAGCTGAAGAGTTTGTATGAGCGTGTTAATCTGAAGAGCTGCTGGACCGATTTAAAAACCTTTTTAGGTGTTAGATAGTCTATTTGATGAGGAACCATATATGCATTAGCTCCGAAAACCGTAAATGGGAAATCATCAAACAGTCCCTCTATGGGTGTAGCAGAATTCTACGGACTAAAAACCTCCCTTGTTTCTCCTCAAGCCTTTTATATGCCAGGGCTACGAGATTATTGGAAAGAGCTACCACACTCTTTCCAATAATCTCGTAGCCACCGCCATGCTTAGGTCTCATCAGATCCTTAAACCTTCCCTAAAACTAACATCACCAGACAGTTTTTGTTTTTTTTTTTAGCCTTTTTATCGTGGGCACAGGCCTCTTCTCTTATAGAGAAGGATTGAGCATTAATGACCATGCTTGCTCAATTCGGGTTGGTGATTTCCGACTTACCTATAGACCAGGTTTCCTCAAAATGTTTTCCTTCACCTTTTATCAGCCATTGGTGTCTAAGATATACTTAGAAAGTACACACAAACTTTGAAAAGTATCATTGGCACTTGCCTGACCTGGGATCGAACCCAAACACAACAACAAGGGTAGAATTTCGAGAAAACTCTTGAAAGTAAAGGAAAATTAATCAATAGAGATCTATTGTAAGGACAACGTTTCAATTAACTATGCAGTTAATCCATTACAACATAGAATACTATTACCACTTACTCTCAGAAGCAGTCACGCCAAGATCTATTAGTAACAACGATCTATCTTCTAAAACTAGACACCAACTCCCAAATCGGCAATCCGATTATACCTGCACTCAACTGCAACGATGCCACCCAAAATATCCTATAACACAGCGGTTCTCAAAGATTCATTGTAACCTCTCCATTATTTTTCAAAATTATTTCCGTTATGCCAATTACAAATCGTACGGTACGTTCCGAATGCACGTTTTAAGCATGTACACATGACAGCAGACCAAACTACCGGAATCTGTCTTTTACCAATCAATGAAAAAAATGCGAAACGGTAGAAAATCTTTTAAAAAAATGTGACAGATTGAGGTAGGTTAATGTGCTGGTGACTGTAAAAACGTTACTATAAAATTACAATAGGGAAACGAAATTGTTTTTAATAAAATAAACTACAGGTTTTTTCACACCCAAACCACAATTTATCTTCAAGTATTCAAAAACCACATTCTTGATTCCGAAATCCATTTTTTTCCATCGGTTTAAAAATAATTCAAAACGTAAAGCTTGAGAACCCCTGACCGTTGTTTAAGTCAAACAGAAACTCAAACGCATAACTAGCAACGATCCATCGATCGTTTGTCACGACAAGCGTTTGAACGAGGCATACTTGATAGGAATACCTCGTGTAAGTACTTCGATGTACAGACGACATCAGGTCAACTTACCCGAATCTGTCAAATTTTACCAATCGAACATTCACCTTCGACTATTGCGATAAGGTTGAAAATCTCTTGCTGGAATTTGAAAAATTGTGATAATTTATTGTGCTGTTGTCTGTACTTCGATCTAAGTACTTATATACCAGACTATTTTCAGATCAATAGCGCTTGAATTTGATATGGTTTATGAGACGTGTACAAAGGGCTTAGTAAAAGCTCAGGCAGGTAAGTTAAAATATTGTTAGTTTCAATAGATTTTCAAGAAAAAGTAAAAAGGCGTAAATAAAATAAAATATGGTTTGGGATTGGGTACTATAGTCAGCTGTTATGATCGATTTCTAAAATGAAGCAATGTAAAATGGAAAAATAAAACGATTTGTAATTTTAACTAACGAAAATAGATGCTTCCATCGAAATTACATACCTCAAACTTCATAAAACAATCACAATTTTTAACAAAATTAAAATAAAATATTGCACGCCACAAAAAGTTGACAAACCAAATAAATAAATGTATCACAAACCAGAACTTTCATTCCACAATTTACCACTAAAAAGCCAAATGTCCAACACAATATCCCTTTGATGTTAAAGGTTAGTGCACACATGAACGTCACGGCACGGCACAGTGGCAGCACGGCTCCGTCTCGTATTGTATTTGTCTATTATCAACCTACAAGCTGGATGTCACCCCGCCGTTGGCTTTTTTATATTGAACGTTATCAAACTTTACTTATAATATAAAACAGAAGGACGCGGGAGAAAATTTACCTATAATATAAAGCAGAAGAACGCGGATGTGACCACTGGTGTTTTATATGAGACCAGCTTCCGGCAGCGGTTTCATCCGGATAAAAAATAACCTATGGCCATCCTCGATAAATGGGCTATCTAACACTAGAGATTAGCATGTTCAAACAAACGAACAAACTCTTCAGCTTTATATTTTTAATAGTTTTTTAGTTAGTTTTTTTATTAGTATACGCTAGGTTAGAGCTGTGCCGTGCCTTTTATGTGTGCGATTACCTTAACTCGTTTTCTGCTACCGAGCACCGGTATGCAATAATATTCCCTGCACCGGCTAATTCAATTGGCGTTTGTGCGCAAAACCTCTAATATGACAGCCGACTCAAATTAATTGAATACTCGTAACGTATGTTTGATGTCCCTTTAGTCATTTTGTGTCTGTTTACTGTAATATAGAGCTTGTGGGTGAAATAATTAATGGAAAGTTATGTTGTTTAATTTTGAACACATACGATTGTTAGGGTGAGTTAAAACTTTAACATTTACAATATTCTATATAATCTGTTGTTTTGCTTACTATAGACAAGAATTTGAAGTTACTTATAACCAAATGGACAAATAAGTTATTGAATTTCGCAACTATTAACAGTAACATGCAAGTAATAATGGATAGGACAATATGGAATATAAGTAGTTGGTAGTTTACCCAAAACCAGAAAATCATGGTACTATCGATCCTTCTTTTGAGATCCTCGGCCTTCTTCCTTACAATGCTTTTTTCAGAAAAGGAGGCAAAAGCGAATTCTGGCAAACATATAATATACCTACCTTTAATTGTTCACTAAATTGCAGGATAATATAATATAACTAGCTTCTGCCAGCGGCTTCGCCCGCGCTATACTTGAAATCCCGTTTTTTCCCGTTCCCGTGGGAATTTCGGGAAATCCTTTCTTAGCGGATGCCTACGTCATAACATCTGCCTGCGTCCCAAATTTCAGCCCGATCCATCCAGTGGTTTCGGCTGTGCGTTGATAGATCACTATGTCAGTCAGTCAGTCAGTCACCTTTGAGTTTTATATATTTAGATATTGACTTAATTTTGACTTAAAAGAAAAATTGCTTCCTAACATTTTTCATAGCAACTGTAGCTTCATAACTGTCATAATTGTTGTTTCATAGTTATTACTTTAATAGACTTTAACTGTCTATAAATGGCAATTGCTGTCGTTTATTAACAAGTTTTAATAACTGGAGTAACTCACAATTAATAAATATCTTGAAGGTTTTGCTAACTTTAACTTCTACAGTTTCTTTAATGGACTGTTTCGGCAGACACGACCAAATGGTGGGCTGTCATTTAAACATCTTTTGTACTTTACGGGTATTCAGAAGCCAGTAAGTCTGACAACCAGTCTTACCAAGGAGTATCGGGTTGCCCGGATAACTGGGCTATGGAGTCGCTCCATATAAAACACTGGCTTCCGCCAGCGGTATCACCCGCTTTGCCGTGAGAACTACTGCGCGCACCCGGATAAAAAGTAGCCTATAACCTTCCTCGATAAATAGGCTATCTATCACTGAAAGAATTTTTCAAATTTGACCAGTAGTTCCTGAAATTAGCGCGTTCAAACAAACTCTTCAGCTGTATAATATTAGTATAGATTGGCTCTCAGCTGCATCCGGTTAGACTGGAAGCAGACCGTGCCTAGCCTTTTCTCAACTATGTCGTAGTTGAGAAAAGGCTACGCAGATAAAATTACAGTAACAATCCAAAATTTTGGTGAACCACACAGAATGGCTGAAAATAAACGGATCAAAAAGATAAATGGAGATACAGAGATATCGTAAACATTACAGATATTAAGTTTGCGTGGAATGGTAACTCAATATTTTTGTGTTTGCCCGATGATAAATCGTTCACGCGTAAACAAAATGTAAAACAGATTGAATTTTGAGTTTATGTGCTACATTTATAGACTTTTGTGAGGCAAATGTGTTGCTAGGCGATTTTGAAGCTTCGTTTTTCTTATAGCGAAAAAGCTTGGATTTTCTTTTCTTAACTTTGGGTGAGCAAAAGTTATATTTCGGTTTTGAATGATTGTGCTCATTCATTTTTTTTACTGATAAATATAAAAGCTGAAGAGTTTGTATGTCTAAACGCACTAACCTCAGGAACTACTGGTACGGCTTGAAAAGTTCTTTCAGAATTAAATAGTCACTTATTGGGAATGTCTATTTTTTATCCGAATGCGCGGAGTAGTTCCCAGAAGATGCGGGTGAAAAGGTGAGAAGCTAGTTATTAATATCGTCTAATTTATTATTTATATCTACTTATCAGTAGCATATTACAATGCTAAAATCAACTTCCATTTCATAAAATAACATAAACAGCAATGCATTTAATTACTCGAACTACCAAAACCAATTAGCGATACCAGTAAACGAAATTACGGAACATTTATTATTCGAGAGTAATTTACAACTGCTGAAAGTTTTTCAAAAGTCCCGAGACTATTGGAGTTTGTTAAAGTTCTTTTGAGCTATCAAGAGGCACTTATATAGGAAAAAGTTGCAAATTGATTTACCATTCACAAAGAAATATAGGTACAGTACATTTTTAAAAGCTTTAAGGCTTTATATTGATTTCCTTTTTTGTTCTAGTTTTTTTGCAACATCAAACAAAGTATAGATATATTGAGACTTTCTAGCTGCGCAGACAAGACATATTATAGTGCAGAAGCATTTGCGCAGAGATAAATGCGCTCTCTATTCCCTCACTCTGATTGTCCAATGAGACGACAATCTAACATGACCGGTGAGAGATCAGGCGCAGGATCTACATTTACATGCTCTCCGATGCATGAATAGTATCACCACCAACTTCTAGACTCCATTAGAACAACGAGGCAATTAAAGCTAACTAAGATTTATTAGAAAATAATGGGCATTCATTTATCTTGTTCACATAATATAGTAACCAAAGGTGAAAGTTATTACACAAAACTATAGATGTCGATTCCCAGCACAAAGGTTATCCGGGATACAAACAGCGCGCAAATGATTCGTGGAATTACTAGTATAGGCAATGCTTAATTCTGTTATGTAGGTCAGGTGAAAATACTATGTAGCTTGGATCTAGTGCAGAAAGCTATTTGTGGTAATAATGTCATTTAGGTATTGTATTGTCACCCAGTACCCCATGATGACCACCTCAAACAGGGTAGGCTTTGGAAGAGAGATGGCGGAACGACCTGGATATAACCGCGATTGGTGACACCCAAAGGATCGAGAGGTGTGGAGACGATATAGTGGATGCCATTCGCCCAGCAGATGAACGGACAAGGCAAGGAAACAAAACTTTTATGTGTCCACTTCTTATCACCTCTTTTGTTGAAGTGAAACCTTTGACTGTTAATTTTCGAAGGCTCGCGGGATTATTCCAAAGAAATTCTGCTTATCATTATGGGTAGAATGAGTGAAACCGTGAGGAATAGCCAGTATACGATAATCTGGGTTCTAAAANCTTAATTTTGACTTAAAAGAAAAATTGCTTCCTAACATTTTTCATAGCAACTGTAGCTTCATAACTGTCATAATTGTTGTTTCATAGTTATTACTTTAATAGACTTTAACTGTCTATAAATGGCAATTGCTGTCGTTTATTAACAAGTTTTAATAACTGGAGTAACTCACAATTAATAAATATCTTGAAGGTTTTGCTAACTTTAACTTCTACAGTTTCTTTAATGGACTGTTTCGGCAGACACGACCAAATGGTGGGCTGTCATTTAAACATCTTTTGTACTTTACGGGTATTCAGAAGCCAGTAAGTCTGACAACCAGTCTTACCAAGGAGTATCGGGTTGCCCGGATAACTGGGCTATGGAGTCGCTCCATATAAAACACTGGCTTCCGCCAGCGGTATCACCCGCTTTGCCGTGAGAACTACTGCGCGCACCCGGATAAAAAGTAGCCTATAACCTTCCTCGATAAATAGGCTATCTATCACTGAAAGAATTTTTCAAATTTGACCAGTAGTTCCTGAAATTAGCGCGTTCAAACAAACTCTTCAGCTGTATAATATTAGTATAGATTGGCTCTCAGCTGCATCCGGTTAGACTGGAAGCAGACCGTGCCTAGCCTTTTCTCAACTATGTCGTAGTTGAGAAAAGGCTACGCAGATAAAATTACAGTAACAATCCAAAATTTTGGTGAACCACACAGAATGGCTGAAAATAAACGGATCAAAAAGATAAATGGAGATACAGAGATATCGTAAACATTACAGATATTAAGTTTGCGTGGAATGGTAACTCAATATTTTTGTGTTTGCCCGATGATAAATCGTTCACGCGTAAACAAAATGTAAAACAGATTGAATTTTGAGTTTATGTGCTACATTTATAGACTTTTGTGAGGCAAATGTGTTGCTAGGCGATTTTGAAGCTTCGTTTTTCTTATAGCGAAAAAGCTTGGATTTTCTTTTCTTAACTTTGGGTGAGCAAAAGTTATATTTCGGTTTTGAATGATTGTGCTCATTCATTTTTTTTACTGATAAATATAAAAGCTGAAGAGTTTGTATGTCTAAACGCACTAACCTCAGGAACTACTGGTACGGCTTGAAAAGTTCTTTCAGAATTAAATAGTCACTTATTGGGAATGTCTATTTTTTATCCGAATGCGCGGAGTAGTTCCCAGAAGATGCGGGTGAAAAGGTGAGAAGCTAGTTATTAATATCGTCTAATTTATTATTTATATCTACTTATCAGTAGCATATTACAATGCTAAAATCAACTTCCATTTCATAAAATAACATAAACAGCAATGCATTTAATTACTCGAACTACCAAAACCAATTAGCGATACCAGTAAACGAAATTACGGAACATTTATTATTCGAGAGTAATTTACAACTGCTGAAAGTTTTTCAAAAGTCCCGAGACTATTGGAGTTTGTTAAAGTTCTTTTGAGCTATCAAGAGGCACTTATATAGGAAAAAGTTGCAAATTGATTTACCATTCACAAAGAAATATAGGTACAGTACATTTTTAAAAGCTTTAAGGCTTTATATTGATTTCCTTTTTTGTTCTAGTTTTTTTGCAACATCAAACAAAGTATAGATATATTGAGACTTTCTAGCTGCGCAGACAAGACATATTATAGTGCAGAAGCATTTGCGCAGAGATAAATGCGCTCTCTATTCCCTCACTCTGATTGTCCAATGAGACGACAATCTAACATGACCGGTGAGAGATCAGGCGCAGGATCTACATTTACATGCTCTCCGATGCATGAATAGTATCACCACCAACTTCTAGACTCCATTAGAACAACGAGGCAATTAAAGCTAACTAAGATTTATTAGAAAATAATGGGCATTCATTTATCTTGTTCACATAATATAGTAACCAAAGGTGAAAGTTATTACACAAAACTATAGATGTCGATTCCCAGCACAAAGGTTATCCGGGATACAAACAGCGCGCAAATGATTCGTGGAATTACTAGTATAGGCAATGCTTAATTCTGTTATGTAGGTCAGGTGAAAATACTATGTAGCTTGGATCTAGTGCAGAAAGCTATTTGTGGTAATAATGTCATTTAGGTATTGTATTGTCACCCAGTACCCCATGATGACCACCTCAAACAGGGTAGGCTTTGGAAGAGAGATGGCGGAACGACCTGGATATAACCGCGATTGGTGACACCCAAAGGATCGAGAGGTGTGGAGACGATATAGTGGATGCCATTCGCCCAGCAGATGAACGGACAAGGCAAGGAAACAAAACTTTTATGTGTCCACTTCTTATCACCTCTTTTGTTGAAGTGAAACCTTTGACTGTTAATTTTCGAAGGCTCGCGGGATTATTCCAAAGAAATTCTGCTTATCATTATGGGTAGAATGAGTGAAACCGTGAGGAATAGCCAGTATACGATAATCTGGGTTCTAAAATGTACTGTTTACTATATGATCGGAACTTGTGACAGAGTTTGGGACAAAGCCAGAACATGAAAAAAGTATGCAAATTAGTGTTTTGCATAAAGGAGTTCTGGGTCGGATATAATATACATAGTACCTATGTGTATTTAAATACTGTTGTTGGGCGAATTTTGTTACAAAAGTAAATGTTTTGGCATAAATTGTAATATATTCAATAGACTTATTTATCAGTCAGTAGTTAAGATAGGCGCTAATGGATAGACGGCCGATAGGCCTAACTTCGAATATGAAACTACCATTGAATAAAAATCATTTCAATTGCATGATTAACTTCAAGGCCATACTCTCAATTCTTGGCACCGATCACACCACGTGCAAAACCAGTAAAATCTGGTTAAAGAAAACATTCAAAGAAATCGCAATCGACTGAAAAAACTTCGATGTGTGACGTCACAGGAATTCCCGGCGTCTGCCATAAGAGCGTTTCGCACTAGTGGATTTTGCCGCTCATATATGCTCGGTTTGTCTAAGCGCGATAAAACATATGTCGCGCGAACATACGCGATTTTAGACGTCAAAAGGACGCTGGTTTAAAAGGACATTTTTCATTTAATTGATACGAGTCTATATGGACAATGACACCTCCTCTCAAATAACTTTGCAACCGCATTTAATGCCTCACGCATGTGCTTTTTTGTTCGCACATTTCTTTTTCATACATTTCACAATTTAGAGTTAGTAGCCAACTTCGAAGGGGCGCAAAATTATTTGATGAAAGCTGTATTTTACAACAAGAAAATTCTAAGAAATAAAGGCCTCTGCAAAACTCGAAATAATCAGAAATCTATAGCAGGTTCTAGCTAACAAAAATTGACTGCATTGGATACTATAATAGTTCAAGCACCTTTAGAATCTAAAAGAGCTGGAAAATTAATGAGACCAGGTTCGTTATCAAAGCGATGCACCTTCGTTAGCCAAAACAAGCTTGCAGCGCGTGGTTTGGGAGCAAATTGCAGCAGTGTACTTATCGGATCAATATAAGATTTTCAGTTGAATAGGAATACCATTTTGACAGAGTTTTTTAGTTGGTAGAGATTCAGTACTAACTACTTTAGGATTACTCTAAAAGTTATGAAGGCATAGAGCGATTGCTTATCTGACCTTTTCAGTCCAGTTTACAATAGTAATATTGCCTTTAACAACAGTAATTATTCGACTTCTATTTAGACTTAAAGGACACTATCCAAACCGCAAATGACATTCAAAAATGAATTAATTCGCTTTTCGAAACATGCAAGAATATGGTTATGACAGTCGCAAACCAAACCTTGTTGTATCTAGTGCTATTACAAAGCCACTCCACAGGACTCATTATCATTTTCAAAATTGACTTTCACTATAACCAGTTCAGACTAAAAACCAAACGTTTGCTATTTTCGGTCCAAAAGTACGGTAATACTCTTGATTAAGTTCCGACTTCTGCGCGTGTATGTGTTATGGCCACCATAGATATTCGTTTGACAACCGGGGTCGGATGTTTAACGTGCTCTCAAAATCGTGTAAATTATGGCCTATGCACAGGCCGACATGATAATGGTAATTTAATTTGACGTACTGACCGATTGGACTGGCTCGATTGTTAAACAAAGCTAGCGCAAAATAGACTTCAATCTCATTCTTTTTTTTCGTCAGCCGATACCGATATCATTGCAATGCGTCCTATATGTAGGTAAATATCTATACCGAATAAGACCTCGATGAAAACAATCCGTGGAAAAGTTTGCAGTATGCGGGTGTCTTAAAATGGCATAGGTACTCGCATCCTTAAAGAATATTCATGTTTCAACAAAAATATACATTTATGCGACATAGCGACGAAACAAACGCAATAAAACTTACAACACAAACATTTGTCATCGAAAAAAATATTTATTTCAACACCTAAACTACACAGCTTTCACTTCAAATCCATACAAAATTCACTTCTTGTCGTGTATTGAATGGGCAGCTTTATCCGACTGTTTGGATGATCGCCAATGACCGCAGTTTTGAAATATTACCCACAATATTCAATACCACATCCGTCGACGCTTACTATAATAAAATTAGAGTAAAATTTAAGTCTCGTATTATTTCTGTAGTGTATATTAAATTATGTTTGAAATATATGGCGGATGGATGGCTAGTTAAAATGAATTAATCCACTTCTGCATATTATGGGACCATAAATAAATTTGTTATATGCTAATAATGACATTATCATGCGCCTAGCCTTTTCCCAACTATTGAGATAGACTTTCAGTATAACTGGAACTAGCTAAGTACCAGTATTTTGTATGAATTGACTGCCTAAATCACCTCGTCAACCCAGTTACCCGGGCGACACGATTCCACTGGGTAAGACTGGTTGTCAGTTTTTCTAGCCTTTGACTGTAATGAGTGCCAAAGATGTAAAAATGAGAGCTAGGACCCACCATTTTAACGTGTCTTCCGAAACACGGAGAAACAAAAACAAAAAAAACAAACAAAAAAACCATTACAAAGGTTTTGTGGGGCTTAGCTTAAAATAAACATACCTTTATGTAATAATAAATAAATAAATAATAAATAAAAAACAACGAAAACTACTAAGCCAGTAACTCCTGTTCGACAAATTATAAAAGACAGTTTACACCTAATGTAGACACAACTGATGATGTACCTACTGTGAGATCGCTGAACTCTGAAAGCTTTTTTTTTGCAAGCACGTTTAGACTCTTCAAACAAGGCAGCTAAGACAAGAGCATAACGCGATAGTCTAATAAAGTTAGCAACGCATTTGCAACTTATTTGTCAATTCGGGTATCCATAGGCGGCGATAACTACATACTATCAAGCGAATCCTCTTCTCCTTTGAAGCAAATCACAGGCCAAAATCAAACGCGCAGAAAATACCCACAATCTATACCACCTCTAGAAGGCATTCCGAATCTCGACCAGACACGGAAGGGCTTTCTAATCTATTTCAAACCTAAAATAAAAACGTCGCATTCAATTTTGGAATTCCCAAATATATGTCGTCCGAAACAGTTTCAGTTCAAAATAGATGAACCATCTGTTTTAGCAGACAAGTGTCCCAGAAACTAAAATATACGTTTAGAATTCTACTTGGAGAATTTAACCAACTAGACACGTCATTGCCATGCTTGCCCTTCTGCCGTGCGTCGCACGGTGGGCTGAAAATCGGCTTTCATAGACTTAGGGATTTCAATTTGCAAGTGCTGGATTTTTTACCGGATATCGCTTCTTCTAGTCATTACTATATACGAAAATGACACCCGAGTTATTTTTGGCCAAAAACGAAGGAAGTATAATTTTTTTACGAAAAATTTGTATGGAGCAAGTATGAAAAATCGAATTTTCTCTTAAACGGAAAGTTAAACCGTAATACCCTTGGAGGTGATCATAGTGCTAATTATTTATGATTTTTCTGCTGCCGATTTTCCGAAAAAATTCATGCTGTTTGCTGTGTTTTTTAAAAATCATCAAAAGATTATTATTTATTTTTACGTGTGAAACGATTCCTTTTAGTGTTTATGTGGAAGAACACTGACTTTTAACAACAAATAACATAAAATAACCTCATCCCTTTAATTCTGAACGAGTAAGCAGAGGTTTCTAGTAGATATTTATTAACACAAAATTACTTTTAAAACTTTACATATAACGAAAACACCAAATTACAAGTTGTGTAGTCTTCTAATGAGTCCAGAAAGAAGTGATTAAATAACTACAGTAATTTAGTCTTTTTAATCTTAATAGGCGATTTAATGATTTTTATTACCTCACAACAATACTAATTATAGACTAAATTCAATAACTTCTGATAAGTAAGTTAATTTGTTAATTAGCTGTCTAATGAGATCTTAGAAATGCTATTGACAATTATAAATTTTCATTAGCACACCTTGTGTTGCTAAAGAGGGTAGTTAACTAATTATCGGCGTTTTGCAATAAAAGGGCTAAAATTTTATTTTGTAATTTAGTTTGTTCACAACTGTGTAACTGCTAACACTAGATTTGTAACTATAAAATCCCAGAATGGAAAGTTTAATTACCAATTTAGACTTGTTTGTTCTTCTACAAAGTGAGTGTAGTGAGAATACTTCATTTAATCATGAAGTATTGTTCAGTGCAGTTGTATCCCGCATAGGTGATTGCTTGTCAGCCGAAGATTGTGTTACTCTCAAAGAATTTTGTCGGAGATTTTCGCGAGCCGCTTCACAAAGGTGGCAAAAATCCAACCGATTCCTTGGTGCTTTCAGAAAACTGTACGAAAAGTGGTTGGAGGCAAATATTGATTGGCCGAGTTGTGTGCGAACTTTAGTTCATCAAGAACCAACTGTTGATGAAATGCCAAGAGCATCCTCAGTCTCTCCAGAACCATCGACATCAACCTCCGTTGGAACAATGACAAAAAGGCCCCGAAAACCATTCATAGATCTGGGAAGTAAACAAAAAAAGAGAAGATCTGATGATCACACAGGCGAAGATTCCACTGAATTGGCATATACAGCTGCAGCACGTTTAAAAGAAGACGGACATGGAAATATCGCATCTGTCATCGAATATATGTTGAAAAATCCTGAAGCAGCCACTAAAATTAATGAAACGCTAAAGAAACCGGTGAAAACAGTAATATTTACACCAGAAAAAGCGCTTGGATTGCTTCTTTCACTAAAATTGTCAAAGTGGCAATATATTACGTTGCGAGAGACTGCCATTCGGGAGGGTGCTAAAGATATTTATCCATCTTACTATAAAGTACAACAAACTAAGGTTGATTGCTATCCTCCGAAGCAATCAATGTCAGTGACGGATTCATCGGCTAGGATTACACTTCAAGCTTTACTTGATATCACGGTTACGAGAATTCTTAAAAGCCTTTCTAACGAAATGCAAAACAAGCAGCTAAAGCTTATATCCAAGTGGGGATTTGATGGTGCTTCCAACCAAAGCCGATACAAGCAGAAAATGGAGGGTCAGCAAGATGACTCAAGCATTTTCATGACCTCCTTGGTGCCACTGAAACTGACAGATGGAGATAACACTATATGGACGAACCCAAAACCATGCTCAGTTTTGTATTGTCGTCCAGTTCAGTTTACTTTTGTAAAGGAAAGCGAAGCAGTTGTTCTTGAGCTGAAAAAGCAAATGGATGATGAAATTGAGGCCCTTGTCCCCACAGAGTGCGGTGATAGTAATAGAGTGACTCATCAACTAATGATGACAATGATCGACGCTAAAGTCTGCACTTACCTCTCTAAAGCTAGATCAAATGCATCGTGTTATCTGTGTTTAGCAAAGCCTACCGAAATGAACAATTTAGATGCTGTTACATCAAAGATTGTGTGTTCTGACTTGTACGAATTTGGCTTGTCATCCCTACACGCCCGTATAAATTGTATGGAATGTCTGCTACACATTGCGTATAGACTCGACTTCAAACGGTGGGCAGCAAGGAGTGATGAGCACAAAGAATTGCTGCAGACTAGAAAAAAAAACATCCAAGATAAATTCAAAGACGAGCTCAATCTGATGATTGATATAGTGAAACAAGGCTCGGGAACCACCAATGACGGAAATACCGCAAGAAAGTTTTTTGAGTTTCCCAAGAAAACTGCAGCTATAACCGGTTTGGATGAAGACCTAATTAAAAGATTTGCTGTAATTTTACAAGCAATAACATCTGGAGAGCAGATCGATGCAATCAAATTTAAAGATTATGCCCGCAAAACAGCAGAAAAATACGTGACATTATACGATTGGTACTACATGTCGTCAACTGTACATAAATTATTAATACACGGGGCTGATATAATCCAAAAAAATAATATTGTGCCGATTGGGACTCTCTCGGAGGAAGCATCAGAGTCTCGAAACAAAGATTTTAGGAGATATAGGGAACATCATTCGCGGAAAAGAAACAGGCAAGATTCCAATCAAGATGTCTTAAATATGCTTCTGGTCTCTTCAGATCCCTTGCTAAGCGCACAAAGGCCTAGGTTAGATGCCAAGAAAAAGCAGAGCTTTTTTGCTGAAACTCTGGACTTAATAAAATTTCAAGAAACGGAGTTTGAGTTTTTTGATGTATCCAATCTGGAGGCTGACTCAGAATTAGAATCCGACAGCGAGAGTGACAAGGAAAATTTGTAAAATAATATTATTTGCCTATTTTTGTTTTTAACTTGATTGTTACATTATATTGCTTACGTTTTTAACTTATTTTATTAAAAGTAGGCATATAGGTAATGTCTGGCCCATATAGGTGGGCACGTCCTTTAACACCATAAAAATGCAGGCTTTGTCTATTAATTGATTAGACTTTAGTAAGTAGTTCACTGCTTGAGTTCTTTGATATAGGTATATAGGGGTGCGTGCTAGCCAATATGTTGTTGGAGGCACTTTGTTATGTATTATACCATAATTGACATAGTTTATTGACATGTTAATCAAATATATTATAAATATTTATTGTTGTATTAAGATTCTTCTAATCTAACAGACAGACATGTGTTGCTGTGGAGTTTGTTGCGCCACTTCTTCTTCCCAGCAAAAACACATAGGAAGTGGTGAAGGGCGGGTGTTTTTGGGGCTGTCTCATGTAATTTTGACGTTCAAAAGTGCTGTTTTCAGCCTACTTTGAATAAATGATTTTGATTTCGATTTTGATTTTTTTTAGAAAATAGCATTTTTTATGTTATTTTCTTGTTTAATGCAATCTTAATATTTGGGTTAATAACATAGTCGGACTTCTTAACCTAAACACTAAAAGGAGAACCGATTCATACGGAAAAATAAATAAAAATATTTTGACGATTTTTAAAAAAAAAANGTTTGTTCTTCTACAAAGTGAGTGTAGTGAGAATACTTCATTTAATCATGAAGTATTGTTCAGTGCAGTTGTATCCCGCATAGGTGATTGCTTGTCAGCCGAAGATTGTGTTACTCTCAAAGAATTTTGTCGGAGATTTTCGCGAGCCGCTTCACAAAGGTGGCAAAAATCCAACCGATTCCTTGGTGCTTTCAGAAAACTGTACGAAAAGTGGTTGGAGGCAAATATTGATTGGCCGAGTTGTGTGCGAACTTTAGTTCATCAAGAACCAACTGTTGATGAAATGCCAAGAGCATCCTCAGTCTCTCCAGAACCATCGACATCAACCTCCGTTGGAACAATGACAAAAAGGCCCCGAAAACCATTCATAGATCTGGGAAGTAAACAAAAAAAGAGAAGATCTGATGATCACACAGGCGAAGATTCCACTGAATTGGCATATACAGCTGCAGCACGTTTAAAAGAAGACGGACATGGAAATATCGCATCTGTCATCGAATATATGTTGAAAAATCCTGAAGCAGCCACTAAAATTAATGAAACGCTAAAGAAACCGGTGAAAACAGTAATATTTACACCAGAAAAAGCGCTTGGATTGCTTCTTTCACTAAAATTGTCAAAGTGGCAATATATTACGTTGCGAGAGACTGCCATTCGGGAGGGTGCTAAAGATATTTATCCATCTTACTATAAAGTACAACAAACTAAGGTTGATTGCTATCCTCCGAAGCAATCAATGTCAGTGACGGATTCATCGGCTAGGATTACACTTCAAGCTTTACTTGATATCACGGTTACGAGAATTCTTAAAAGCCTTTCTAACGAAATGCAAAACAAGCAGCTAAAGCTTATATCCAAGTGGGGATTTGATGGTGCTTCCAACCAAAGCCGATACAAGCAGAAAATGGAGGGTCAGCAAGATGACTCAAGCATTTTCATGACCTCCTTGGTGCCACTGAAACTGACAGATGGAGATAACACTATATGGACGAACCCAAAACCATGCTCAGTTTTGTATTGTCGTCCAGTTCAGTTTACTTTTGTAAAGGAAAGCGAAGCAGTTGTTCTTGAGCTGAAAAAGCAAATGGATGATGAAATTGAGGCCCTTGTCCCCACAGAGTGCGGTGATAGTAATAGAGTGACTCATCAACTAATGATGACAATGATCGACGCTAAAGTCTGCACTTACCTCTCTAAAGCTAGATCAAATGCATCGTGTTATCTGTGTTTAGCAAAGCCTACCGAAATGAACAATTTAGATGCTGTTACATCAAAGATTGTGTGTTCTGACTTGTACGAATTTGGCTTGTCATCCCTACACGCCCGTATAAATTGTATGGAATGTCTGCTACACATTGCGTATAGACTCGACTTCAAACGGTGGGCAGCAAGGAGTGATGAGCACAAAGAATTGCTGCAGACTAGAAAAAAAAACATCCAAGATAAATTCAAAGACGAGCTCAATCTGATGATTGATATAGTGAAACAAGGCTCGGGAACCACCAATGACGGAAATACCGCAAGAAAGTTTTTTGAGTTTCCCAAGAAAACTGCAGCTATAACCGGTTTGGATGAAGACCTAATTAAAAGATTTGCTGTAATTTTACAAGCAATAACATCTGGAGAGCAGATCGATGCAATCAAATTTAAAGATTATGCCCGCAAAACAGCAGAAAAATACGTGACATTATACGATTGGTACTACATGTCGTCAACTGTACATAAATTATTAATACACGGGGCTGATATAATCCAAAAAAATAATATTGTGCCGATTGGGACTCTCTCGGAGGAAGCATCAGAGTCTCGAAACAAAGATTTTAGGAGATATAGGGAACATCATTCGCGGAAAAGAAACAGGCAAGATTCCAATCAAGATGTCTTAAATATGCTTCTGGTCTCTTCAGATCCCTTGCTAAGCGCACAAAGGCCTAGGTTAGATGCCAAGAAAAAGCAGAGCTTTTTTGCTGAAACTCTGGACTTAATAAAATTTCAAGAAACGGAGTTTGAGTTTTTTGATGTATCCAATCTGGAGGCTGACTCAGAATTAGAATCCGACAGCGAGAGTGACAAGGAAAATTTGTAAAATAATATTATTTGCCTATTTTTGTTTTTAACTTGATTGTTACATTATATTGCTTACGTTTTTAACTTATTTTATTAAAAGTAGGCATATAGGTAATGTCTGGCCCATATAGGTGGGCACGTCCTTTAACACCATAAAAATGCAGGCTTTGTCTATTAATTGATTAGACTTTAGTAAGTAGTTCACTGCTTGAGTTCTTTGATATAGGTATATAGGGGTGCGTGCTAGCCAATATGTTGTTGGAGGCACTTTGTTATGTATTATACCATAATTGACATAGTTTATTGACATGTTAATCAAATATATTATAAATATTTATTGTTGTATTAAGATTCTTCTAATCTAACAGACAGACATGTGTTGCTGTGGAGTTTGTTGCGCCACTTCTTCTTCCCAGCAAAAACACATAGGAAGTGGTGAAGGGCGGGTGTTTTTGGGGCTGTCTCATGTAATTTTGACGTTCAAAAGTGCTGTTTTCAGCCTACTTTGAATAAATGATTTTGATTTCGATTTTGATTTTTTTTAGAAAATAGCATTTTTTATGTTATTTTCTTGTTTAATGCAATCTTAATATTTGGGTTAATAACATAGTCGGACTTCTTAACCTAAACACTAAAAGGAGAACCGATTCATACGGAAAAATAAATAAAAATATTTTGACGATTTTTAAAAAAAAAACAGCATAAAATTTTTCGGAAAATCGGCAGCAGAAAAATCATAAATAATTAGCACTATGATCACCTCCAAGGGTATTACGGTTTAACTTTCCGTTTAAGAGAAAATTCGATTTTTCATACTAGCTCCATACAAATTTTTCGTAAAAAAATTATACTTCCTTCGTTTTTGGCCAAAAATAACTCGGGTGTCATTTTCGTATATAGTAATGACTAGAAGAAGCGATATCCGGTAAAAAATCCAGCACTTGCAAATTGAAATCCCTAAGTCTATGAAAGCCGATTTTCAGCCCACCGTGCGTCGTTCGCACTACTATATCTCTACTTCACAAAATTTTAATACATTCGTAAGTGACCGCTACAGGCGCTGTAAAATTTGCCATAAGCTCTGTAGGCTCATGGTAGAGGTACTGGTATGTTAGCACATACATATATGTATTGTTCATCAAGTTTATTTTTGACAATTTTATTGCATCCGTGCATAACAATGCGCACGATAATAATTACACAATGAGTTTTTGCGTTTTTAGGGTTCCGTAGCCGAATGGCAAAAAACGGAACCCTTATAGATTCGTCATGTCTGTCTGTTTGTCCGTCTGTCTGTCCGT
>NWSH02000505.1:15970-29088 GCA_002382865.2 Heliothis virescens | reverse complement strand
CAAAAATAAAAAAATAATAATATTAGGGGGGGCTCCCCATACATGAAACTGAAACTAAAAATATTTTTTTTCATCAAACCTATACATGTGGGGTGTCTATGGATAGGTCTTGAAAAATGGTACTGAGGTTTCTAAAACCACTTTTTCCTAAAGTCAATCATTTTAGCGTAAGACACTCCCAAAGTGCCAAAATGTGTGTCCCCCCCCTCTAATTCTTAAACTACCAGAGTGAAAAATCTGAAAAAAATATATGTTATAGATCTCAATAAAAAGTACCAACCAAAATTGGTTTGAACAAGATACAGTCAGTAGTTTTTGATATATAGTACTTTTTCAGTGACCGCAAATTATAACTTTGTTATTCATATATTTGTATGAAAAACAAAGATAATGGAACGGAACCCTTCGTGTGCGAGTCCGACTCGCACTTGGCCGGTTTTTGTTATTTGTTGCGTTTTTCGCAGAGATTTTTGGATAATTCCGGTTGGTTAACTGCTCTAAAGATTTCTCACATCGGCGCGTGAGTATAACGCTTTTGTTCATTTATCTTCAAGCTTTGTGGCTTACAGGTTGGGCAGAGATCCAAGTGTCAATTGTGAATGTATAGAATCGTTTGTAGCCATTAGTAACAAGAAACATGACTTATTTCTTGTAAATCAAATTATTTTATTTCTATAGTTTTTGTTGAGGCTTATTAGACAAGATGACAAATTAAAGATATTGACAGAATATATTTTTTTTTCCTACATCATTTCACACATTGAATAGATACCTATAGATTCCAATTTGCAGAAGAAATGCCCAAACACAAAACATGAAAAGCAAAAAGCGTTTTAGACTCTTCAGGCGCAATATCAGTCGATTTTAGGAAGCATACTTACAGATAAATACAACCACTGCTTATGGTAAACCTATATTAATGCACATTAATCAGACCTCGTCGTTTTGCCATTTTAAAAGAATCTTTACGCTGGACAGTTTAGTTGAACGCACTGATCTCAGGAAGGTCCGATTTCGAAATCTTTCAGATTTAAAATATCCATTTATCAAGAAATTTTATCCCGATGCACGTAGTAGTTTCCTTCTAATACAAGCGTAGTCACAATAAACAACTAGTATATATCTCTAGCTAATGACACTGTAACATAATCATACATTCGTTAATCCTAATTCAATATATTACGCCCAAATACCTGATACAGCACTTGAAATGTGGGTTACCCTACCACCTAAGTTGATCGATCACAATTTCAGTGTGTATATACCAAAGGTACTTCAGTCATGATTGATTATAATCAATCAGTGATCCTTTGAGACTAACAGGCATGCCGAAGTTGGGTCTTCCGCTACTGTTCTAGTTATCGGAAAGCAATAAATATTAAATGGAGTTGCAGCAAAAATTATTGCGAAAATACCATTGTGATGTCATGAGTACTTTGATGTTTGTTGCTAATTAATGAATTTATAATCGTTGTAATATTTTAGAGAACATGTTAAAATAGGAAAAAGAATATAATATCAAATAAGGGGTTTAAGATCTTGCCGGGGCTACGGGATTGCTCGAAAGAGTTTCCACAGCCCTGTAACACAAAGGATAAGGTGTGTTTTATTAAACTAAAAGTCGAAATAATCGGTTACTAATTAAAGGATTTAATTTGCTTTTTATTTACAAGAATACGTAGCGACCATTTTTAGAGGGAAGTGGACCAGAGATAAAAAATATTATTCACCGGCGCGTCATGACACCTGTCAGTTGCGTTCGCAAATCTCAACAGTTTTACTCAATAAAACTGTCACTGACAATCATGTCATGATGTCCAATCCCAAATGAAAGGGTAATACTTGCAAACAGAATAAAAAGCTGTTCGCTTTATGTAAGTACACCTTACACAAATACAGCTTATCATAAATTAATTAACTATCCATAACACTAAAATAGCTTCAAAATTATTACTTAAATACCAAAACACATGAATAAATTCACTATAATGAAAGCTCAAATTGCCTAACGAATGAACACAGGTGCAAAATCAACTCAAGCGCATACGATTCAAGAACACATTCTAAGAGGATCGTGCTAATCCTGTTAACTCTAAAGGATTAGCAGATCTGTGTGACGATGGATACGTCTTCTGCGCAGTCGGGTAGCATTATGAGATTAGATTTTTTAATGTATTTAAATAAGTGCTAATCTTAGGGTGGTTTGCTCCATTTAACTTTAAAGTAAAGCGAATTAAAAACAGCTGCTAAGTCGTCGATTTGACCTATGGGCGGCAATTGCACGACTGGTTATAGTTTGGTTATCGTTATAGTTTAATGGTCTATACTTGGGCTCGTATTTTCTTTTTAAGAACTTAAACTATGAACCAGTGGGCGAGATGCTGTTACTTTGTATGTGCATCCATCCTATAATAGATACAAACGAAGATAAAAAACCGGCCAAGTGCGAGTTGGACTCGCGCACAAAGGGTTCCGTACCATTATATATGAAAAATGAACGAATTTATTACCCACAACTAACCAAAATACAAACATTTTTGCGGTTTCACAATTTTTAGTATTTGTTGTTATAGCGGCAACGGAAATACACCATTTTTGAAAATTTCAGCTTTCTAGCAATCACGGGTAATGAGATACAGCGTGGAGACAGACAGACAGACAACGAAGTCTTAGTAATAAGGTCCCGTTTTACTCTTTTGGGTACGAAACCCTAAAAAGTCAGAAAATATCTTCACTTTTGTCCACATCGGGACAAGAAGTTCTGTGGGGAGAAGTAAGATCTATAATTCAACCAGTCCAAGGCAAAACTTCAAAGGTCACACATCTCACCTGGCACATCAACTTTCTGTACATAACAATTATAAATCACATCACACCCACACACCCGCAAACTCATGACGTCACGAGGGGTTGAAACGTCATCCATTAACGGAACTATTAGGAGCTGTTAATAGATAATACGAAACGCAAACCCCCGTCTTGGTGAGACATTGACAACGTACCTACATGTAGTTACAATGTCAGTGTATTACGTCATGACGTAATAGAATATTAGATATTACTTACAGCATAAACTATAAGTAGGAAAGATTAAGAGATAAATTTCGAGGTTTTGATTGGATTTGAGGATCTTATAGAAGGAAAACATCTTGAGGAAACTTGGACTTTAAAATCTGAAATCGCCAATCCGTCTCAAACATGTGTGGTGATTAACGCTCATTCCTTCTCTATGTGAAAAGAGTCAAGAAATTAGGATGATAAAAAGCCAGATAATGATGTATTAAATAGTTTGTCACATACAACCATACCTAAGCTAATAATGTTAATAGATAAAACGAAACGCAAACCCCCGTCTTGCTGAGACATTGACAACGTACCTACATGTAGTTACAATGTCAGTGTATTACGTCATGACGTAATAGAATATAAGATATTACTTACTGCATTAACTAGAACTTGGAAATAATTAAGAGATAAAATTCGAGGTTTTGATTGGATTTGTGGATCTTATAAAAGGAAAATATCTTGAGGAAACCTAGACTTTAAATATAAAGATAAAAAGTCATTTATTCAAAGTAGGCTGAAAATCAGCACTTTTTGAAGGTCAATTTTACAAAAGACAGCCCCCAAAACGCCCGCCCTTCACCACTTCCTATGCGTTTTTGCTGGAAAGAAGAAATGGTGGAACAAACTCCCCAGCAACACAAGTCTGTCTGCATGGTTGGAAGAACCGGTTCTACAAAGTTCTATATAAAGTGTAACATTGTGAATCCATCTGGAGCAAGCGTGGTGATTAACGCTCATTCTTTCTTAGAGACATGAGAAGAGGCTTATACCCTTATGTGGGATGATAAAAAGGCTAATAATGATGAACCAAATAAATTGCGAAATACAGACAAAACTAGATGTACCAAATGCGTACTAAAACTAAATGTTACTTCAGTACAGTCGTGTCAACTTAATTGTTACGCCGAGTTCCACATTAGGTACAAGGTCTGATGTGTTACAACACGCTAGGATTACTCAATCTATTTGATTAAGTTTCCAGAGATACAGGCTCTGTGACTTCACCAGTTCTAGGGTTTGAAAGGGGAAATAGAGTATCTACAACCATCTTCAATCATATAGCTTCCTTTGTAAAACTAATTTTATCTATCACAATATCTTTAAGCTGAAGAGTTTGTTTGTTTGAAAGTGTTGGATAGCCCGTTTATCGAGGTAGGCTATAGGCTCATTTATCCGGGTGCACGGATTAGTTCCCACGAGACGCGCGTGAAACCACTGGCGCAAGCTAGTTACATAGAAAACTATTACATAATTTTGCACTACGTATAAAATATCATACAAAATATTAATACTGCATAGAAGTGACACAAATTCGCATTAATAACAATATCAATTAATTGCGGACCTATCCCAAAGGAATATTTACCATTTGATGCATTAGACCCACACATATATACATACAGTCACCGAAAACATGCACCCGAATAGCAACCATATGTTAAAGGAAATACAGGTGAATTTCCCATGGTATGTTTTGGGGATATCTAAATTATGGAGTGGGTAGTGACATGGCCATCCGAATTAGTCAAGGGACGAGCCATGTAAAATGTTGATCGATGATTGTGCGGTTTTTAGTCATTTTGCTATATGGTTCCGTATTAAAGTTCGGTTTTGTTGGGCTTTTGGGATTTGGTTTAGTTTGAAGTATATTTTTCCCGTGATAAATTTTTGGTAACTGACGAAAGTAAGTTGCCCAGATATGTACAGAATTTTTAACATGCAGCAAGTCAACCTTTAATAGAGAATCAATCAGCCAGGAAATTTCTTAATATACGATAAGTATGCTATGTGTAAACAATAGCAGTTGCGCATGATTTTACCCGCGCTCCGAAAGAATTGCTTACCGTTACCAGTCAAGGAGCCAAAAATGCAGTTACATTTAACGTCAAAATACAAATATACACGTAAAAATATAAGTACCTCAATATTTTAACAATCCCCACTCAGTATACAAAGTTAGCTACCATACTTATTTCCCACAAACATACCCGACTGCACCTTCACCAAACAGAGGAATATAACGTCTCCCACTTAAAGTTTCATGTTTTTATTATTTTCAAACTACATCCAAGCCGGGAATTTTTAAGCTGCCTCACAGCATTCTTCATAAAGGGAATGGAAAGTGGAATTATTTTATGACGAACTTTGTCTGAGGAGATTTTTTGCCGACACAGCAAAATGAGAAATGCTATGATTAAATTCCTTTGGAAATTGGCGGGATTGCAATTACAACGAACGTCGGGATAACGCGACTACCTATCCTACACTTCTTTTAATTACCGATCATGCTCTCGAATAAAACCTTGTTTGAACTATGTACGATGATTATCGAAAGTAATTTTAAAGAGGCCTATTATTTCAAGATAAGATTTCTTTTGCGCTTGGGAATTATTTCAACTAATCGAAAACACACCAGCTTTGTAGCTAAGTGCTATTTTATTATTAGATTAGAATTACATCTATACTAATATTATAAAGCTGAAGAGTTTGTTCGTTTGAGCGCGCTAATCTCAGGAACTACTGGTCCGATTTGAAAAATTATTTCAGTCTTAGATTGCCCATTTATCGTCGAAGGTTATAGGCTACTTGTTATCCGGGTGCGCGCAGTAGTTCCTACGGGAAAGCGTGTGAAACCGCTGGCGGAAACTAGTATAAAATATGTTTAGGTTCACATTACAGTTCTCTTCTAGCTTCATTTTCTCTTAAAAGAACTCAACTGACGTCATCGTACAAGCAACATTCTCTCCAATATCGTCTTTCACGGTTCACCTATGGTTTTTTGGTCGTCTCCTTCCTCTATATTCCAGTCAATCATCAACTGACATTTTGTTTCCTGATAATTTGCATTTTATTAGCATTTTCATGTACTGTCTTGTACGTAACAAAATTAGCCTTTTTAACACGCTTTTATCAGGTCAATCTGTATGTAACTCACCAACATGTAATCTAATCTAAGGAAACTAATTTAACAATTTTCCAATGATCGTAGCATCATGAAAATTGGCAGTTGTATGTAGTTCAGATGACAATAAAAATACGGTTCTGTTCAGTTAGAACTGATCTCATGATGGAGACGGAAAAAATTAACTGGAACTTAATGATGGGACAGGTTATTATAGCCATGCTAGGATTTGTAAGAAAGGTCTTGTAATAAACTTTCACAACGATTTAATATGGTGCACACATAAAAGCGTAATTTTCTAGTGTTTTTTTACACTTTTTATTTATTTATCGTCCTACTGCTGGGCACAGTCCTCTTCTCACACGGAGAAAAATGAGCGAATCTCATACAGACCTTATAATCAGTTTGTACGTAACATTCAATCATCAAATAACGCGTGTTCAGCACCAACCCAGTCCGCCACCATTCTAAATTCACGAATTAACTTCATCAACTGCAACTACAGAGCACAAAGGCTCAATAAACATTGTCAATCAGTTAGCTAGGTTTGATCAACGCGACTTTGACTGACGTGGCAATTTGAACGCACATGACGTCAAATGACGGCAATGGTTCGACGTTAGACGGGTTTTGACGTGTGATTGTGATATTTTTTTGATGTTAGGAAAAATTTTGGTTCTTGTGAAATGTGGTGTAAGGAAATAAATAATTAAAAATAATATTTGATTTAATTCCAGATGCAGAATGCATGTAGAAGAGATGTTCCGCTGACCGCAAGAAGAATTGGCTTCTTGGCAGAAGGATGGAGATGATATTGTTTTTCGTATTTTCAAGAAGCTAGTAAATCAACCCTTCACAGTAATTTTAACATGAACACACATACACCAATAACTTCAACTAGGCTAACCCAACACAATGGGTACATTTATACCCAATACCATTCATAACATTTTTTTCAATTGCAGTTCAAAGTTCAATTGCAGAACTTCGCTTAGCGAAGGCCGATTATACCATACTAAAAATTAAGTACGCTACGAGAGTGCTACGCTTCGACTACGACTTATTTTCTGTAGCAGTTCGTAGCGAAATGCTACGTCTTTGTCAAACAATATTTAAATCGTAAAAAGAACTGATCAAACCTGATTAGCTTTAAATGTTAAAACATGTTTTTACATTATATTACTGAAATCGTCAGGTAAGATTTCCAAGGTCAAGGTCAAAGTTATGTACTGTTGAAAATCTGGTAGATAAAATACTAAAACAGATCACAATAGATACTAAATTGCGACGTTTAAAAGGTTTTTATAAGATCTGATTACAAATAAAAATCTAAGCATTGTTAAAGTACTTATTTATTTCTATCTTCCTATTTAGTTAAATTGTCATCAGCGGTTCTAGTCTGCATAAGTGACCACATAAATTTTTGTTTTTTCTCAAAACAAGGAACGACCTCACAAATAACTCCAACGAACAATTTGAAACAAATCACACACGACCCTTTCACAATTAGTTTCCACCACTTAAGAAACTTCAAACCCCTATGATTAGTCACTTCGCTAACTAAGTAATCCTTTACTAAAGCCACTTTGAACCCCCTTTTGTCATGTATCTAATTTTGTACAGGAACACACTTATTGATGTTAGAACTTGTGCTAAAGATCATGCAACTTCCTTGTGTTAACTAAATCCTATAGTAGATTTAGCAAATTGTACAAATAGGTTCGTAACTCCATTTTAGGATTACATCAAAGTAATTTTGAAATTTAATTTGGAAAAGATATAGCCCCTTTAATTAGGAGAGGTAATAAATCAGATTCTAGAATCATCCTCCCTTGATCTGTCAGATAACCCCGTAAGAAACTTCTAGTTAAAATAAGTAGCCAACAACTGACTTGGTAACTTATTTTAACAGTAGTTAAAACAAGTTACCAAGTCAGTTGTGCATCCAAAACAGATATCGGTATGTACTTTATCATCAGACCTTTACTGCTTCACTGCAGAGCACAGGCCTTTTCCGTACAGAAAATAATACATGGGCGATTTCGGATTTTTTAAGTCCAGGTTTCTTCAAGATGCTTTCGTTAACAATTATTGGTCACTAAAATACACACAACGTACAACAGTTACATAAAGTACATATTACTACGAGAAGTTATGTACATTGGCAAGGCTAGAGATTGAAGCCACATAATCTTACTTGAGAGGCATATGTCAACCACGACTAGGTATGCCTAGGTATCATCTCAAAAACGTATACTTATAAAAAGCATTCACATAAAAGTATCCTAAGAATTCATTCCGTTACTATCTCATAAACATAATATGTCAACAATACATATATCGATTGTCACACCCATCATAACCTTCGGTGGAAAAACACGCATGCAATTTGCAATAAAACGCCTATAACTTTGCTTTACGACCAGTCAGCCGACTTTACACTGTTCGAAGGTTCAAGTAAAATTTCTGCGAACAATTTAAGTGAAAGCCTGAAGAATGAGGTGTCAAAATAACGTTGATAGGGACTGCCAAAATTGTGCTTTTAGTACTTAGTGTTAGCTGGGAGGTAGGTCGGTTTTTGGCAGTCACTAACGGTAGAAGCCAGAAAGTTTGAGAAACAAGTCTTATCAAGGGGTATCGGGTGGTTGCCCGTGTAACTGTGTTGAGGAGGTCAGGTAGACAGTCGCTCCATGGCTCCATGACTGGAAGCCGACCTTAACACGGCTTGGCTGATGATGAGCCTTCCATAATAAATGGGCTATGTAAGACCGAAATGATTTTTAAGATAGGTGGACCTATTTATATTTCGGTGTTTCCTGTAATTAAGCTCGTTCAAGAACCTTCAGACAGATTTTTGTATTAGTGCCCGTTCGCACAGCCTCTAAATACATTTAAAATTAAACTTTCACAACTGAAGACCAAAAAATTACAATCAACCGAAAATTCAATCAACGCTCCTTCACCACACATTCTTGACAGAAACAAAGGCTTCCAGCTCATCAGAAACGCTTTCATTCGCGAAATCTGTCGATCTTTGACACTTTAATAAAACGTCGTTCATACATCCATATTTCAATGTCTTCTCAAACCCCCCACTCTCCCCTACGCTGTCAAAATTCTGCAACGACGCCGACTTATTAAAGAGTGCCTTCGTGTCTTTAATAAGGAGGATCCTTATATGAAATGTGTGAAATTTGTTGCTGCTTATATGGTTTATGATCGTGTGTGTGTGTATGTTTGTGTGTGTGCATGTGGAGGGGAGGACATATGGGGTTGCAAGATAATAAATTGTCGTCACCTGTCTGACATGTTGGTATTTGAACATAAATTATTGGGAGTTTTAAGCTGTTTTAGAACACTCTTGCAATCTACGGCTACCGCGTATATTCTAAATTCTACTACAAACCACCAAGTAATTTCAACTTCAGAAAATCAACGTGCTAAGATAACAACTAACTAATTTAACGAAACAACATTGAGCCAAAATATTAATCAAAAATTTTGCTCGAATCACTCCGAAATCAATTTGTACAGGCAAATATAGGTACCTAGCAGAAACTTGAAGGCATCATTCAGTTAACTTCGCTAATAATTTATTTTGATGTTGAGAAATTGTTTTGGAAACGAAAAGCATCCTATAGAAATTAACTTAGTGTGCTACTAGTCAAAGAGAAAGTTGCCGACTCACTGGATTGAGGGAGCGCTCGTCTTCAGAGAAGATAAAATTATAGGCTCGTTAACTCAACAATTTAACCTTTCAGCGTATTACTTGTGAAGTTTAGGGTGTCATCGCACTTTTTGTAGGTACCTACCTACTTTTGGCAACTGGAATAATGACGTCATACTTAACGATAATACAAATGAATTTGATATGGAAGGATTAGTTTACAGTATATCCTAAGGCAGAGATATAGAGAAATATGAAGATTTTCATAGATTGAAATTTTCACTTTCACCAGCTTTTTCAGACCCAGAAAAAAACCTAAAACAAATAAATAAATAATATTGAAATTGTTAGTGTTAATGATTGAATTTTGATTCAATTGCATCCAATGTAGCACCTACTCATATTTCCACCCCTGCAAATCATACTCCATTTCTTTTTTACTAGCAGTTCATTAACAAGAAATAACAACCCTTAATATATACATTGATTACAAAAGTCTCAAAACAGTTCGACAGTAAAAAGAAAATAGCCTAAAGCTAGAAAATTGCGTACGAAATACAGCTCAGGGCAAGTTATTAATTTCAGGCTGAAATTTTAAACTGTTCATTCTTAGCTGTGTTCAACTTAATTCTCATCTGGAAAGGGTGTGTTCAGACAGACTGTAATTATATTAAAATGTTAGAAAGGTATGCTTGGTTAATTTATTTACGTAAGTACGTGACGTTAATGCTCAATCCTTCTCCGTGTGAGAGGAGGCCTGTGCCCAGCAGTGGGACGATAAAAAAGCTATAAAAAAAGAAAAAAAAAGTACGTGACGTGTGTGTGTGAGTGTTAAAAACAATGTGTGATATGTGTGGGTAAGTTAATTTTTTACAGGGCTTCTTTTGAGTCCAGAAAAATAAACAAATTAAAAAAAAAAATCAAAGGTATACGAAAAAATAATATCATTTAAAATAATTATTTAAATGATAATTTTAAATCAATCAATTATTTCATTGTCACAAGTTTATTTATACTGTCGTATGCAACGAATACCTGAAATTATTAATATTGTTACCACTACAAGTCATATAAGCTTGAATTTAAGCTTGAAAAAGTTATTTATTATCCTGAAAATATAACACTTATCATATAACACTCGAGCAAAAGGATATTAATGAAACCAAGTTTTTTCACCACNTAAAAAAAGAAAAAAAAAGTACGTGACGTGTGTGTGTGAGTGTTAAAAACAATGTGTGATATGTGTGGGTAAGTTAATTTTTTACAGGGCTTCTTTTGAGTCCAGAAAAATAAACAAATTAAAAAAAAAAATCAAAGGTATACGAAAAAATAATATCATTTAAAATAATTATTTAAATGATAATTTTAAATCAATCAATTATTTCATTGTCACAAGTTTATTTATACTGTCGTATGCAACGAATACCTGAAATTATTAATATTGTTACCACTACAAGTCATATAAGCTTGAATTTAAGCTTGAAAAAGTTATTTATTATCCTGAAAATATAACACTTATCATATAACACTCGAGCAAAAGGATATTAATGAAACCAAGTTTTTTCACCACCCAAACCAATAAACGATTTAAGAAAACACTGACTTTCTTCCTTGTGCGCACATCTTTAGGCATCTCCGTAAACTGTAAAGCGTAAAGAAAAGATTGAGCATGGCAGCTTTTTAATCAAAAACATAAACCGGTGTATATCACGTCATTTCGGGAATAAAACGCGTTTAATAAGGAGTAGGGCTCCTTCGGGGTTTCATGTCAAACGCAGTGTAAAACATTTGAACAAAAATGGGAATGACGAGATAAGATTCATTGTTAAGACGTTTTGAGTAAAACCTGAATATCTCTTTTATTAGAAGAATGGTGTTTGTGCTTTTTTGCTTATTTGTTGCTAGAAAATAAGGACAATCTATGCTTATAATAAAACTGAAGATTTTGTATATTTGTTTGTTTGATCGCAATAATCACACGAACTACTGTGTAAAAAAACTGTCAGTGTAAGATAAGTCCATTCGTAGGTTACTGTTTATTATATGCAGTGCAATTTTGATGCGACGAGGTGACACTTGAATTATACAACCATTGATCTAATTAAACATAAATATCCTCACTCATATTCAGTAATCGTTTGCTTACAAATACAAAATTCACTGCCCAAAATAATTTCAAAAATAAAAAACCCACTCAAACTCAAGGTTCGAAAAATAACTCTCAAAAGTTAAGAAATGGAACGGTTCCAAATGCTATAAAAGGAGAAGCGTAAAGCATCATACGATTCGGCTCACGTGGGCACAGCCGATATTAATTTCTCGGAAATGCACATGTAATGGCAAACCCCTATATATTAGGTGAGTCGGAAAATCGGAACGTGCCGAAAACTGCTGGTGTATGTTACGATTACTGTTAATGAAATAAAAATGAAAGACTTTATGCTTCGAGACAAATTATGGTTTAATAGTATTTGCTAGAATGGTTTCGAATGTGGGAAAAATCCTTTTGTAAAGTTATTAAGAATTATTTAGATGCTAGTGTAGGGATACATTTGTGCGGTGTTTCACTTAACCCCTGAACCAGCAACCAGAAGAGGCAGAACTCAAATTAGGGATTCAACTACAATCACGAATCCCTAAACTATCGGGCGAACTGTTAATTTTCCATGCCTAAATAAAAAGTAAAACGTAGATTTTTTTTACTTAGTCTCCAAAAACACATTTGAATTCAGTAATTACGCTGTGAAATCTTAACAAACAAACTAAATGTCAAGGATTCTATTCTGAATGAAATGAAAAAACTCCTATACTCGGTTATCCAGACACATACCAAAACTTTCCTACGCATCCTAACACAAGAGACCAACACGATAACTTAGTACACAATGTAGATGAGCGAACAGATAAATCAGATGAAACAATAAACTTCCATTAACAGAGCTTGTCGGTATAATTGTTTTCGACCACTGATTACTGTTGACAAGGCCCAAAATAACTTGCTAGTATTTATTTTATCTTTGTACTGGATACCGAAACGTGGGACAAATTGGGCTAAGTTGACAACGATTGTTGAAATGTATAAGAACCTTTTTGTTCATGAAGTTATAGATTTTCTGGATTAAATGAGTAATTGATTTTGATTTGTACAGTAAAAAGCATAACTTCTTTTAATTGTCACTTAAATGTAATGCTTAATTTCTGGAGTCCATGAATTTATACGTTTTTGGAAGCACTCTTTGCTAGGTTAAAGCCGCGCAGACCGAACGATCATTTATGCTAAGCTTGGCGATGTCGGTCCGTGGATGGGTCATCTTGCCATGACGAGTTCTTCAGTGTTTCGGAAGACACTATAAATTGGTGGGTCCCGGACGACATTTGAAAATCCTTGGCAGTCGTTACGGGTAATCAGAAATCAGAAAGTCAACATACACACATCAAAAAAATTTAAGGATATTTTTTCATGGACGATTTTCTTATGTGATT
>NWSH02000504.1:25602-36814 GCA_002382865.2 Heliothis virescens | reverse complement strand
AATCTTAATGCAGTTCCTCAAACTGAAAAAGAGGGCTTAAAGTAACCAAACTTGCTAAATAAAAATAAAATATAAATGTAAGTAAACGTTCTACCACTACCACACGGATCAATCCACCATAAAGTTAAGCAACGCTTGACGCGGTCGGTTCGTGGATGGGTGACTATTTTTCGTAACAAGTTCCTCTATTTTTCGAAAGGCACGTTAGATTTGTGAGCCCCGACTGTTATTAAGACATCTTTAGTAGTCAGAAGCCAGAAGATATTCAGTCTTACCAACCGGTAACTGGTTTGAGGAGGTCAGATAGGCAGACGTTACATTTAGCACTTTCATGTCTGTCATGCCTGGACTGTCAGCTGCTTGTAGCTGACCTCACATAATTCGGAAAAGGCAGTCCAAAACGAATTACAAAACTATTTAGCGTAAGAAGTAATTTGATCAGACACTCATGAAAAGATGATCTTGCATGGTGGATAGCGGGGATTAGTGAACCCTCAAGTTCCGAGTGCTCCACGCCAGAGCCAGAATGGCGAGTATTCCAGTGCAGCTGGATATACAGGGAGCTCGTGATCTCAGTTTAAAGTCCTCCTAGGTCTTTTTATCCCTCAGCTGCTCATAATTGTCTTTGTTGTTTTATTACAATTGCACCGACTATAGTTCTATGGGAAAGGGGAAAAGGTAAGTATACTGGCTATCTCCTCCATTTCTATATTTATTTACAGCATTGCTAATCCGGGATTCAAAAACCGGGGATCGTGCTTGAATAGGCACAAGGATGATCGCCGGTTGAATGCCATTTTTGTCATTACATATTAATATTCTTAGGCGGATGTTGAAGAGTAGCTAACTTAGTGGTGCGTGGTTCTTCAAGAAGCTGACCGCCGTGGTATACCTACCTTCATTTCTATAACTGTGGCTCGATAAGTGAGCTGCAGTAACTTGACCAGCAAATTATACGTCTTTCTAAATCATGATCATCAGCAGGCAGCTAAAACTTCATAGTTTTTCTATTTCGGGTCCACCGTCATCCCATCCCAATAGCTTGAGTAACTTTCCACCATATTAAGAAATAGTCTAACAAAAATTTCTAATGCACCCAAAGACGTACGATGAAGAGTATAATCGTCAGCGAAATAGTAACTCATTATTATCATTAAAGTGGTCTCAAAGGAGCTTCAGGGTCTTCGGCTTTACTTTCGCCTCCCAAAATTTCGGAACTCCTTAGTCTTGTCATTATGGTCTCGTAGAGACATTATCTGTCTAGACTTTTCACAATTATGTATCTTGCGGTCGGTTTCCAGTCTCATCGAATGTAGCTGGGTATCAGTGTTTTAGATTCTTATGTTCTCAACCCAGTTATTCAAATGAAAGTCGAGACCCACCAGTCTAACACGGAGAAACTCGTCATGACAAGATGGTCGCCCATCCACCGGCGTTGCTTCACCTTATAATTGATCGATCCACGCGGCTTTTACTTAGCCACGGGCTCCTCGTGGTCTTGTCTCAACATGCATGATGAGAATGATGGGGAATACCCCGTCGGTACTATATTCCAAATAACCATGCCTCACTCTGGCTTGTCTTCGTCGGCTGATAGAAGTGAAAGATGACAGATTAAATTATCAATCTCTGGCTTACTTTAATTGATCGTCAAAGTCAAAGGTTTATATTTCATACTATCTTCTGCCAGCGACTTCGTTCGCGGATCATGTCGCTTATGCCAACGACAACGGGTCGTCATAATCAAAGATCTGAAACGTCTGATGTCAAATTCTAATACCTCGGGGAAACAACGGGATGCCCGAGATGATTCGAGACGTTGCAGATCTTTAATTTTTGTAAGTCAACTCGTACTTGGCCGGTTTTAAGTGAGAGTGTTATAAACGTAAAAGTAGGCAAATATAATCAAAAAGCTTCGAACTATGGAGCTTCTGATTATATATGATGTGTGGTTCAATTTTGCCGAGGTGTTATCGCCCTTCAACAGCTCATGTTCCGTTACCCGCTTTTGTTGCATTTTTCTTGACAGGCTATTTTTCCCGCCATATTGTAATCGCAGTAGCGACCATTGGCTTGTTTAGTTTTCTATAGGCTACCCACTAATATAAAAAGATTTATGTATTCAGTACTGCATTTATATTACCTTTTTTAAAATTATTCTTAAAAAAGATAGGTAATTTAAATAATAGATTTATTTTTAATTCCATTAATAACAACCAATGTCGACTTTACATTCACTGTTATTAGCGTGTCCCAGTTATCGTCAAAAATATACAAAAAATGCCGAGTACTGGGTCAAGCAGGGTTCTACAAGTACCAGTACATGTCACACGGGATAAAATAATCATAATGAACAAAATAACTTAATTTTATAGGTTAAATCGATAGATCGATAATAAAACTACTTCACCAAATAATCAAACTATTAAAAGAGCCCACTACACCGACAACACAAGACATTTACTGTAGTAAGTCAGGCGTCCGATTCAGTACCTGAATTAACAAAAATATACAAAATTCCTCAGTGCTCAACTTTGATTGCTCATTATTTAGACTCTATTACAATTTTGACTGAGGTTTGTTATTGTTATTATAGCATATGTAACCAAAAATACATTGCAATTAAAAACTTTCAGTTTGACATGGCTATAATTAAATAATTGCAATTTTTCCAAAAACTGACGACTATTGGGACACTGTCGAAATTACCAGCGTTTACCTTAGTTGGGAAAAGGCTAGGCAGATGAGGAGTTAATGCAAGTATTTCTCTCTCTATCTTAATAAGGTGTTGTTGATACAAATAGCACTTGCAAGCAGATAGCACTTTATATTTAAGTTACAAAATAAATAATAAAAGGCCCCACCAAAAACCCAATAAACCTGTCTCATAAAGTCCCAACAAAACATCGGCCGAATATTAAATCGCGTCTAAAATTCTGTACGCACAACCGACGTGATCAGTCGCCCGTGTGTCGGCGGCCTATACAATAATCCTCTAGTTGTCTGTAAACGCCAGCGATGCGATTCGCGCGCGATCGTGCGTTAAATCGCTATACGTGGCATGCATTTTGCGATTATCTGCGTCGTGTGTTCAAGGCCTATATGTTTTTGAAGTAGATTAGCGATTGTCGCGCCAATTGGAGTTAGGACGTGAGTACACTCGTGGTTATTGTGTTAATGCGATTGGAAATTGAGTGGCTGTCTGACAAAATTTTCAGTGGACAGCAGTTGTCTTTATCAGCCAACTAATTCCCGCAGCTGGATAAATAATAGCCTACGTTCTAGGGCTCTAAAGTGTCTGTGTTATTACGGCTATAATAAGTCCACTGCTAGACAAAAGCCTTCCCCAAGCTGGGGGAGCCCAAACTCACCGCGCTGGACATGCGTGTTGATGAGCGCAGTGTGGGATACTTTCAGTTTGGGAGATGCTGCTGTCTATATGTGTACCAAAAGGTCGTTGAAATCGGTTCAGTAGTTTTAGCGCTGATGTACGACAGATGGACAGTGATTTTCGCATTCATAGTAGATATTAAGTACGGCCGTTTCCAATATTTTATCTATCTATTGATTTCTAGAGATAAGAATTTGACATTACTTGTATGGGGCTAATGTCAAAAATCTATCTCTAGTAGGAAAATCCAGAGATAGATATCATATTGAATTCCGCAGTTAGTAGAAAAGTTATTTACTAAGGTTCAACGTTATTTCTAGTACATATTTATACACTCAAGTTTAACTAGGTTTTAGCCTTTTCAGCTCCCTATAATCTCTTAGTTAACTGGTACACATCAGTAGTTCAGCAAGCAGAAGTGAGATCGTTCGTTTAATTATATACAGCGCCTGAGGCAACGTTTGTAGAACTTCGGTTAAGTTTAACTGTACTCGCTTACCGATACCTGCAGTCTGCAGTGGTTTAATTAAATACTAAGGTTTTTGAGGATTGTGAGGTTTCTTAAGAAATACAATAAAGCCTTGGTTCCTTGTTTGTAGTAATGTGACACTCGCTGAAGTTAGATTATCTGAATTAGAGGAACGACTGTTTCCAATATTGTGTCTATCTGTTGTATTGCTTACTAGTAATAGGAATTTGTCATGCCTGGTATGACGCAAATGTTAAGATTCTATCTCTGTAATAAAAAGATAGATAGACTATTGGGAACGGCCGTAAAGGAGAATGGAAACCTTGTGCTTCAAAAAAGTTTGATAAATAAAATGCGGATCATATTTAACAAAATGAAAGTATGATGTAACACGTCTTTAAAATACGCGGATGACTAAGGCATAATTCTCAGTTCAGGTAGTTTTAGACGTTAAAAATACAAAATACGTTATAAAGTTTAGACCTTTCAACATTTTAATTTAGTTACAGGAACCATGCATTCTAAGAAAAAAAACATANATTCAGTACTGCATTTATATTACCTTTTTTAAAATTATTCTTAAAAAAGATAGGTAATTTAAATAATAGATTTATTTTTAATTCCATTAATAACAACCAATGTCGACTTTACATTCACTGTTATTAGCGTGTCCCAGTTATCGTCAAAAATATACAAAAAATGCCGAGTACTGGGTCAAGCAGGGTTCTACAAGTACCAGTACATGTCACACGGGATAAAATAATCATAATGAACAAAATAACTTAATTTTATAGGTTAAATCGATAGATCGATAATAAAACTACTTCACCAAATAATCAAACTATTAAAAGAGCCCACTACACCGACAACACAAGACATTTACTGTAGTAAGTCAGGCGTCCGATTCAGTACCTGAATTAACAAAAATATACAAAATTCCTCAGTGCTCAACTTTGATTGCTCATTATTTAGACTCTATTACAATTTTGACTGAGGTTTGTTATTGTTATTATAGCATATGTAACCAAAAATACATTGCAATTAAAAACTTTCAGTTTGACATGGCTATAATTAAATAATTGCAATTTTTCCAAAAACTGACGACTATTGGGACACTGTCGAAATTACCAGCGTTTACCTTAGTTGGGAAAAGGCTAGGCAGATGAGGAGTTAATGCAAGTATTTCTCTCTCTATCTTAATAAGGTGTTGTTGATACAAATAGCACTTGCAAGCAGATAGCACTTTATATTTAAGTTACAAAATAAATAATAAAAGGCCCCACCAAAAACCCAATAAACCTGTCTCATAAAGTCCCAACAAAACATCGGCCGAATATTAAATCGCGTCTAAAATTCTGTACGCACAACCGACGTGATCAGTCGCCCGTGTGTCGGCGGCCTATACAATAATCCTCTAGTTGTCTGTAAACGCCAGCGATGCGATTCGCGCGCGATCGTGCGTTAAATCGCTATACGTGGCATGCATTTTGCGATTATCTGCGTCGTGTGTTCAAGGCCTATATGTTTTTGAAGTAGATTAGCGATTGTCGCGCCAATTGGAGTTAGGACGTGAGTACACTCGTGGTTATTGTGTTAATGCGATTGGAAATTGAGTGGCTGTCTGACAAAATTTTCAGTGGACAGCAGTTGTCTTTATCAGCCAACTAATTCCCGCAGCTGGATAAATAATAGCCTACGTTCTAGGGCTCTAAAGTGTCTGTGTTATTACGGCTATAATAAGTCCACTGCTAGACAAAAGCCTTCCCCAAGCTGGGGGAGCCCAAACTCACCGCGCTGGACATGCGTGTTGATGAGCGCAGTGTGGGATACTTTCAGTTTGGGAGATGCTGCTGTCTATATGTGTACCAAAAGGTCGTTGAAATCGGTTCAGTAGTTTTAGCGCTGATGTACGACAGATGGACAGTGATTTTCGCATTCATAGTAGATATTAAGTACGGCCGTTTCCAATATTTTATCTATCTATTGATTTCTAGAGATAAGAATTTGACATTACTTGTATGGGGCTAATGTCAAAAATCTATCTCTAGTAGGAAAATCCAGAGATAGATATCATATTGAATTCCGCAGTTAGTAGAAAAGTTATTTACTAAGGTTCAACGTTATTTCTAGTACATATTTATACACTCAAGTTTAACTAGGTTTTAGCCTTTTCAGCTCCCTATAATCTCTTAGTTAACTGGTACACATCAGTAGTTCAGCAAGCAGAAGTGAGATCGTTCGTTTAATTATATACAGCGCCTGAGGCAACGTTTGTAGAACTTCGGTTAAGTTTAACTGTACTCGCTTACCGATACCTGCAGTCTGCAGTGGTTTAATTAAATACTAAGGTTTTTGAGGATTGTGAGGTTTCTTAAGAAATACAATAAAGCCTTGGTTCCTTGTTTGTAGTAATGTGACACTCGCTGAAGTTAGATTATCTGAATTAGAGGAACGACTGTTTCCAATATTGTGTCTATCTGTTGTATTGCTTACTAGTAATAGGAATTTGTCATGCCTGGTATGACGCAAATGTTAAGATTCTATCTCTGTAATAAAAAGATAGATAGACTATTGGGAACGGCCGTAAAGGAGAATGGAAACCTTGTGCTTCAAAAAAGTTTGATAAATAAAATGCGGATCATATTTAACAAAATGAAAGTATGATGTAACACGTCTTTAAAATACGCGGATGACTAAGGCATAATTCTCAGTTCAGGTAGTTTTAGACGTTAAAAATACAAAATACGTTATAAAGTTTAGACCTTTCAACATTTTAATTTAGTTACAGGAACCATGCATTCTAAGAAAAAAAACATAGGTGCAAACCCTAAAATCCACAGCATACACGCTCAGTCATACAAACAAATCAACCCCAAAAAATACACAAAACTTAACCCTACACATTCTTTCCCCCAACACGAAAATAACTCAAGACCAAAACACTTGAATAGGGCCTCTTAACCTAGATTCAGGCAAACAGGCTGTTTAGTTGGTGCCTAAAGCCGTCTAGCGTCAAAACATCATTATTGCTGAACGGAACAAACAGCGGTAAAGGCCGGAGTTAGGATTAGGCTGAGAAGTAGGCATAAGGGTGGCATTATATATATCAAATACTAGCTGTTTTTCCGCGGTTTCACCCGCGTCCCAGGGGAACTTCTCTCGGGAATAGTGTCTCTAGCAACAGAATGTTAGAATGAATTTTCCAAATCTTAGTAGTTTCGAAGCCTTTAGAGTACAAACAAACAAAAAAATATCCTCTTTATTAAATTAGTTTCGATATAGAGATAACTGCCTCGTTGGTCTAGTTGTCGCATAGCCGACTGTTGTGCACGAGGAATGGGTTTGGTTCCCGCGTCATACCGAAATTGCTGTATGAATGTGCATTTGGGAGCATGTTAATGTCGGTGCAGCGCCTGATCTCTCATCGGTGGTGTCGGATTGCCGTCCCATCGGACTATGAGAGCGAGGGAAAAGGGAATGCACCTGTGTCTGCGCAAATTCTTGAACACTATGATACGTGCTGCACAACTCGTTGATCTCCTTATGTGAGAACAGTCGCCGTGGCCGACAACGGGCCATCATCAGTAGATAATAAAGGAATATATCGTAAAATCATCAAATGACGTACAGACAACAGTACATCAAGTTACCACAATCTGTCAAATTTCTGTGTTGGTGTACTTCATTTGTACAGACAACGGCAGGTCAACGTATACCAATCTGTCAAATTTCTGCAATAGATTTTCAACCTTATCACAATTGTGGAAGGTAGATGTTCGATTGATGAAATTTGACAGATTGGTATACGTTGACCTGCCGTTGTCTGTACAAATGAAGTACACCTCATCCAAATGTCAGTCACTGCTTACCTACAAACTACAATGCCGTGATTGGCCAGAATACTACCTCCGAAATACTCGGACATTTCGAATTGTAGCCAGATTGGCTCATGAATAAATTTACTAACACTTGTTCATAGTACTCTGAATGCAAACTGCACAGCTTTAGTATTCGCAACTTGATACGAATACGACGATTAATGTCACTGAAACATGAGTTAAATCATATTGTTTTGTATTGTTCGTGGTATCCAAGAATGATATTGCTAGGCAGATATCCCTACTTCCCTACTAATATTATAAATGCGAAAGTAACTTTGTCTGTCTGTTACGCTTTCACGCCTAAACCAGTGAGCCGATTTTGATGAAATTTGGTACGGAGATAGAATAGTCCCTGAGAAACAACATAGGCTAGTTTTCATCCGAGTACGGGAAATAGTTCCCTCGGGAAGCGGGCGAAGCCGCTGGCAGAAGCTAGTTGAAAATAAAGCTTAGAGTGCGTCCTGCAGGTGCGATTCGCGAACGTGAACGCAAAACCTCACGTAGACCACTTCCAAAGAAATAAACTGTTATTTTCGCCGCACTGCACTGCGCTGCGCATCCCGTTGAACCCAGACCCAGAATAGAACTATGCCGATATGACAAGGGCCTATTCGTCGTTTAAGCCAAAAGACGTCCTCTGCTGGGCTAAGGCCTCTCCCAGGGCACGCCAGTTGTCGCGGTTTGCAGCAACCCGCATCCACTGCTTTCCAACGACCTTGGCTAGTTCGTTTGTTAATTTAATGGCGAGCCTGATGATGATGAAAATTACTTTGTTTTGTGAATTGTGATGTGTATACCCGTAATATATAATCCAATCTAACTAACTCTGGAGTAAAACTAACGTGTGTGAAATGTGTTCTAATATTATTTTAAATCTGCATGATAACCATGCATATTTAATATTGTTGGCCACACAGAATTGTATTATAAATCACGGTAAGATCCTAATATCAACATTTCAATGCAAGTAGATAAATAACTCTACCTAATTCCGACCTCTGATGATAACGAAACAACGTGCTTTTTTAATATCTAAAATCGAACCTCTCACTTTCTATCTTTTATTCAAGTCTCTAAAATATGTCACAATTAATTGCTGACACTTATTGAACAATACGCATAAATTCTTCTACATATAATCTTTATACGCAATGTATTTTATCCACAACAGAACAAAATATATAAACAAACAGCCCATTTTAAACAAAAAGGTTTAAACATGTTTCGCGGGCCGGACACGGCACGGAACGTTCGTGCTCAAACTCAATTTCCCGTGACTCCGGCGAGCCCCACCGGATTTATAAGTTTGCTTTTTATGCGTTAACTCCTAAACTGATTTGGAAGTTTGTACGTTTGTGCCGTACCCAATATTGGTTTTGTCTCGAACTTTTTGTGTCTGACCTTAGCGTTTCAGAACGGTCTGACGAAGGTGTGTGAAATGGGGGTGTGTTGTTTTGAAAATAGCTGGTTTTGATTTTAAAACGATTTGAAAATATTATACTAAGTATATCTTAGACACCAATAACTACAAGTAAAGGTGATGGAAACGTCTTGAGAAAATTTGGACTTTATAATCTGAAATCGTTAATATACTTTTTGCAAACGTGGTGAATTAAACACTCATTCTAATTAAACCTTCTCTGTGTAAGTAACAAATTAGGTCAATGATGACAATTTTCACTCGAATTTTAAGATAAAACTTTATTAACGTTAAGATTTTCATGCAATTATAACTTGAAACTGCATACTGATATTTGCAGCCGGTTTCAGAAGTCCCAGATAAAGTTTTATCTGACAGATACTGCCCTAGAAAACATTGTTAAAATTGTAATTTCTATGGCACTATTTGTCAGATCTTCTTCTTCTTATCTCACTCGCTGCAGGTTTAATCACCTAACTAGCCCAAGTGTCAGAGTTTTCTCAAATCAGGCGGATTTGAGATGATGGTCTCACTGATTTGTCAGATACCATCGATTTATTTACAAAATATTTCACCACTTCCCAAAAGTACCAAAATCAAAAAAGCATTTATTCAAAGTAGGCTGAAAATCAGCACTTTTTGAACGTCAAGTATACAAAAGACAGCCCCAAAAACGCCCGCCCTTCACCACTTCCTATGTGTTTTGGCTGAGAAGAAGAAATGGTGGAACAAACTCCCCAGAACAGATTAAACTCTGAAGCCCGTTTCACACAGGTACCTGAAAAACAAGTCCAGGAAATGGCCAGTATATCCTGAAAGCTGCCCCAGTGAGCTATGACTTTGGCTAATAGATAAACTACCGTTGGTCGTGGACTATAGCCAATTCCTAAACCCAGTCGTAAACGTTTCAAGTTTTCTGTCTATTTTGAAAGAATTTTATGTCTTTTCGCGATTTTTTTTTTGGATAAATTGATTACTAGATCAAAGACCAGTTACTTACAGGTTCTGGATAAAGTTCTAGATAGGTGCCTGATAGTTAACCATAGATGTTTTTTTAATTTTGCCTACTTTTTATGGCATTCAGCCGGAGATAGTGCGGCTTCTCAACAAAGTATTTTTTTTAATCGGTGCGAAAATATTCGGTGACTTTAAGGTACAAACAAACAAACGAAAAAATCTCGTTATAATAGTTTAGATCAACTTATCACAGGTTCTTAATAGCAAACAGCTAAATTTCCACTAAAAAACATAAACACGTCAAAATTTTCACCATAACTGATTTCTAACTCAAATACCAATCCAGACCTTATCTCCAATAAAATCTTCAGCTTTATATAGTTACATCTTAATCCTGAAGTCATCACCCTTCGAATAAGAACCCAAAACGTCGGATTAACTATCCACAAAAGTACTAAAACTCCAAGCCTAGACATTTTAGCGCTCGTAAAAATATTATGCCGTCTACATACATAAACGTTTGGTCTTACTGACGACTTAAATTGGAGAAAACTGATGTATATATTTATCACGCATCTGCCCGTGGTTTCACTTGCGTCCTAATGGAACTACTTTCCCGCATCTGGATGGAGATGAAAAGTATTTTTTGCCCATTTTCTGGTGCTAACCTATTTCTCAGACCAAATTAATTTAGAAAAATACATAAATTTGTGTGTTGTCCAAAATATGTGTACAAGTCGCGAAAGTTTAAAAATATTTCAGTCAGTCGTCCCTTAAAAACTGACAACTGTCAACTAAACAAAAGATTCGGTAGCACTTTAGATGAATTTCTTAACAAATATTTCTACGACCTTTAAAAATAATACCGCGACCTCGTTTCAAGCTCAAAGCCATAAAAATAATGAAAACAGGCGTAAAACACTATTTATTGTTAGAAAATCATATTGTAGAAAATTGTTGAAAGCTGTAAAATGACTGGAATGGTTCCTTCGGGTTTAATACTTATACTAGCTGTTTTCCGTGGTTTCGCCCGAGTTTTTCTGCTTAGGGAAGTTACTTATATACTTTATCCCCTTTTTTTTTTTTTTTTTTTT
>NWSH02000504.1:0-16968 GCA_002382865.2 Heliothis virescens | reverse complement strand
AGTCGATATATACGTATGTAACAGTAGTCGTATGTTCAGAATTGTCTGTTTTGGGAGTTTCTTTTCAATTTTGGGAGTAACCAAAGAGAACGATTGTTTTACAAAGCCCTAATTGAGCCAAAGTGACCAATTCTGGTCTGGTCGTTCGACAGAACTTTCAAAGAGGTTTGGCAGATTAGGTATCCACATCCTATCGTTCTGTGTGTTTCCAAGACAGGCAAGAGTTAGCATTTAGACTTCCACAAGAACGTTCAAAATATAAAGGTGCGACTCCTCCGGTGTTTGGCTTGACACACAGAAGGTACACAACACAAATGTTTCTTCTGACCTATTTGCTCTAGAAAATAGTAATAAATTGAGAACGTTCACTTTGAAAATATTGATTTTGAAAATATTAAGCCAACTGGGCTCGAACACATACTAGCACAGGTGCGCACACATTTTTTGTGCTCGCGGACAAAGATAATTATTTTTGTAGAATTCCGCTTTAACATAGCTGTATAAGTGTTTATATTTGAAAATCCGGTGGAAAAAAGGGAAGTTTCTCTCCTGTTGTGAAATTATACACCTCAAAAAAAGCGGCTAACTAGGTAGATGGTAATGTGAGTGCAGACACTGATTTCTTGAACTCACATTCATTTTTTGCAACTATGTTGGTGTTGGCGCCTTTTCGAACCGAATGTAATTGAGTACCAATTTATTATCTTCGAGCAGCTACCGGCTACCTATTTAATCTTCTCACCTATATTTACCTGGGCACAACGTTACCCCTTAAGACTGTTTGACATGCTGTCTGGCCTCTAACTACCTGATACCTTTGACAGACTCAAATCTTACAAACTTCGGTCGACCAACCCGTGCGGCTATTAGTAGGTAATCTGCTAGCTCATCAGTTACTTGCATACCTATGTATTTTAGTGTAATGGGAATAATATACCTACGGTAGGTAATGCAAAGTATTTTGGCAGTTCTATATTGCCCACGTAGACGAAGTCGCGGGCAACAGCTAGTTGGCAATAAATTTAGAAATAGCGTGTGGGACGCGACCTGCGTCGATACTCTTGCTCCATCCCACCTTCCTAGGACTGCGTGTTGTGCTGGCTCTGCCGCTGCACAAGCAGAGAACCTCAAGCGGCGCAAATATAGTAGCCTTATCGGCAATTATATATTTGAGCCGTTTGGGGTCGAAACTCTCGGGCCGTGGGGTCCGAGCGCCCTTCTGCTTGTTAAGGATATTTCCAAACGCCTTGTTGACACTTCTCGTGACCCAAAGGCTGGCCTTTACTTCGCCCAGCGACTAAGCATTGCCATTCAACGTGGCAATGCGGCCAGCCTCTTGGGTACACTACCGGTTGACAGCGATGAGGATCAATTTTTTGATGCGCTTTTTTAATAGTTCTTAGGTTAAGTTTTTTTTTTGTAATAGAATAAGGTGATTGTAAATATATGTAAATAAATACCCTTTGATACATAAAAAAAAAAAAATCTAATTAAAAAATATTTTATTTTTTAAAATTACGGTGGATGTGTGTTGTAAAGAAAGAGGAAAACTGAATACTCGAAGAAGATGTCCAGGACAGAGCGAAGTGGAAGAACGGAAAGCAAACCCCGTCACATGACGGGACAAAACCTAGGAAGAAGAAGAACATTACTGTAGAGATATAAATAAAATAGAATATAATAATCCATTGAGATAACCAGTCTAATCGTCTTAAAACTAACCTAACTTACTCTCCTTCAGGAAAGCACCTGTCATTAGTGAGCTTGTTGACCTTCTATCCAATTTTATACACCTAACCTTTAAATAAAAGTGTGTTCTGTTTAAACACACTTTGCTAAGCAACCTACATTTTCGTGACCTTGAGAATACCCTCAATTTTCTAGGGAGCTTACTTTTACCGAGTACTATTTATTCGCAAAGATTTTGCGCCCGCCGACCCATTTTTTTGAGGGCGTGCAAATATTTATCTTAGCTATGAAATTGCAAATAATGGTTCGTCACAGTGTTTATTTTATTAAAAAGGTCTCATTAAGGATCTATTTGAGTGGTACGACATTTTTTAGAAGAAGCAATATAAGTAGATGGTGGACCAGAAATAGAGAATTGATTTGACCTTGAATTATCTCTCGGCTTTTTATGGATTCAGGGTACTGAAAAAACTAGCCCTTGATGACCTGGAACCCTAACCAGCCAATAACTGACAACTTGGTACACTCATTAAAGTCCCTTTAAACCCTTTGCAAGTTGCTCTTTAGGGTTTCATGCCCAAAGAGTAAAACGGGACCTTATTACTAAGACTTCGCTGTACGCGCGAACGTAACACTACGTGCTCGAGTCGGACACGCACTTGGCCGAACTTTAAGATTTATACATACCTACATACATATTTTCTGTAATCCCACCAATTACATGGTATCTTATTGACTGACTCCTGCTACCATCTTCATAAGTCACACGAACTATAGTTTTTATCCATACCAGTAGTAGATCAGTAGTTTATAGCTGTTAGGCATATAATTGCTTAATCGATAATATAATGGTGCTCCTCTAGTGTTAATTGCACTAATTGATTTATCACCCTCTTGTATGTTTAAGTGCCTTAATTAACTCATTTAGTCAATTGTTTAAATGTATGGTAAGTACAGAAGCAAATAGGTTAGGTATACCTATTGATTATGTATACAAGGCTAGGAAATCGTGATTCGGTGATTTTTTTTATGAAACATACTCGTTGTGCCCTTCGGCTTTTCTCTATCTCAGAGGGACTTAAACATCTGAATTTTAATGTTTACTGTTCTATCTTCATCTATTGTTAATATAATGACTTAATGTATGTGTTTATGAGCCCTATGGATATGACACAAAAAAATATATAATTACCAGGAACTCAACTTACATAGTTACAAAAATAGATATAATGCCTCTTTTTCACTCGCTGCCACTCTGTGGATGCAGCGTGAGGGAGTGCTAGACTTTTACTGATTAAAACCCACCGTGTTCCTTCTGGAGCCCTTTGTGTACCAGGGCCGTGGTAACTCTTTACCATACACTGCCGGACCTACACAGCAAACCTATGACCGCAAACATGTGCCCCTAGCAAAATCAATTAATATGGAATAAGTTAGTAATATTCAAAGTATAACAAAATCAAAATCAAAAAGCATTTAATCAAAGTAAACAACAACACTTTTCGAACGTCAAAATTACATGAGACAGCCCCAAAAACGGCCGCCATTCACCACTTCCTATGAGTCTGCTTGGAAGAAGAGGTGGTGCAACAAACTCCCCAGCAACAAAGACCAGTCCCGAATATTTCCTGCATCATACCCACCCGACGATCGGATACAACGTTTCGTAGGAACAATCTCATTAGTCGTGAATTTCGTGGCCCTCCCAGCGCAAGATTTATATTGTTATGCCTGAATCTTAAGCCGATGTTATGTAGGTACATTTGCATTTTATCGTAATCCGATCGATGAGTGATTAGTTTTCTTATCCGGGATTCATTGTGGGTATTTATTTGGTAGAATTACTGTATTTCGCAACTTAACTGGTTCGAATATGTGTAACAATGAAACTTGTGATAAAATGTCGTTAAAACTACCAATGGTTATTTAGGACTCCCAGTTATTAGTCGTATTGCTTTAGGTGCTCAAATAATACATGTATAAACCTGCTAATTATAACTGAAGTCATTAAAGTTTGAATAAAAATCATGAATAAGTCCCGCCTCTACCAGGGCGGATGTGTCTTCGAACTATATTTGTTTTGTACCAACTTTTGTACCATATCCTTGGCGAATAAATGTCTTTGTCTTTGAATGAATGACACTGAAAATCCAAACTAACAGACTAAACCTTGAACTCCTAAATCCGAGGTCAAAACGATACCACAAAACATTATAATTACTCCCAAAATTCCTTAAACGAAACCATTTCTAAAGGCCCAAAAATTTTCCCCAAAATCAAATTTAATTTCCATCACTAGCCGAAATCCCGAAGCGCTTAGCGTTCTCAAATAACCTTTAAATTATTACATCTTAAAGCTTGTAATTTAAACCAGTGTAACATTTCACTTGACGATAATCACTGGCTTGGTCGAAATTAAATCGTAGGTCGCAATCAATTACGACCGTCCGCCGGGTAGGCCCTACAGCCGGCTTTTTCATAGACATTATCTCTTTTACTCTGAGTTTGAGGACCGTTTATATTAGACTTTTGGCGACCATGGTCGCTTATAAAATACATTAGTGCCAGCTTTCATTGGTTACCTGATATAAGGTCTTTATTTAGATCTCATGAACTACTGCGGCATTGTTCGAAAATTTACCGCGACCATGGTACACAAAGGGCTACGCAGGACCGTGGTAGCAAGTAAGAGTCATTTGATAGTTTTAACAAAATCTAATGAAGTGTCTGGTAGTTAGCAAAAAGTTGATAGTTTACATCTATTTTAGAACCTACTTAACACACATTTGTTAATCCACACTATTATACTAAGGAAATATTTAAAATCTCATGTCTCTTTCTTTCAAGTATCAATTCATGTATGACTGACGAATTCAGCGACCATGGTCGCGGTAAAGTCACCAAGTACAGTGTAAAAGTAACTTAACGCGTGTCCTTCAGCTTGCGAACTTAAAATGTTTCGTTTTAAAGCACCGATTACACTTTATTGCTATTTAAATGGGAAAGAAATTGATAGGCTATCCAAATGGACTTTAGATGGATTTGTCTTAGTTTTTTTAACGATCTCAGAGAGGATCTTTTTAGAAATAAAATCCTACTTTATCTTATCTTTATGTATGGGTGTATTGTACTCTGAAATGTAGATTTTATTCGGCATTTTTATGTGTTTACTGAAATGAAAAAGCTGGCTTTTATCTGCTTTATTTTCAGTTAGGCATTGAGCTGTGACGTTTCCCAGCGGGGCTAGATAACGCCACTTACTCTCGTATACTCATAAATGTCAATAAAATGTATTAGGTTCGTAAGTATCGAGTAAAGGACTAAGATACTGTTTTTATGTACTTACGCGTATCTCACATGCTTACATGATCATACAGTCGTGGATTGTCTTTTTGTTTATAACCCAACTATGTTGGGGTCGGCTTCCAGTCTAACTGGATGCAGCTGAGGACCAGTGTTTTACACGGAGCGNCGGTCCGTGGATGGGCGACCATCTTGTCATAACGAGTTCTTCCGTGTTTCGGAAGGCACGATAAATTGGTGGGTCCCGGCTGTCATTTGAACATCTTAACTTAACTGCCTATCTTACCTCCACAACCCAACTACCCGGGCTTTCTGATATACCATTTGGTAAAACTGGTTGTCAGACTTTCTGGCTTCTGACTACCCGCAACGACTGTCAAAGATGTTCAAATAACAGCCGGGACCCACCAGTTTATCGTGCCTTCCGAAACACGGGAGAACTCGTTATGACAAGATGGTCACCCAACCACGGACCGACCGCGCCAAGCGTTGTTTAACCTTATGATCGATCAATCCGCGCGGCTTTGACTTAGCCACGATACGGTTTGACTATATCCGGGTACGGGCAGTAATTCACACGGGACGCGAGTGAAACCGCGGGAAAACGGCTACTACTAAATATAAAGAGAAACTTTATCAAATTGAAACAAAATTAAGTTTTATTTCCAACACGCAATTAATGATACTTATGAAACAATTGTTCCGATTTCGCAAACTTTCAGTTTCAGAAAATTACTTTTCTAACTTTTAGCAAACCAAGCATTTACGAAAAAGGTTACTATTTGCCAGACTATTGCCTAAAAATAAACAAAACACTAAATATTGTCCCTTTTGTCCTTAGACCTGGAAAATGTAACTAGATTCGGCTGAATCTAAAAAGGGAAAATCGTTTACTGAAAAATAGGGTAGGAACAGACCTTTTCGGTATTTGTACCCGGGTCTAAACGGATTATCCTTGTCATTACCTTGGGCTAGGACATTTAGTTTACAACTTTGTCATCTAATTGTGAAGTTCGTCTTATTGTGTAAGGAACATTTTTATTTGTTTAGCAATAGTTTTATATTAAAAGAAAGTACGTAGGTACTGAGTAATTATTAAACGTTCAGTATTAGTTGGGTGAAAACTAGATCTGAATGTTAGTATAAGTGTGAAAGACGATATTGTGAGATAATGTCAGATAAAAAACTATTGTGGAATTACTATCTATAAAATCGAACAGTAGTTCTTTATAATACTAACAATTATTTTGTACGTCTCCACTAGACCACATAACTATAGATTCCTGGATTTTTTGGGATGGTGAAGCCCCTTTGAGACAATTTCAATGGAATGGTGACACAATCCAAGGTTTGTCTCTGTATATATTACTAACTCCATCTTTATCTGCATCCTGATGGAACTTCTTCCCGAATACTCTCTTCTTCTCTGGAATACTCTAGCTTTCCAACAGTGAAAGAATTTTTAAAATCGGTTCGGCAGTTTCGTAGCCTTTATAAACAAACGAACAAAAAATGTTTCTTCCTCTTTTATATATTACTATAGATAGATTATGATAATACTTATGTATAACTTATAATAGGTATTTATCAGCCTATTTATATAACTAGACGGTAATGCAGCTAGTCGCGGCTACTAGCAGCTACCGGTAGCGCGCTGTTATTCTTACATAGCGCGAGTGTAGTGCCACTACACTCTCGATGGGTCTAGCGCACGCAACTTGTGAACGGGTGACTCTGATTTGTAAGGATCAAAGGACTATGTATTTTTTACCCGACTAGGGCGAAGCGAAAAGGAGGGTTATGATTTTGACCTGTTTGTATGTATTTTTGTATTATTTTCAACCCTAAGTTATGACCAGAGGCAAAAAGATGCATTTTAATAATTATTGCTTTTCGTTTTATTAAAATTACTGTAACATGTTCAACTTTGAAAAACTGCTTCATGATATAGCATTGAAATATGTTAAGTTACTCAGAATCATCGATCATGATTGTAAACTCACAAATGTTTCTATTGCAATTTTCAACCGACAAAACAAAAGACAGCTCCCAAAATGCTCACCTTCACCAATCCCTATATTCTTGCTTAAAAAAAGTGACACAACAAACTCCCCAGCATTATAATGTAATTCACTCCTTAAATATATTTAGTCCTACCAAAATTCATATTTTATTTCATTCTTCGACTGATTTGAAATAAAAAATACTCAAAAATCCGAAACAAATCTACACTCTGCTTCTCACTTAATTTCCATCTCAATTTTACTTTAATTTATCTAGGGCACATATTTTAGATAACAAACGGCTCTTACTCGCGATGAAATCATAAAGGTTTACGATACCTCTTTTCTCGCGACGTTTTGACCGAATTGCACCAACCGTGGTCACGGGTAGACTCACAAAGTGTGCACAAGTCGCGAAAGTTTAAAAACATTTATTAGCTAGGACATACTAACCAGTCTATAAATTTCCCATGGCATCCAAACACCATGGCGACCATACTCGTCCACTACACAGCGCGGCTATCTGACTACGCCATCTCCTTTATATAGATAAGGCCGGTGATAACGGGATTTACGAGAGAATATTATGAGCGGGTAAGCCTTTGCATGCATGTGCATTTACGTATATTAAGGTAGAGGACCCCGTGGTAAAGCAACGCTTATCGAGTCAGCCCGTGGATGGATGACCTTCTTGTCATGACGAGATCCTCTGCGTTTTGAAAGGCGCATTAAATTAGTGGATCCCAGCTGTCAATTGAACAGGTAGTCGTTACGTGTAGTCAGTAACCAGAAAGTGTGATGACCAGTCTTAGCAAGGAGTTTCAGGTTGTCTGGGTACCTGGATTGAGGAGGACAGAGAGGCAGTCGCTTCATGTAAGACTCTGTTACTCAGCTGCTTCCGATTAGACTAGATGGCGACCCCAAGTTGACCACAGTTGGGAAAATGCCTCGCAGGTGAATGATGTTATGAGCACGTAAAATAATATTCACAATATTTTGCTACATATTATTACTGAAAACCAACGTTGTTTATCTAAAATAAACAACACAAAACCAGATTGTGACCGTTGTACTAATTAAAAAAGCAATTATTTATTTAGAACATAACATATTCCAACATCATCCCTGATTTTTCTCTTTAAACCCTATCATGTTATGCACCACTAGCCGTTTTCCCGCGGTTTCACCTGTCCCCCGTGGAAACTACTGCCCATACCCGGACAAAGATAGCCTATTTTACTTGGGAAGAGTCTATCTTCCCAATAGGGCTTTTTTTCTAATCGGTTCAGTAGTTTCCAAACCTTTAGGCCTTTACAAATAAATAATAAAAAATATATTTCCTAATTTTAATATTAGTATAGATAAGAAAAACGGCCAATTTTAATTTTTAGTATTTGTTGTTATAGCGGCAACGGAAATATATCATTTGTGAAAATTTCAGCTTTCTAGCTATCAAGGTTTATAAGATACAACCTGGAGACAAACAGACAAAGAAGTCTTAGTAATAGGGCCCCGTTTTACCCTTTGGGTACGCAACCCTGAAAATGAAATTCCACATACGGCACTGTAATGGTGAGGTTCCACCAAAATTGTCCGCACACATGTTCGCGGACAAAAACTGTCGCGACGACTCCGCTACACACCGATGGAAACTCGCCTTAAGTGGTCTCATAAAAACAATTGCAGAAACATTTTCTGACATTTCAGACATAGCTTTGTTAAGTATACCAGGAAAACCCTGGACATCCGCAATAGAACATAAGTAAGCAATATGTATGAGGAGCATGTGGCATGTGCTGATATAATATTCATATTTTAACTACTATGAGCCGTCCAATATGCCAGCATTATTTCCTATAGATAAGAGTAGAAAAACTGGGATTACATATTGGAAGATATTTTGAGCGGTAACACTGCAAGAATAAGTTCTTATACCATTTTTTTTATATCTGTTATGGACTAGGTGATTAATGTGGGCATTGTTCATAATGTGCGACCATTATGAATAATGTCTAGCTCTATTGGGCCAAGTGATTAATTACTATCTAAACTTCATTAGTTATCACATTGCATGGTCATTATTATATTGCTACATGACATTTGGGCAGTTTGATAATAAGCCAAATTTGACGTGGTGCAGGGAGGGAAGAACGCGTGACACGGTTTGACCAATCAGAGACCGCTATTCAGCATGCGGCTCGTGCGGCGGGCGCTATTGTTTGTGTATAGTTTTGCATTGTAAGCGAATACGGACGAACGCGGATAGGTTTTAATTTCGTAACTCATTGTCCAAAAAATATATATGCTAGAACATTAGCTGAAAGTTAGGTTTTAATGACAGAAACGAATTGCTGTAAATCCGACTCCACGCAGTCTTGTCTGCCCTACCCCTAGAGTGTAATTCAAAATCGCGTAGGCGCGGAGAGGCGAGGCGGGCCGCGAGTTGAGGAGCAGGTGGTTGTAACACTCGCCACCGCGGCTGAGGCTGGCCGGCACCGCCGGCCAGCAAGCCGAAGCTGCGGTGGTGAGCGTTAAACCTATCTGCGACGATAAACTCGCGTGGGACCGCCGGAGCCCCGCAGCGCCGGAGCCGTGACAGAAATCATGCTTGCTGCAAAAAACTGAAACTTCCACAATGACAAAACAATGACGTTCCAAGCTTTACAAAATCTGACTGATTACTTAAATTGTTAAACATTTAGTTTATTTTAAGTAACAATAAAAATGAAAAATTACTGATCAAATTTGTTTGTATTACTCTGCCCAAAGGGCGATGTACAATATGTAGAATGCCCGGTCAATTAGATTATTTGAATGATTATTATTAAATTGCTCCCTCAGATTGGGCATTTTTCATAATGACCGGGCATTATGTATAATGCAAAATTTATTATTTGGTCCATAACATATCGATGGTAAATCATCAGTATGACCCCTCCTCGGGAGCCCTTTGTGCGCCAGGGCCGCGGTAACTGACAGGCTCTGGCCCTAGTGGGCCCCGAAGTTCTTACACCAGGGTTACATTTCTTCATACTAAGAAGTGAATTGCAGGTCAACCAGCAGTTTTACCCGTACTCGGGAACTACTCCACGCACCTGGATAAAAGTAATTTGAAGTCTTCCTCGGTAAATGGGCAATCTAATACTGAAATATTTTTTCAAATCGATTCAGTAATTCCTGAGGTTAGTGATATTGTTTAATACACAAACAAATTAACAAACTCTTCAGCTGTATAATATTTATCACCACCTGGGATCAGCGTTTGGAATCACAATTTCTGCATCTATGTTTTCCTCCTAACTCGTTTGACCTACTGCTAAGACAGTACTGAAGTAGGTATTAACTATAAATACTCGCATGAACGTGAACGTATTCGCACCTCTTAATTATCCGTAATTTGTCAATCCAGTGACCTCATGGATTAACCCCCCTTGCTTATTAAAAGGGTTATTTGAGAATCTTCTTGAAAATCAGATATATGCAACATTATCTACTAACTCCACCTATAAAAGGCAAGCAGAAAGAAACTACTTGATTAAGGCTTTCTTCCAAAACAAGTCGAAAGAGCAACTTTACTTCACTATCGTACAAAAATTACTATTTTTGCAAAACTCAATGGCGTTTTGCAACTAAATTCCGAGCACATGTTGCCCATATTCCTACCCCAATGGTGACTGCGCAAAGTCCAGCGGCGACAAAAAGCTTACCAAGAACCAAATCAACACATTTAATCACCCAAATGCAATCTAAAGCCTTAGATTAGAAATTGCTCCCGTCCCCCAGGTACATATAAATCATCAGTCTATTATAAAATCGTTGAGTATTTAATAACGGCTAGGCTGTTGATTAATGCTGGCTTCGTTTATTATTCCGCCGGGAAACATAATCGTTAATTGGCTTTCGTGAAACGACTTTGACGACACCTTGGTAGGCGATTTTGTAAAATCACGATTTGATTTGTCGCGATAACGATCGCTTTTGTGTCAAAATGAAGTAATTTTTACTTATAGAAGTGAGTTTGTTTGTTGCCCTTTTGCTACCAAAATGGCTTGACTGATTTTGATGACTGTAATAGAGTTATCTGAGATTCCAGACAAAGGGGGCTAATTTTTGATTTTGGGGATCTGAGTAAGCAAAGAAATTGCTGTGGAAGGAGGGTGAAACCGCAACAGTTATTGCCCAACAGCTAAATAAATGTAAGGCTTAATAGGCCCTTTTAAATAATTTTAAATATGCGTTTTACAATTCCCGCACACCGCAAAATTTAAAGTCGCCCGATAGTTTGATTGAGTCAGATCGGAGGTGTGACGCATCACGAAAGCATTGAACAAAATTGAATTTGTACATCGTAAAGAAATTAAGAGCTAGTATGTACATAGGTTAATGAAAATATTTTTTGCAAAACGCCTGCCCCGAACTTAGAGCTCAGAGACAGGGTCTTAATACAAAAAAGTTGAGCAGGCGATCGTCATGTGTTTAAGAAAACTTTGTATGGAATATTTCCCAAAACATGTGATGTTCACGTGTTTAACTTTTGTAGTAAGACCACTTGTGTTCTATAGCACTAGTAGCAAACACACTGTCCATACCGCGACCCCTGACTGCCGACAACAATATTACCGGAGCGGCATCAAGAGCACATGATTTATGTATTTCCTAAGTAATTGAATCCCCAAGTTTTAGTGTCGCTAAATCATGGAGGTCTATCGTTCATATATCGTGCTCATTAGCATGAGGGTTTGGTACTGCTAAGCTGGACTTGTATTTATGTTGGTAATTTATTGTTGTAATTTTGGCTGGTTTTAGTCACGTGGCGTGTAGTTTTGAGAACGGATTTAAAGTAGAAGTGGTTTTATATATGGTAGTAGGCTATTTTTTACTTTCACAAAGCAGCCCGGAGTTGGAAGTTGGTGATTGATACACCTGTGCATCGGAGAGCACGTTAATGTCGGTCCATCGCCTGATCTCTCTCCGTTCGTGACGGATTGCCGTCACATCGGGTTATGAGAGTGAGGGAACAGGAAGTGCACCGGTCTGCGCAAATTCTTATGCGCTATAATATGTCCTGCGCAGCTGGCTAATCTCTTTATATGAGAACAGCCGCCGTGGCCGAAATCGGCTAGGACGCCATCATCAGTAGGCTTTTAAAAAGCGGGTCAATTTAAAGTATCATCATCAACCTTTTTAACGTCACAGGCCACCTCTCACTCAGAGAAGGATTGAGCGTTAAAAAAGGATAGTTAGGGATTGTAAAATAATCGGGGGCTGTCTTTTGACTTCTCTTCTTGTTTAAAAATATTCGAGGGGGTGTTATACTATACTTAGGCAAGCACAATTTTTTTTGTTTTAGCGGTTGCGGTGGGTCTAAATAGTACTGTAAATGTTACTGTTTATGTTTTCAGCAAAACAAAATGAATTTCAGTCACGGAAAGTAGATAGAAGAAGTAGATCTACTTGAATTTTAATTATCCACATATTGACCAAGGTGCCATTAATTTGATCCTTTGACACGACAGTTGATTTTTAAATCCATCCAGAATACCATTTTTCAGTCAATATTAGTTATCTACCTCCAATATCAACATTTTCTTTGTAAAGAAAATCTCCAGTACAAAATAAATTTTGTCTTTCATCCAAAAATTGTCTTCTAAAAAAGTAAATTAGCTATTGATCGCTTCAATTTTCCATTTGACGTGACTTCATAAGCTTATAATAATAACACAGCTCGCTTGAGAACAACTTGTTTTCTTTCAAAAAAGGCAAAAATATTTTTGTTCATATCTTTTAGGAAGAAACTGTTTTTAAACCACGTTCGTCGTGAGTTGGGTAGTAAAATATGAAACACTGGGAAATAACTTTTATAATCATACGATTCTTTCTTTCTCTGTCTGTAACACATACACAAACTTCATCATTATAGGTCAGATGGCGCTGTCATCATGTAAACATTGTGCTCCGTAACAAAAATTTTCAAAAATATTAAAAGATGGTTAAAAAGTGATTATAATTACGAAATATGTTATATAAGTTATCTGTTAAGTGCAAACAACTAGTGACAGTGTTATCCAAAGTAACTATTAAATAGAAACAAAGTTGTGATAAAATAAAAAATAACTGAACAACAAACTATTCCATATGACTCTAAAATTAAAAGTGACGATCTGTTTCCGTGTAGACCTAAACCCACATGTGGCCCACAAAACAATAGTCAATAAATGATACAATTATTTAGTGACAATCATTCTTAATTCCAAAAAACTAATAAAAAACAAAATGTTTATTGTGCGCACGCAGGTCCGCCAAATTTTGAAATAAGCGTCCTAACGATTTTTTTATAGTTCTTACGTAATAGAACATTCATTTGAAATTACTAGCGAGTGCCGTGATAGCTCCTCCCGGATATCGTTGAAATGGTGACGTCAAGGGCCCAGGTTCGCGACTCGGTAGCGTTAGAACTCTTTTTGTGATTTTGTAAGCCAAATAACGAGTGCAATATCGAAAAAGCAAAAAGTGCTTAATAAACTATTTAAAAAACTCGGTAATTTTAATTTACATATTAACTGATAGTGACTGTGAAATAATAGTGATTTTAATCTACCTCGACAATAGACGTTACATAAAACGATGCTTATATGTGATAAAGTCAATAATTATCACAAAATAAAAATTTGTTTTTAATTCAAAATAATTATGATTTAAGTGGTTGTGAACAGCACCATCTATCGCAATCTATTTACAACTAATGTGATCAAACTCCTAACAGTGTTACCAGACTTCAAAATATATATCTGTGTCTTTGAGTCGCTACTACTGACATCTATTAGGCTCAAAGGTAAATTACAATAAATTGTCGAAAGAGGTCACAAATTTTGACAGCTGTTCGTATGAACACATAGCTCAGAGGATCTAATGTCAGACTATGAGTCTCGTCGACCGAAGTTCGCGCCCCACGAAGTGCAATACTTTGGGCAACTATTTTGATTACTTAATATAGTTTTAAACGCAAACAATGAATATCTTTGAGAACATCACATTTCGAAGACCACGTCGTAGTAAGTCGGAATCAAATGATAGCAGCAATATAATAACAACACAAACTATGGATTGTACGTCAAATAATTCTATGCCTGAATTGTCCGAAGATGAAGATGAAAGTGAAGTATGTTCACTTAAGAAAGAGATAGAAATGCTCAGAACTAAACTACAGAGCGCAAATAACGAAATTAATATGTTATCATTGGAAAATAGCAAATTGAAGAAAAGTTTCACAGAATTACTAGAGAAAAATAATAATACTCACCAAGCAATTGCCAGTAGCCCAGCCAAAACTAAAGGAAAAACTCCAAAGAAAAACAAGAAAAGTAAACATTATAAAGAAATAAAAAGTCAAACGGATACTAATATAGCAAACAAACAAAGCTTATCAGAAACTCAAAGTTCACTTATTGATGCTAGTAAAACTGCAAAACCTAGAAAAAGTAAAATATGTATATTGAGTAGCAACAAACAGAATAAAATATTAGAAATTTCAGAAGATAAATTTCCAAATTATGAAATCTGCCACTATCTGACACCAAATTCTGGCATAAAGAATCTACTCCTTAACCTAGATCTTAAATTAAAGGACTATACGGTTAACGACTACTGCGTGATACTCGTCGGGGAAGAAGACTTCCGTCAGACCAGTAACTATGTAGAACTAACCATCAATATCCGTGAAACGCTGTTGAAAATGCAGCACACAAATATTATATTATGTGCCCCTACATTTAAACTAAATGATTACTCTGCAATGTTCAATTCAAGAATAGAAACCTTTAATAGTTTAATATATCTAGATGCTTGTACATATAATTTTGCCTACTTGTTTGACTCTAATTTTTATCTTGATTATGATATATCCATGTTTGCCAAAAATAAAGGATCTGTCAATAACCGAGGCATGGCTAATATTATCCATAATTTGAGTTTAATGATTAATGAATTTACTCAATATGATAATTCAGTTTCCTGTGAATCTAATGATGACGAGTTGACCCACTCTATGCCATGCACTGTTACCGATGAAAATGTTTCTCTAATAGTTACATTAACATTCTACATCAAAATATAGCAGGTCTAATTAATAAAGCAGATGACTTACTAGTATGTTTAGATGAGCTGTCTAATAAAGGGTCAAATATTGATATCTTGTGTATAACAGAACATTTTATCATAGAAGGATATGAAAATTTATTGTATATACCTAATTATAACCTAGCGGCTTACTATTGTAGAAAAGATAAAAAAAGGGGAGGTGCATGTATCCTCGTTAAGAATGGTCTACAATGGAAGGAATTGCCAAAAATAACAAAATTATCAACTCCCGGCATTTTTGAATGTTGCGCCGTGGAAATTACTAGTCATAAGATAATAATAGTGTGTGTATATAGAGTACCGAACATAAATAACTTAAATTATTGTTTCGATAAACTTGAAATGCTCTTGCAAGAAACTCTTAGTATAAGTTGTAAGAAAATTGTTATTTGTGGAGATTTTAACATAGATGTCTTAAAGTCTAATAGCACAACTAATGCCTTTGAATGTCTTTTAATGAGTTACAATCTGAAACTTGCTTTGAAACAACCAACTCGCATGGCTAGCTTGTCATGCATTGACAATTTTGCGCATAATTTTAGCTCTTGTAAGACTGAGGTATTAGATTTTGCATTGTCAGACCACACAGCACAGCTATTTAAATGTCCAGTACAAAAAATTTGTCGTATAAAGCATTGGTACGCAAATAGAAGGGACTATAGTGCGGAGAATGTTGTAAAATTCAAAAACCATTTAAAAAGTCTAACCTTTTCTGAAATATATGACACGGACGACCCGAACGTAGCTTATAATAATTTTATTGAGAGTTTTAAGTTGTTATATGATCTCTGCTTTCCATGGAAAGTCGTTAAAATAAATACAATAAAGAAAACTAAGTGGTTGTCAAAAGGGATCAAATTATGCTCTAAAAAGAAAAGGGAACTTCTATGGCAATTCAGACTTAAACGTAACAATAGCAATAAAACTAAACTGTCAAATTATTCTAAAATGTACAAAAAAATTATTAAATTAACACAAAAAGCACAAAATAATTACAATATAAACACATCGAAAAATAAATCAAAAACTGCGTGGCAAATTATCAACCGTAATAAAAATAATATACCAAAATCTAATATAAATAGAATTAAAATAGGTAATGACATCATATCTCATCCCAAAACTATTGCAGAAGCTTTTAATAACTATTTTATTGATAAAATACAGCCAAATATGATGAACAATAGCATTAACAAAACGCGAACTCTAGATCGCAGTAGCAAATCAATGTTTATGACTCCTAGTATACCAGACGATATCAAAAGAATTATTATTTCCTTAAATAATACAAGTAGTGTGGGATATGACGGTATTGCGACCCATATAATAAAACATGTTTCTGATGAAATATGCGGTCATTTGAGTCATATTATTAATCTCAGTATCAGCGCTGGAGTGTATCCTGATGCTCTGAAAGTTGCTATCGTCAAGCCACTATTTAAGAAAGAAGACAAGGAGCTAATGGAATTTTATCGCCCTATATCACTCATTCCTATAATATCAAAAATTTTTGAGAAGTACATATATAAGGAACTATATACATTTATTCAAAAACATAACATTATATGTGAGGAACAGAAAGGATTCCAAGTTGGTAAAACGATTAATATGGCCATCTATGACTTTTTGTATAATATAACATGTAACATGGATAAAAGGAAACCTGTCTGTGGGGTATTTTGTGACATGACTCAAGCCTTTGACTATGTACACCATGATAAACTATTAAATAAGCTTGAAGATTACGGAATTAGAGGCAACATCAATGAACTCATTAAATCCTATTTAAATAACAGAACTCAAATAACTAATATAAACCAAATCAACTACAAAAGCA
>NWSH02000004.1:406007-416869 GCA_002382865.2 Heliothis virescens | reverse complement strand
TCCACTATTGTGATAAGGTTGAAAATCTATTGAAGAAATTTGACAGATTGAAGTAGGTTGATGTGTTCGCGTCTGTACTTATTAATGTTCTTCCAAACACATTATTAAGAAACCGCGTAGTTTTCGTTTACACGCAAAATCGTTTAAACACAATAATTCGGATTTGTTTTATCGAAGTGAAATACAAGCTGCATTACTGTTAATTTTCTTCTAAATCCAAGAAGTAGTTTTTGAGTAACATACATGTTTATATTCCTATACATACTTACAAACATTTGAGATTATAATTACCTGCTAAAGACAAGGGTTACACGATCAATCTGGCGTCATACCATTCCATCAGTCTGGCCCGGCTCAGACTGATGCCAGAATTACGGAAGAAAAACACGGTATATTCTGGACCATCAGTCCGTCAATCAACCGGTTACACGATCATTCTCCCGTCGTTCTGGCCAGACTGACAGAATGGAATGACGCTAGAGTCTAGCGGCTAGACTGATCGTGTAACCCCTGTCTAAGATTAGCATAGAGGAACCAACATAGNCCATTCCATCAGTCTGGCCCGGCTCAGACTGATGCCAGAATTACGGAAGAAAAACACGGTATATTCTGGACCATCAGTCCGTCAATCAACCGGTTACACGATCATTCTCCCGTCGTTCTGGCCAGACTGACAGAATGGAATGACGCTAGAGTCTAGCGGCTAGACTGATCGTGTAACCCCTGTCTAAGATTAGCATAGAGGAACCAACATAGTACCTATACATAGACACATATCAAGTCTGTTTTCAATGGCAAACAATTAAAACGTCTAATCACAGAATTCCATTAAACCTCTCCCCTATTTCAAAATCCGTCTAAAATTTTACTTAAAACAATGTAACTTTTACGACTGTAGGGTCAAAAACCCCATTATAAAGTAATTCGTGATTACATACGTAGAAACACATAAAACAAGTCTACTATGAATAGGTAGACCTAGACAGATAGTAGAAATCTCTATTTGGTTAAGAATTTATTTAAATTATTAACCAAATAAGAGACCAGACGGCATGACGTTATTCCCTTGGAAGATGGGTAGGCCTTTAGTGTGGGACGCAACCTGCGTCGATACTCTTGCGCCATCCCATCTTGCAAGTTCTGCGTGTTGTGCTGCTGCTGCCGCTGCGGCTGCGGAGAACCTCAAGCGGCGAAAATATAGTGGCCTTGTTGGCAACTATATTTTCGAACCGTTTGGGGTTGAAACCCTCGGGTCGTGGGGTCCGAATGCCCACACTATTTTCAAAGAACTATCTAGGCGGCTGGTTGACGCTACCCGTGACCAAAAGGCTGGCTATTACCTAGGTCAAAGATTAAGCATTGCCATCCAGCGTGGCAATGCTGCCAGCCTTTTGGGCACGCTCCCAGTCGACAGCGATGGGGAGGAATTTTTTGACGCTTTTTAGTTTTTAGTTTTTTTTTGTAATAGTGTATGTTGTAAATATATGTAAATAATAAAGCAGTAAATATATTTTCAAAAATACAGTAAAATTCTTAACCAAATAGAGTTTCAGTTAATGATTTCATTAAGATGCATTCGTCCACTAGAAGCGGGAAATTCAAACATAAAATGGTTTTTTCATGTTTTACCTAAGTTAACATTCAATATGAGGCGTGATCTTATGATTGGCGGTTATAATATCCCACAAAGTAATTTCTGACGTCCTTGTTTAACTCCGAAACTTCTTACAATTTAAATGTAACTGTAAAAAACTTTTTATTGCGAAATATCATAGTTTCGACATAAAATGTTTAAAATAAATAACGATCCCAAAACGTTTTCTTTCACTTTTACTCAAGTCACTAGTGTTTATTATTCACCAACGTCGTTCCCAATAACCTATCTATCTGTTGATTTGATTACTAGAGATAGAATTTTGACATTAGCTGATTTTGACATTAAACCGACAGATAGATAGGTACCTACTCGTATATTGAATCGACAGCTAGAAAGTACATTAAAACTTAAAACATTCTTTCAACTCTTTTAAAGATTAAAATGATGATGGCGTTCTAGCCGATTGTCGGCCACGGCGGCTGTTCTCATATAAGGAGACCAGCCAGTTGCGCAGGACATATTATAGTGCACAAGCCTTTGCGCAGACTCAGGTGCACTCCCTATTCCCTCACTCTCATAACCCAATGGGACAGCAATCCGACACGACCGGGAGAGATTAGGCGCAGGACCGACATTAACGACATAAAGAAAATGAAACAACATACAGAATATTTTGACGCGTCGTGTCCCGCAGTTCCGCTGACGCTCGGTGCGGTTTGACTCTAAAACGTAGTAAAAAACTAGTGTTTGCAAATGATAACTCTGTGTATTATTTACTCAAGATCCGCAGGTGAATGACTTCAAATAATAGTTGTTACGTTTTTTTGCTATCTCAAATTATGAAACGGTACACAACCATTTAATTTTACGAATAGAACAAGACTTTAGATGGGAAAATCTTAGATTTAATTTTGACCATAATTTTATCCAAAGAATAAAACGGGACCATATGAATAGGACTTCAATGTCCGTCTGTCTGTCTCCAGGCTGTATCTCGTGAACCATGATAGCTAGAGAGCTTAAATTTTCAGAGACAATGCATTTCTGTTACCACTATAATAATAAAAACTGGATTTTTGGAGGCCCCGATAAAACCACCGTGATTTTTGGTGCGAAAACCTTCGTGAGCGACTCGGACTTGGCCGGTTCTCCTTTATGATGACTTCTTGAGTGAAACCGCGAAATAGGCAGTGGGTACAGAATCTGCCAAATTTTACCAATCGAACATTAACCCTCCACTATAGTGATAAGGTTGAAAATCTATTGAAGAAATTTTACAGATTGTGGTAGCCTGATGATGTGCTGTCGTCTGTACATCGTATTAGACAGTCACGTAGCGACAGAAGGTACGTACTTTATTTTTAAAACTCCTAATTCGAAGTCAATTGACCTAATCGTTTCACAATTGGTCTCTTTATTAAATTAACGCCATGTTGGCATCAACTTGTAGGTCAACACGGACTTTTTGTGTGTGTGTGTGTGATAATCTCCGGAATTGCTGGCCTGTTATGGGTTTTCGTAAATTGAATAGATAAAGGTATTAAGGGCTCTGGGTTGTAAGGTTTCTTTTGATTAAAATGGATAGCATCTTTTCATATCTGCTAGGATAAGTTAATAGCAGTCGTTGTTACAATTCCATGTCAGTGCCATCAGGTGGATTCGAGAAAAATTGACAAATCTAGTTCAGACGCCAGTAGGTCAACCTACCAGAATCTGTCAAATAGGTACCAATCGAACATTAATCTTCCACTATTGTGATAAGGTTGAAAATCTATTGAAGAAATTGGACAGATTGAGGTTGGCCGGCACACAGGTTTTGAGCATGAATGTAGATGGATATTGCGGAAGGGGACGACCAAAGAAACGATGGATGGATTGCGTGAAAGTCGATATGGCTAGGAAGAATGTTACTTGTGAGATGACGGCAAATAGAAGAGAATGGAAGAAGAAAACATGCTGCGCCGACCCCAAATAAATTGGGATAAGGGCAGGAAGATGATGTTAATGTTCGATTGGTATTTGACAGATTCCGGTAGGTTGCATGGTCTGTATATTCTGTAGTAGGTAATTCTACAACGTATTCGCCATTTCTTTCCATCGTAAAAAGTTTATAATTCCATTTGAAACACAGTTACTAAAGTTAGACATTGAATGTAGACTGAATTACAGATTTTATATCAGTTACAGTTATTTTAGACTGACTGTAAACGCGGCTTCTGGCTGGAATTAATGTCGCGGAAAATGTACCTAATAAGAATCTAAAGTGTAGACATCTGATAGATAAAGCATAGGTTCTATGTAAAATAAATAACTGCCTCGTTGGTCTAGTGGTCGCGTAGCGCGACTGCCGGATCTCGGGTTCGATTCCCGGATCAGACGGAAATCGCTTTGTGGATTTTATAAATTTTCACATAGCAGCCCGGAGTTTGTAAGTTGGCGGTGTTACACCTCCGTATCTGGGAGTTGGGTTATAATTCCACGTCAGGGGGCTGATTCTCTAACGCAAAACATCTTTACAACCAAGAAATCATCGTTGCAACATCTATAAGTGCGCGATCGCAGCGCTTCAACTTAGAACTAAAATATGGTTCCAAATGTATGAAAAATCATCCTCGCCTTCGACGACAACGACGACTTCGCCTTCGATTTTATCCTTCAAACCGAAAAGCTTGTCATTTGTGAGGTCGTCGTTGTTGTCATCTATGATGTGTCAGTTAGAGAGTCGCACGTCAGAGGCCGTCAAGCGGATATGAGAAAACTCTGACACCAGGACTTGTTAGATGATTAAACCTGCAGCTCATTCGATAAAAAGAAGATGTAGATAAAATAATGTCACTATAGTGCCACCGAATTTGTGCAGTTGACAGCAGTCAATTTTCAACGGAAGACTGACTTATCTTCAAACTGACAGCAACTCTGTTAACGGCACCAAAAAACGGTCCGACCGTAGGAAAAAATTAATTAATTTGACAGCTTTTTCAAGCCACATTTTCGTTAAGAAATTTGCTCAAGTCTGTCTAAGTATTTTATTGCCTACGTTACATGTAGTTACGTAGGTATAATAGCAGCATTTTCGTTAAAAACTTAAGTGAAAATACTTCTATGTATCGAACCCACACCCAAGTTGTAAACCAAGCTGCCAACACCCGCTCCTATAAGAAAAGCGAATGAAAGTAGAAAGTAACATTATACGTTACTCATATGACGTTTATTTCTCGTTTTATATTACTTGTCGTACTGGTGTTTCCTTAACTTTTAGTTTTCATATAAAAACAGTTACCACAATCTGTCAAATTTCTGCAATAGATTTTCAACCTTATCGCAATGGCGGTAGGTTAATATTTGATTGGTAAAATTTGACAGATTCGTATACGTTGACCTGCTGTTGTCTGAACATACAAACGACAGCAGGTATTGAACGTAACGAATCTGTCAAATTTTACTTACCTCCATTGTGATAAGGTTGAAAATCGAGTGCAGAAATTTGTCAGATTGTGGTAACTTGATGTGCTGTCGTCTGTACATCATCACATCAACCTCCCTCAATCTGCGAAAGGAGAAAATTAAAATCCATACAAACTTGGCCCTGGCGTTACAGGGCTGGAATTTGGCCATAAGTTAGAGTATTTAGCAAGGTTTTAAGAGCCTAAGTATCACGTCTCCCAGCAATGGCAAAATTGGTAAAATCAGACAGTTATATTTTAGGTTATGTTTGTGATCAATGTTCCCGGTATTTGTTGTCTTTGGTATAAGTAACTAGATGTACGATTGGTAAACAGATTCTGGTTGACCTGCTGTCTCTGTACTTTAAAAATACTGGATAAATTAATTTGTGAATTAGACCCGGTTTTGCCATGAAAAAACGTATTTTTGTAATAGGCAATAATAATCACAACATAACGAAACCATGTACAGACGACAGCCGGTCAACGTATCCGAATCTGTCAAATTTTATCAATCAAACATTAACCTACCTCTATTGTGATAAGGTTGAAAATCGAGTGCAGAAATTTGACAGATTGTGGTAACTTGATGTGCTCAAAAAAAAAACAAATACAGCTAATTTCAAAGTAAACTTAAACAAATATGGGAACGAAAGGTATTTTGCTCAATTTTAAGCAACCCAGTTACTTTTGCAAATACTAAGCACTAATATTCAAACAAGATTTGAACTCTAACGTTCTAGTAATAGAAGCTAAATTCGTTTGGTTTAAAATCTGTCTGAGATGTTAGCAAAATATTAAGAAAGAGCTCTTACAGGTTGTGATGTAAGTTCGTCTTCCATTGTCAAGTTACTTAAATTACGACAGTTGTTAAGTAAATGAAAGAGACAATGACTGCTATTGAATATGCTGATGATGAGGATAAATATAATAATAATGGCGTCCAGACTGACAGACAGAGAGCTCGTGGTAAATCAAAGCCACGCGGATCGATCGATCATAAAGTTAAGCAACGCTCGGCGCAGTCGATCCGTGAATTGGCGACCATCTTGTCATAGCGAGTTCTTCCGTGTTTCGGAAAGCAAGATAAACTGGTGGGTCCCGGCTGTCATGTGTCATCTTTGACAGTAGTTACGAGTATTCAGAAGCTCGAAAGTCTGACAACCAGTCTTGCCAATGGCTATCAGGTTATTCGGGTAACTGGATTGTGGAGGTCAGTAACATAGTTGGGAAAAAGGCTAGGCAGATGATAAGATGTTCAAACTTATTGTCGGCTACGGCGACGGTTCTAAGATAAGCCAGCTGCGTAGGACATATTATAGTGCACGCACACTTGCGCAGACACAGGTGCACTCTCTATTCCTTCACTCTCATAGCCCGATGAGGCAGTAATCCGACTCTTAATTTGCGACGAGTATAGATAGGTGATAATTTTGGGCTGAGGAGTTTGTTCCATTTCTTCTTTCCAGCTAAAACACATAGGAAGTGGCGAAGGGCGGGTGTTTTTGGGACTGTCTTTTATAAACTTAACCTTCAAAAATTGCTGATTTTCAGCCTACTTTGAATAAATGACTTTTTATCTTTATAAGATTAATCTCTTTGCCTTTTCACTAGCTAATATCGTGTGTTTATAACTACAAAAGAATAAAGGCTTTTTTGCGAATAATAAATAAATTATAACCTGAGAAACACAATCCAGGCAATTAAACCGACAAAAAAGGCAATTCGAATCAGAAAAGTCAAGATTGATATCAGGTCGAATTGAACGAATTAGGACTGAGCGTATTATCAAAACAAATGAAAAAAAAACAAGTTCTTTTATTACAAGAAACTGGATTTGCCGACGGAAGTTTATTATTTAATGGTGCCAAATTAATCAAACCAATCCCGGTATTTTTAATCAAAATTAAAGAGATCCTCATCAAAAAGGCGTATTGTAACTCAAATTCATTTTTTTTTTATTTCAAGCCAGCTGTTTTCCCGCGGTTTCACTCGCGTCCCGTGGGAAATACTGACCGTTCCCGGATAAAATATAGCCTATAGCACTCACGAATAATGTAGCTTTCTACCAAAGAAACAATTTTTAAAATTGGTTCATTACTTCCAAAGATTACCCCCTACAAACGAACTTACAAATTTACAATCAATTTTACCTCTTTATAATATTAGAATAGATAATCCTATAGAAGCTCTTTTGAAACGTCAAGCTAGTTTCACGGTTCAAGAAGTGGGTCTCATGGAGAAGAACCGGCAAGAAAAGCAAGTGGTGACAAGTGATGATCATGCCATAGAAAAGTAAATTATAAACACTTCTATTGCACTATCTGCTAGATAGTAGAGAACCTCTGTAACTGGCCCTAAGTCTTAGAAAATCAATACTAATATTATAAAGCTGAAGAGTTTGTTTGTTTGAATGCGCTAATCTCAGGAACTACTGGTCCGATTTGGAAAATTCTTTCAGTGTTAGATAGCCCATTTATATAGAGGAAGGCTATAGGCTACTTTTTATCCGGGTGCGCGCAGTAGTTCCCACGGGAGAGCGGGTGAAACCGCTGGCGGAAGCTAGTTACCTATAGAGTCTCATATTTATGTCTTTTAATTATACTTGTCGTTATAATCAAAATAAAATTGTACTTAGACGAAGTCCAAACATACATTGTTGAATTTTATTTGAGAACCTTTCAATGGATACAGTTATATTATCAAAACAAAACACGAACGCATTAATTTCGTCAATTCATTTCAATTCGTGTGAAGCACGAACGAAATTAAAGATAAAAAGTAATTTATTCAAAGTAGGCTGAAAATCAGCACTTTTTGAAGGTAATTTTTTACAAAATACAGCCGCCAAAACGCCCACCTTTCACCACTTCCTATGTGTTTTTGCTGGGAAGAAGAAATGGTGGAACAAACTCCCCAGCAACACATATCTGTCTGTATGGTTTGAACATAAAAAATACAACTTATGAAGGAAAATTAATAAAATAAATAATGTTTTATTTAACCACTGAACTGACCTTTTAATTTACCTTAAATAGTCTATAAATAAAAAACTAATCACCCTTTTACGAATAACCTGAAATAAAAATAATATTTTTTACTGCCCACTTATGTAAACATTACACCTTCTAATACGGATTAAAGTTATTATTGTTAAACCGACAATTTTTTAGACATTTTCTCACATAATCAACGTTTTTTTTCTCCCAATATCGTATTGTACACATTAAAAAATAGAAATGCCAGCTATTTCAAAATTGGTAAGTAAATTATATTGGATAGATATGGCAATACTTGATATGGTTTGAATATCATTATCGATGGCACATAAAGATCTTGAATACCTATAAAAAATTTAAGCGAGAAAAATAGTTTTTTGTTAGCAGGATCTAAAAATGTAAGATTATGGAAACAATTTTAAAATAACATTCTTGACCTTAAAACTAAATCTTTACAACCTTGAACGGCATAAGTAAGAAATTTCACTAAGTCGACCGAAGCCAATGATTCATCAGTAACATAAACACGCTAATTGCAGCCTTAATGACTAGAAAACAGAGTTCAATCCACTTTGTGACTTCGCTCACAAAGTTTTTTGACTTACAGACGGCATCATAAAAAACTTCAAACATAATCTAGTAAGTACTTACACATTTCATTCATTTTGTGTGACAATCAAACCATTTCTTACGCTCCGTTCCCACTCGTATGAACACTTTAACCCCGTGGGAATCTAATTTCACTCGAGAAAGTGTATCAAAGAGATATTATTCACACGTAAAGTCAATAAAAAACAAAACACTAGCACTTGTATTACAAATCTCGAATATAGGTCTTAGTTTAGTTCCTTGGGGGACTCTCAGTAATTTCTCTTCGAGTTTCCAAGTTCTGTGCGCTCGCGCAGCGTCCGTTTGCCGTGGGCGGTACGACCGTGTGACGCGTATTTCAAATTGACGCATCGAGGTTCGCTCGACCTGGTAAGCAAGGCGGTAACAGCGTGATGTACGGTATCCAACGCTTGGTTTGAGTCGACACAGAATTTTTGTTGCGAAGTAAAGCGGTGATGGTTGTTTTGGAATTGAAAGTGGTCGTGGGATGTTACAATTAGGTGTTAAGTGGTAAAGGATGGAAGAGGGGGATTGTACAACGGTATATGTTTATGTTTGATCGTATGGCACGTGCCCTCTGTATATGTCTCGAAGCAGATGTTACGAGAATCTCCCTACTTTAGTATGGGAATCCTGAACTTGTTTTAAAGTGTTAATTTTAGTACTTGCTCTCTTTTGTTTGGTTTGTAACCGTTTTTTTGGTTTGACTTTACGAGTAGCGAGGGACGTTTTTTAGACTCTAAATATTGAATATTTTTAAGTATTAATTTAATCCTTTCATGAATTAATTTTTTTTTTTTGTTAATAAATTTAGGCAAGAGATTTATATTTTTACTAGCTTCTGCCAAGGGCTTCAGCCGCTTCCCGAGGGAACTATTTCCCGTACCCGGATAAAAGTAGCCTATGCTGTTCCTCAGGGTCTTTTCTATCTCTACAAAATTGCATCAAAATCGACTCACTGGTTTAGGCGTGAAAGCGTAACAGACAGACAAGAGTTACTTTCGCATTTATAATATTAGTAGGGATTCAAAATACAGACTATCACAATCTGCAAAAAGCTTCCCTATTCATTTATTAGTTTATTTAATTCTCAAATTCTCTTTTAAAGTATCAAAACCTAAATGATAATTTCTGTGGTCGCTACACCTAGTACAATATCAGTTACTGCCACTGCGGAATCTAGATCAGACATATGCGGCATATTTATAAACTTATTTACATAGTAAGTTTATTCATTAAGTAAATCTAAGCAAACTAATACATATTTACGAGCTAATGTCTGCGATGTTAACTGTTTCTCACAACTCGAAGTAATTAATACTTACATACACACAGAAAACCATAAATTTTTAGTGTTTCCTTAGATTTTAATGTATATCAACTTGGCACACTTTTTAAATTTTCATGTTCTTGATGGTGACTTATTTCTATATTAGCTTCTGCCAGCGGTTTCAACAGCGTCCCGTGGGAACTACTTTGCGTACCTGAATAAAAAGTAGCATATAGCGTTCCTCGATAAATGAGCTATCTAACACTAAAATATTTTTTCAAATCGGACCTGTACTCCCTGAGATTAGCGCATTCAAACAAACAAACAAATAAACTCTTCAGCTTTATAATATTAGTATAGATTATTGTAAACTAGCTTCTACCAGCGCGTTCGCACACATCCCGTGGGAACTTCGTACAACCAGATAAAATGTAATTCGACAATTGAGCTATCCTGAATATCAAATCGGACGTGCAGTTCTTGAGTTATGTAGAACCTTCAACAAAACAAACTTAACAATGAAGCATAGATGGAACTGTGAGGAGATTCATAGACACAGGTTCCCACAAGAGTGAAACCATGTGAATGAGCCAGTATTATGATATCTGTTACAAACAAACGTACAACGCATTTATAAATAACACGAGATCATGTGTTACAAAGACTTGTAAGCAGCGGATTTAATGAAACTATCATTAGCAGAGGAAACCGTTACTTTACTTGATAATTTGATATTAATGAATGGAGTTAGTGCAATTGGTTTTGTTGCTTTATTTATATTATTATCATCAGAAGAGCTCGTGGCTAAGTCAAAGCCGAGCGGATCGATCGATCAGAAGGTTAAGATACGCTGGGCGCGGTCGGCCCGTGGATGGGTGACCATCTTGTCATAACGAGTTCTTCCGTGTTTCGGAAGACACTTTAACTGGTGGGTCCTGGCTGTC
>NWSH02000004.1:315959-331270 GCA_002382865.2 Heliothis virescens | reverse complement strand
AAAGCTGTTAGCAATCCCGCAGTATTTTTTTCATAGTCAGGACCCTAAAAATAGCCTATACGAGGAAAAAAAATTAAGGAAACAAAAATTGTGTTGACCTGTGTTATTGAATGTTATATTTATGACAAACGGATTTAGGACATATTGGGTCTTAAAAATAAAAACCACCTAGATTTCAATCCTTAACGAGAGTATTCTCTCAACATTTACCACGATCGTGCGGGAGTTTTATATAATTACCGGTGATTGTGAATAATTAACTACATTTACCATGTGCGTTGGTAATTATCTATAATTACCGGTAATTATTGATAATTACCGATTGCTTATATTTACCGTAACATATATATAACTGGCTATGTTTTATAGATATAGAGACAGATAAAACAACATTGTTTTATACTATTTAGTTAAATAGGTGTATTAACAACAACAGTTTAACACATAACCTACGGCATCATTCCCTTCCCTGATTATTATCGTACTTCCCTTCGTTAGCTCTGACAGGGCACATTCAAGGCTGTACGCATGACACGAAACAATACTCTTTGTATGTACTACAAATGGTTCATCCGTTCCATGCCGGATCCACATTCCGCATTTTTAACTTTTAAATACACCGATTTTTGTAATATATTCGAGAGGGGACTAAAGATTTTCTTGATTGTTTTATTGGCATATTTCTCCAGTTTTGAATGTCCTAACATGGCAATTTTCAGATTTCTACAACAATGTCCCTTTTGTGGGGTTCCGTATCCAAAACCCTTTGCAAAACTTAGGGATCCTACGCTATTACTAAGACTTTGCTGCTCGTCTGTCACCAGGCTGTATTTCAAGAACCCTGATAGCTCTAGCTAACCAGGTGATACTTTCACAGATAATGTATTACCGTTGCCTCTACAATAAAAAATACGGAAAACTAGAATAAAATTAATATTTTAGGCGGCTTCCAAAAACCAAACGTGATTTTTATAGATAGTGGTATGGAACCCTTCGTGCGCGAGCCCGACTCGCACTTGGTCGGCTTTTCTTAAAATTATAGATAATGTGCACTAACCTTTAGTCTGTGGCGCTAAACGTACAATGACTAATGAATACTATATTGTATCATCAATTTATAAAGGCAAATTAATTATATGAATGGCAAACAGAGCTAAACCGTAGCCCATAAGCACTTTGAATAATAGTCCCTATATTATATTTACAAACGTACTATTTTCCTAATACATATTTTTTGTATTTTGTAAAGCAGGCAATTGTTATACAATTTGAATAACATGCCAACTCTCATAGGTTTTTGTGAGTTTGTTGATATGTATGTACCCTAACGGCGTTGAAATTACTGAACCGATTTGAAAAAATATTTCACTGTTGGGAAGCTACTCTACCCCCGAGCAACATAGACAATATTGTATTCGGGTACGGGAAGGGTTTCCCCTGGACGCGAGTGAAACCGCGGGAAAACAGCTTGTTCAAACATAGACGGCCCTCTATGTATGGTAGTCCGTCGAAGAACTAAGAAGTATGTAAGTACCTAAAGTTAGGCCGTCGAAAATTTGAAGTACAGTCAGTGACAAATTATGTCATTATAAACTCCGCCTTATGCCGTTAATTGAGTCAGTAAGTAAACAAATATGTGGAATGCCAAGATATAATTGCATTCCTGCATTATCGTTGATAGATTAGTTAGCTTTTGACCTACTTTGATGATCCCTTTACGATATTCCGTAACTCTTGTCTCTGATCCCGGAAATAAAGATTAGAGATGTTTTTCGATTAATAACTTCTTACATTTTACAAAAAGAACAATTTTGGTAAAATAAACTAGCAGAATTTTGATGATTTAAAGATTTGAAACTGGCCGTTATTTTATGACATAGGTCTGAAAACTGGCTGAGAAGAACCTGAAAATAAGGAAAGCTGGACTTTCAGTTGTAAAATTACCAATCCACCTTGAACAAGCATTGTGACTAACACTAATTCCTTCCCTGCATGAGAAGAGCCCGCAGTCCTGAACTGGGACAGTAAACTGAAAATACTAATGCAACGTTGAGGACTTGAAGAGTTCTCCAAAGCATGTAAAAAAATCTTGATATGTTAAGAAATATTTAGCTATAAAAAGTCATTTATTCAAAGTAGGCTGAAATCAGTACTTTTTGAAGGTCAATTTTTTTACATAAGACAGCCCCCAAAACGCCCACCCTCCACCACTTCCTATGTGTTTTTGCTGGGAAGAAGTAATGGTGGAACAAACTCCCCAGCAAATAACCCGGGCCAACAAAAAATAACCCTGCATGACAAAATTTAAGCTACTTTTCCCATTAAAAGTAGAAACCAATTTCTAATGAATGTACTCCATTCTATTATAGTTGTATTCATTATTTATTCAATTCCCACAACTCAAAACCTTTGGGAATTATGTATGCTTTAAACCCATTGTTTTAATTATGTGGTCATGCAATAATTAATTAACTTAATTGACAAGTATTTAGGTCACATTCCTATCGGTTGCATTGAGTGCAGCGTATGGAACTGCCAATAATTTATTACATAACTATAACAGTCTTCTGGGCATGTTTCCGGAGGACAGTGATGTGGAGGAATACTTTGATGCCTAACATCACTAATGTTCTTTTTTTATTTGCGTTTTTATTTTAGTTTGCAATATCTTAGTAATTATAAAGCTGAAGAGTTTGTTTGTTTGAATGCACTAATCTCAGGAACTATCTAACACTGAAAAAATTTTTCAAATCGGACCAGTAGATCCTGAGATTAGTGTGTACAAACCAACAAACTCTTCAGCTTTATAATATTTGTATAGATGTATAGATAAGTAGGCATAGACTATAACATAATTTAGAGTACATAATGTTCTTAGCTGTTCTTTGCGGTTTTGCTTGCGACCTGTGGGAACTGCTTCCCATAGCAGGACAAAATATAGCCTGTGTTACTCGGAGATAGTTTGAATTTCCAATAGTGACAAAATTTTTTGCTCTTCGGAAGCATTTAATGTCATGTCAAGTCATGATCCGGTTGGATTTCTACTAATGGCTGTTACCAATAATCTATCTGTTGGGTTTGCTTAGAAAAGAAAGGAATTTGACACAACTTGTATGGAGTTAATGTAAAAATTCTATCTCTAGTAGGCAAATCAACTCAAAAAAATACAGATAGAACATTGGGAATATCATTGCTATTGGGAATGCCAATGTCATTGCTGGGTTAAAGCTTTGAGAAGATAGGAAGGTTCTTCTTCTTAGCGAGTCGATGGCAAATCAAATTAAATTTAAATTACGGAGGTCCAATATTGATGTGGAGTTTTCCCTTTTCTGCAACTTCGAGCAACTTTGGCATATCTGCCATGAAGGTTACTATTATGTAGCGTCTGAATAAATCAATCTATTTTGATTTTGATACAAACAAATTAAAATGAAGGAAAAATGTTCAGTTTCACAATTTATTTATAATGTCAGTGATAAGTTGATAACTGATAACAATATATTTATCCTTTTAAATAAATATAGATTTGTTTTTCAAATAGTAGTAATAATTCTTCGGTTTTGCCACACATGACAAAAAAAAATCTTTTTGTGCTTCATATGTTCCACATTCAAAACCATATTAAATTTTCTGTGAGAACAAAATATGTAATGTTAGCAGAGCTTTTGTTTTAGTAAATTAAATCAAATGTAGGAATATTAGGTAGATACTAAAATATAATATCAATATCATAATAAGGTTTTACTTACTGTCTTTTAGAATTTAAAATTTATTACCAATAAGAAATTGTACAATAATAATTGCTACGCAATTTTATATGGTCAAATAAGACAACAAATAAATAATAATAGAAGGTAAATTATGAATTCAAAAAATAATAAATAAAACTGACGCGACATAGCTAATTAGAATAATTTCATTAAATAAAAGCTTTAAAAAGACTTAAATTAATATAGAAACGAAGTAAAATAATCAACAAGAATAGATCTATATAAAATACGGAAAATATATCGGAAAACATCAAAATAATTGCACTTACCTGAAATTGATGACAGAATTTTCGCACAAATTTAAATTTTAGGCATGCAGTGTATTTTCACAAACCACTAGAGGGATTTACACTGTTTTATAAATAGTACAGAATATAAACTTCACGAATAATTGTTTATTTATTGGACAAAAAGTATTGTTTACGCACTACCATCGCATTCACAACACATCACATTCTTGATTGTCGATAGATTTGATTTCAAATCGGAAGGAAGTAAAACCTTGTCTATACCTACTTATTTTACATTTTTGTTATCATTTTGCACATAAATATAATAATTGATCAGAAAATATCTACACATTACAAAATATTCAAGGTTTGTCATCTGAAGGACAATACAAGGAAAGTTATTGAAAAATTATTTCGCATGCGTAGTTAGCAAGTGGTATTGTCTATGGCGTTGGAGAACATGGCGGCAAAATTCAAATATTTTTAGTACATATCTTGATGCACATGGGTGTATAATCTAAATGCGAAATTAATGTTATTTGTTCATTTAACTGTCGTAAAAAGCTTTCTAGTACTGTTGTAAAAGTAAAACAAAACTTGAGTCTACAAATAATGTGAGACGGGAAATGCAAAGCGACTTTTTAACATGCTTTTGTTTTTGGGGTAAGTGTATTCTAATTACCTAAGTAAGTGTATTCTATTACCTATAATTTTTTCATCATATTATTGGACACAATATCGACCTTTTACAAGGTTTTTGTTATATTAGGTTGGGTGTTCCAAGGAAAAAGTTTTAAACTTAAACGCGTCTATCTCAGGATCCACTAGTTCAACTAAAAAAAACATTTCAGTGTTTGATAGTTATATTTATCACGCTTTCAGGCATGTGTTGGTACGGACTAGTAAAATAAAGCATCTGTGGAAACTTTTTATCTGGTTGCGCGAAATAGTACAGACGACAGCAGGTCACAGTACCCGAATCTGTCAAATTTTACCAAATGAATATTAACCTTCCACTATTGTGATAAGGTTGAAATCTAATGCAGAAATTTGACGGATTGTGATAACTCGATGTGCATGTCTGTACCTACTGATCTTGAAGCTAAACTGCGGGCGGAACCTAGTAGCATATATGAAATAGAATATAATATAAACGAAAAGATTTAAAAAAGGGGATAATTTTAATATCAGAGACAATTTCACAATAAAACACAATATAATTAAATATCATTTATTTATTGATTGTTCTTTAACCTATATTGCGTTTATACACTCTACGGTATAACATATTAAACGGATTGTACCGCGAAGATCACTGCTCTCATCATAATATAAATTTGCCGTTCTGAAGTTGGCGACAAGTAATTACGAAACGTCAAAGTGTATGAACAAAAGATTATTGCACACTCGTTCGGAAGTGTCCTTAGGGTGCGGTTCCATTGAGGAGGAGCGGAGCAGAGCGGAGAAGAGCTGTGCCGCGATTCACCAATCACATGGCTTGAAAGAGAAGAGATGTGGATGTCAAGCCATGTGATTGGTGAATCGCGGCAAAGCTCTTCTCCGCTCTGTCTCAATGGAACCGCACCCATATACCTGTACAGTACGAGAATCAGTGTCGCCAAATTCACACATTAAAAAGAAATATTCTACATACAAAAACACAGAAAACAACTGTACGTTTAAATTCATCTGAACGTAAACGCCTACTTATCGTTTATCAAAATAAGTCTCTACGCAGTTTGGATAAGGTTGTTTTTACGTCTTTGAGTGAGTGTTGCGATTCGTCGCAGAAAGTTGCGTCGGGCGCAACAGCTCAAGGGCACTTCCATTTGTCCTTTCTCTTCCATGATTGTATGTACATACGTACAGCCGCGGTCATAAATGCAGTAGCAACTTTCAAACCTTCGCAATTTTGTAGTGTAATACATTTCCTGAACACAACGGATCCACCGGTTACACTAACATCTATTATGCGACTAAAATAGGAACGTTGGCAAGTTGCTAGTGCATTTATGACCCCGTATCGTGTATCATGCACAATGCAGCACATTTCAGACCGGCCAATTATTTGATCAGAACAGATAGATACATGTTTCCATATTATAACAGTGTCGTCTATGTACAAATCTAATAAAAATAACTGATGTAATGAAAATAAATAAAAAAAGTAGAATTTTTCCAATTTATTTAATAATTTAAATAAAACGGCTGAGCTTTTGGAATTTTTACGAATTTTTCCGTTTGCCAAAATTTACTGGGTATATTTTGTGACTTAAGAACAAAATTTTAATAAATAGTAAAATTGGAAGAATTACTGTCGATAGGATAAAATCGATCCTTATTCAAAGGCACTATATGTTTAGAATGACTTTAAAATAAAATGTAATTTGTGATAAATAGTAGTAATCTATACTAATATTATAAAGCTGAAGAGTTTGTTTGTTTGAACGCGCTAATCTCACGAACTACTGCTCCAATTTGAAAAAAATCTTTCGGTGTTAGATAGCCCATTTATCGAGGAAGGCTATAGGCTACCTTTTATCCGGATGCGCTGAGTAGCTCCCACGGGAAAGCGGGTGAAACTGCTGACAGAAGCTAGTTATACATAAGTTGAATAATTTAAAATCAAAAGTTCAAAAAGAATAAGATCGCTACATTTATTATTTCAGCTTTCTACTACGTTATTTGTGAAGCAAGCAAAAAAATAGCTTACAGCATTATGGTATAATATAGCTTTCTCGAAACACGTTCAGTAATTTCGGAGTTTACAAACTACATACAAAACATATTTTTAACTAGCTTCTGCCAGCGGCTTCGCCCGCGCTATACTTGAAATCCCGTTTTTTCCCGTTCCCGTGGGAATTTCGGGAAATCCTTTCTTAGCGGATGCCTACGTCATAACATCTGCCTGCGTCCCAAATTTCAGCCCGATCCATCCAGTGGTTTCGGCTGTGCGTTGATAGATCACTATGTCAGTCAGTCAGTCACCTTTGAGTTTTATATATTTAGATGAAACACAAACTTAAGATTTTTACAAGGGATTAGCATAAAAATAAATTCGTTCTAATTTTCACAATCTTGATGTTCAGGAAGACAGGCATATGTAAAATAAAATAAAAAAATAACAAAACAAAAATGGTACATATATTTTTTAAAATAGCATGTAATTTCTAAAATATAAATGATTTGTACACAATATGAAGATGATAAAACAACACAAATAATTAATGATTTTATAAATACTTCGATTGACATTGGAATTCAGACATATCCTAGTTACAAAACTAAATTGAATTGATTTTGAACTCAATAATGTTACGGATTGTTGGCCACGGCGGCTGTCCTCATATAAGGAGATCAGCCAGCTGCGCAGGACATATTATAGTGCACAAGCATTTGCGCAGACACAGGTGCACTCNATAATTAATGATTTTATAAATACTTCGATTGACATTGGAATTCAGACATATCCTAGTTACAAAACTAAATTGAATTGATTTTGAACTCAATAATGTTACGGATTGTTGGCCACGGCGGCTGTCCTCATATAAGGAGATCAGCCAGCTGCGCAGGACATATTATAGTGCACAAGCATTTGCGCTGACACAGGTGCACTCCCTAATCCCTCACTCTCATAACCCGATGGGACTGCAATCCGACACCACCGGAGAGAGATCACATATTATATAATGTTGTGTACTAAAAAAGCAAAAATTTTTAATATCTGCAATAGTGGATTTCATATACGAAAATAATTGTAAGTACCAAGTTTCGTTAAAATCCGTCGAGTAGTTTTTCTTTCTGTTACTGTTCTATAGACAGACAAAAATTCTACTGATTGCAATTTTGGCATCAGTATCGATCCTTAATCACCCCCTGATAGTTATTTTGAGAATATATTTCATGTACAGAATTGACCTTTCTTCAGATTTATTAGAAGTATAGATTTCATAAATAATTGTATCCATACAGCCAATTAATGAGTCATAAAAGTATATTTTGCTGCTTGAACACAATTTAACTTGAATTTCCGCGTCCTTGTTTACATAATAATTTACTCGCACATTATTTTACAATGGTATAAAGTTACTAATAGCTAACATATCTTGTAGTTTTAGCTAATTAAATGTATAAGTTTAGTTTATTAAATTATTATACATACAAGTCCATTACAAAGCAATAGTTACTATATAGATTTCTAAAAGGTTTTTAAATATGTACTAAATATATTGTCATATTATAAGTTCAGAGAATTCTATGCAATCATTTTACTATATATATCTTGCTTGATAGACTATACTAATCAGAAATGAAAATAGCGGAAAGGAATTTTGGATTCAGTGTTGCCATTTTAAGACATTTACCAAGAAGAACGGTAGTTAAATTCAAAACCTCTTTCGAATGACTTCTAATAATAGCGCAAGCATACATCGCATCTGCTACGAAGTTGGAAAAAAAAATCTGTTGTAATTCCCACAGTTGGTAATTAAAACCAGGAAAATTAAGTCATAATATTACAGCAATAATTTATTAATTGATTTACAATACAATGTATTCCACCGTTCAACTCCAGCGGCACAGAAACGTCTTAACCACGATATCATATATAACACAGTTCGTCGATCAGCAGGCGAGGAGGTCACCCAAAGCCCTCGCCCCCCCCTCACTGGCCCAGTACACTCCGCCGCAGGAGTTCACCAGACTCCACACGTAGGGGGTGAAGAATTCTTCCGGTCTTTCTTCTTCAACGTAGCGGAATTTTAAGTCCGGGAATTTCTGTAAGGTTAGTGGAAGAAATTAGTAAGATATCACATGCCTAGCCTTTTCCCAACTTTTGGGTAAGAATTCTAGTCAAACAAATGCAGCTGAGAACCAGTTTTACATGGAGCCACTGCCTATCTGACACAACACAGTTACCTGGGCAACCTGATGACCCTTGGTAAGAGTGCATGTACTAACTAGCTTCTAACTACCCATAACGACTGCCGAGGTGGTCAAATGACAGCCGGGACCCACCAATTTACCGTGTCTTCCGAAACATGCAAGGACTCGTCATGCCAAAATGCATAGATCGACTGCGATAAGCGTTGCTTCGTCTTATGATCGATCAAACTGGCTTTGAATTAGCCAAGAGTTCTTCTCTGCCAGCCTATCTGACCTCCTCAAGCTCAACCCAGTTATCTGGGTGGAAAAAAACTGGTGAACAGATTTTGATGCATCTTGGCAGTAATATATAGCTTATACATCAGAATAACATATAAGCTACTTTTATCCAGATGCGCGCAGTAGTTCCCACGGGATAGTGGGTGAAACCGCTGGCGGAAGCTAGTTTTATGTACATATAAAACCACATACCTTTAGTCTATCGCTAGACCACTGCTCAGCGCCTTTCTTGATGCATTGCAATACTTCGGTGACGCCCAGGTCACCGCCTGCGCCTTCCTGCACGCGTTGCAACCGCGTTGAGAAATATCCTATTACCTAGAAATAAGAATAAATAATGTTGTTAATTTATTTGCGATTTGGTATTTAATTTTGACAAATTTCAATGCAACCTATCCTAAACACTATGGAGAGGGTTGCCAGTAACATAACCTATTGTAGCCAGCAACATAACAAAGTGTTGCTCATTACATAACATAGTGCTGCCACTAACATAATGTTGCCAGTATTATAGAAAACTAGCTTCTGCCAGCGGATTCGCTCACGTAAAACTTTAAATCCCGTTTTTGTCGTTCCCGTGGGAATTTCGGAAAATTCTTTCTTATCTCGCGTGAGTCTTAAGATGAACTTCTGTGCAAAATTTCAGCTTTTAGGTTTGGGCCCTGCGTTGATTAAAGTCAGTGAATGAGTCAGGACTTTGAGTTTTATAGGTATAGAAGACAATATTACCATATCAATATTCTGCGCGACGGGATGATACGTGTGCTGTGTAAATAGATGTCGCTTGTGAAGCAACGCATACACCACATTAGCGTTATTCGTCAGCTGATGAGCGACGCAGGAGTTTATTACTACTACTATAGTCGTAACAAAGTATACTGTTTCTAGTAACATAAAATAGTGCTGCCATAACATAACATAGTATTGTCAGTAACGTTACACAGTGTTACCGTATCACAACATAGTGTTGCGGTAACATAACCTAGTGTTGCGGTAACATAACACAGTGTTGCCAGTAACATAAAATAGTGTTGCCATAACATGGCATATTGTTGCCGTAACAAAATGTGTTGCCACTTACATAATTAATGCCAGTAACATAAAAAAAATCAGGGTTACCATATCGATATTCTGCGCGACAGGATGATGCGTGTGTTGTGTAAATAGATGTCGCTTGTGTAGCAAGGCATACACGACATTAGCGTTATAAACGTAACATAGCATACTGTTTCTAGTAACATAAAATAGTGCTGCCATAACATAACACATTATTGCCAGTAACGTTACACAGTGTTACCGTATCACAACATAGTGTTGCCAGTAACTTAACACAGTGTTGCCGTATCATAAAATAGTGTTGCCATAACATAGCATACTGTTGCCAGTAACATAGCAAAGTGTTGCCAGTAATATATTTTTTAAGTAAAAAAACCAGTGTTACCATATCGATATTCTGCGCGACGGGATGATGCGTGTGTTGTGTAAATAGATGTCGCTTGTGTAGCAACGCATACACTACGTTAGCGTTATTCGTCAGCTGATGAGCGACGCAGGAGTTTATTATTTCTAAAAGCATCCGTAGGACTTCGTCTAGGACTGATATATGGTCCATCTGTGGAATATAACATAAAAAATATGTAACAGGATTAGGCATGAGTTCCTGATAAAGTTCTAGATAGTTATCTGACTGATAATGCTATAGAAAAGAAGTCAAAATTAAAAACATTTCTGTGGTATTATATGTTCGATAGCTAACTAGAACTTTATGTGGAACGTGTGAAACGAGCCCTTAAATAAACTAGTGCTAAATATAGCCTATGTTACTCGGGTATTGCCTAGCTTCCCAAAAGTGAAGGAATTTTTCAAATCGGTTCAGCAGTGTCGGAGCCTTTACTGTACAAACAAACAAAAAACTGTTTCCTCTTTATTCTATAAGCATAGATGTTGTGCAAACTTACAATTTCCTCTGTCTTCTCTTCTGTGTGATGGGGTAAGTCCACGTTATTTAATTCGCCGCCTGTAAATAAATATTTTTATTTATCAACAAGGTGCCTGCAGTTTCATACGTGGGACGATTTTGATGAAACATGCCTCAAAAACCATGCACTGAGGAAGTCCTACGTTCAGCAGTAGACGGCAAAAGGCTGATATGAACTATATTATGCTTAAAAACCACTGCTAGAACACTTGTGTGCGTCTCAATAACAGAGACAAGTTTTTACGGACTTTTTTGAAGTTTTCTCGAATTTCTTGTGATAAATTGTGGCCTACAATAACGAAAATTGTTTTTTTCTATACAATAGTAATGTTATCTTCACCACGTCTAAAAGGAATACTCAAAAATTTACTCTTTAAAAATATGACCTATGTTGCTAGGGAGTTTGTTGCGCCACTTTTTCGGGCGGGCGTTTTTGGGGCTGTCTCATGTAATTTTGACGTTTGAAAAGTCCTGATTTTCATCCTCCTTTGAATCAAATCATTATGATTTTGAAATCGGTTAATCCGATAAGACATAGCAGTCAAACTTAAAACACTACTCTTTTTGCGTCGGTGGTTAAAACATAATAATATGGATTTACCTTCAACTTCGCTGCAAAGCCGTGCTCTTCTTTTGGTTAGTGTTTCAAACAACGATATTAACCTTTGAGCCACGTACGGATGTAGATTCCTGAATTCACCTGAAAATTCGAGAATAAGTGGTATGTAAATATTTTACTAGATTGGTGTTGCATCTGGCCTATTAGTATAAAAAACCGGCCAAGTGCGAGTTGGACTCGCGCACGAAGGGTTCCGTACCATTATCTATGAAAAAAGTACAATAGGAATGGTCAAGTGTGAGTTACATAAGTCGCACATTATTTCTAATAGATGGCGCTACTAGTATACAATTTTGCAATTAATTAATATAAATCAACAGCCTTAATATTTTTTTATTTTATTTTTAGTATTTTTTGTTATAGCGGCAACAGATCTACATCATTTGTGAAAATTTCAGCATTCTAGCTATCACGGTTAATGAGATACAGCCTGGAGACAGACAGACAACGAAGTCTTAGTAATAGGGTCCCGTTTTACCCTTTGGGTACGGAACCCTAAAAAGTTCGNATCTATGAAAAAAGTACAATAGGAATGATCAAGTGCGAGTTACATAAGTCGCACATTATTTCTAATAGATGGCGCTACTAGTATACAATTTTGCAATTAATTAATATAAATCAACAGCCTTAATATTTTTTTATTTTATTTTTAGTATTTTTTGTTATAGCGGCAACAGATCTACATCATTTGTGAAAATTTCAGCATTCTAGCTATCACGGTTAATGAGATACAGCCTGGAGACAGACAGACAACGAAGTCTTAGTAATAGGGTTCCTTTTTACCCTTTGGGTACGGAACCCTAAAAAGATCTCTCTGTTAGTCTATTACACTTTTATAGCTAAGCCATATCGGTTGAAATTTAGTGCAAAGGTAGCTAGAAGTACAGTTAACCTTTACTTTCACATAAAAGTAAATGAAAATACTTCTCTCAACCTAATCTAACTATCCTATTACTTTGGTAACGGTTCTGTCTACATCCATATCTCTATTCATCCCATCATAATCGGTTTAGCCATTTCTTCTAAAAACGTCAAATTAAAACACAAAATTACTCTCTAGCTAGAGTAATCTGTGCTTGCACCTGGCTGGACCATTAAAAATGCAGTATGTACAACTCACAGCTCATGTTAGCGATGGCGGCTAGGCAGTTGGTGTGCAGATATTTGTCTCTGACTCGCACCATGTTGTATTGTAACGCGCGCAGTATTACTAGCACCATCAGACCGCCTAAAGATATTTCGGAAATCGCTCGCTCTGTATACCAAGTTAGGTTTTTTAACATCTGTGGACAAAATTCAGCGCTATTAATCTATACATAAAAAAATCAAAGTCCTGACTCATTCACTGACTCATCAACGCTGGGCCCAAACCTGTAAACCGATAAAGCTGAAACTGCACAGAGGTTCAATTTAGTAAGACTTGCGAGATAAGAAAGAATTTTCCGAAATTCCCACGGGAACGGGAAAAACAGGATTTTAAGTATTACGCGGGCGAAGTCGCTGGCAGAAGCTAGTAACCAGACCTCTACAGCGCAGTTACCCGGGCAACCTGATACCGATTGGTAAATCAAAAGCCAGAAAGTCTGACAACCAGTCTTACCAAGGGGTGCCAGGCTGCCCGGGTAACTGGGTTGTGGAGGTCAGACAGGCAGTCGCTCCATGTAAAACACTGGTTCTCAGCTGCATCCGGACTTAGACTGGGAGCCTGGATGTTTGACACTTTATGATGTATATGACGTGGCTGATATGGACCAATAAGGGGCCACTGTTTTAGTACCACGGAAACTCGCTACGTCCGACAGCGTCAATATGGCGAATATCACACAGGCCTAAAAAAACCTTGACAGCAGCCAGTCCAGTGGTATTATAGAGGTCAGTGAGTTGAATACTCACAATAGTATGAACATTTTTGATGAGAGCATCGTCTTCGGTCAATATAAGCAGAACTATTAAAGACATGTATATGTGATGCGCGTTGTTATCCGGCGCGTTATACAGCACTTGTAGGATCGGCACTATCTGTAAGATAAATATTTTTATTAGTAAAAACATTCGTTTACTATCTATACAAATATTGAAAAGAGAGTATTTCTAGTTTGTTCGGTAGTATCGGAGTCCTTCGGATACAAACAGACAAACACATTTTTCATAGATTTTTAATGAAAATTTTTAAATATCAATATATAATATCATCACTACTTTAGCTATACATATAATGAATCCTACTAATATTATAAATACGTAAGTTTATTACTATTTTAAGCAAAAACTACTAGACAGATTTTGATGAAACTTCGCAATAACATAGCTTACATATCAGAACAATATACAAGCTGTTTGCAGTAAACGTTTTTAAACTTTCGCGACTTGTACACATATTTTAGATAACCGTGACCACGGTCGGTGCAATTCGGTCGAAACGACGGAGAAAAGAGGTATCGTAAACCTTTATAATTTCATCGCGAGTAAGACCTGGTTGCCGTCTAAAACATACAAGCTACTTTTTATCCATGTGCCGGAAGTTGTTTCCACGAGACGCAGGTAAAACCACAAAAAACAACTAGTGACAAACAAAGTATACATACCAACTGATCAATTTGCGCCACATTGCTGATATGACGTTTGTACGCGTTGCAGGAGTGTAGCATTAAATATAGGAGTAGTGTGGAATGCTCGCACCCCGCCGTCGCGCATAGAGCCTTATGTAGCTGTAACAAATTAAATATTATTATTACATTAATTATTTTCCACATATAAGGTACGAAGGAAAACACATGACATCATAAACGTTAGTTATTTCTAAACAACTATTGAAAATTAAATGCAAAAATTCATAGTTTTTAGGGTTCCGTGCCCAAAGGGTATAACGGGACCCTATTGCTAAGACTTCGTTGTCTGTCTGTCTACCTGTCTGTCTGTCTCCATGCTGTATCTCATTAACCGTAATAGCTAGACAGCTGAAATTTTCACAAATGATGTATTTCTATTGCCGCTATAACAAATACTAAAAATTAAAAAATGGTGAATAAAAAAGATATACTTACGGCAGCCATGTCGATTCTAGGGGGAGTTAGCTGTGGTCCACCGTTTGATTCCCGTTGCGGTGTTGGGGCTGAAGTTTCTGAAATTTATTAAAGAAATTGTAATTTAAACTGGAATTTTGCTCAAAATTCAATACTACAAATAATGATAATTTTGCGTTTGCTGTGACACAGGTGCCCTCCCTATTCCCTCACTCTCATAGCGCGATGGGACTGCAATCCGACACCACCGGAGAGATCACAAGCAGGACCGAACATTAATGTGCTCTACGATGCACGATTTCGGGTTGCTTTGTGAGTTTCTTAAAACCCACAAAGCGGTTTTGGCGACCTGGGAATCGAACCCAAGTCACCGTGCACAGAAGTCACACTTTGCGACTAATTATACTCTTCCCAAAATTATCACCTAAAATCGCTACCTCAACATAGCACTTATGTATATAGGGTGACTGGTAATTAGTGACCGATACTTGAACACGTGATTCTACCCATGATTACAAACAACTTTCC
>NWSH02000004.1:292104-304107 GCA_002382865.2 Heliothis virescens | reverse complement strand
ACCCAGCAAATTGAGAAAAAAAAAAAAACATGAAAAATTTTCTTAAGTCCCCAGGAGCCCCTAACGATACTCTAGCTGAAACTACGACGATCGACACTTAGAAATTTTTCATGTTTTTTTTTTCTCAATTTTGCTGGTTTTTTTAACACGAGTCATGGGTTTTGAGTAGAGCAACAATTTCTTTCCCGAAAACAATCTCATCCGAGCTACCATTTTGGAATATAAACCATTTTCAAAAAATTAAAAAAATTAAAATGGCCCATAACTCGGAAACGGTGCGTCGTAGGACCATGCTTCTCAGATCGTAAATGGTTGCTGCAGGCAAGGTCAAACCGATTCTGAAAAAAAAAACGGCAAGTTTTTGAAAAAAAAAAAAAAGTTCGAAAAATTTACTAAGTCCCAAAATCCTTGCTCCATAGCGCCCCTAAGGCTACACTCCAACCGCTTTACTTTTTATCAGTCGCGGGTGAAACCGCTGGCGGAAGCTAGATACTACATATCTGTCCTTACCGTTGTTCAAGTCCTTCTCTACTTTCCACGGGTCCGTTGCCGACCCTCCGCTCAGCCTGAACGTCCAAATGCCTGCACAGTTCATATTCAGGCACCATCTCCACCAGGTACTTGCTGACGGCTCGAATCACGAAGAGGGCGTTGAAAGTTTGCCATGCCAGCATCACACTGTGAAAGAAAAGAGGGATTTAATTAACTGATTTCAGAAAAGACGTATAGTTTGACCTGTAAGTATGTATGTATGTTGTGCGCGACTATCTGTCGTTTTGATGCGGTTTTCAGCATAGTATCTGTCAGACTAGGATGACTTTTTAGGTTTAATAAACGACTAAAAAAAGACAAAAAAAATCGACGCCAAAAAGCGTTGAAAAAGGTGGGTTTTCTTCTTTTGTAAAAAGTTTTATTTAATTTCAGTGTTGATGTCACTATTATCAGCCTAGCTTTTTCCCAAGTATGTTGGGGTCGCCTTCCAGTCCGAACTGATGCAGTTGATACCAGTGTGTCAAATTTGGCAACTGTTCTGACCTCCCCAAAATACCCATTGGTAAGACTGGTTGCCATACTTCTGACTACCCGTAACGACTGTGTAAAGATGTTCAGATGACAGCCAGAACCCACATTTAACTTGCCTTTCAAAAAACCGAGGAAACCCGTTATGCCGGGAATTACGCAAATAAAAATAGATTGATCTATTTTATTGCAAATAATAGAATAACCAGTATTTTTCCTCAATTAAAGTAAATCCCAACACACATACTTAAAATATGAAGATACAGTTTTAATAGGCTACTTTCCGCCAGCAGTTTCAACGACTTCTCGCCGGAACTACTTCCGGCACCCGGATAAAAAGTAGCCTATATTTTACTCTGTATAATTAGGCTACATTACTGCCAAGTTTCATTAAAATCTATTCAGCCGTTTTTGCGTGAAAGAGGTACAAACATTCACTGAGTTTTGCAGACATTTGCGTGATTCACATACCGGGGTTTTACCGTCCTCGCCGATGTAAAGAATGCTTAGTTGTTGTTTAATAATTATTAATTTATAGTTCATTTATTTTCGCAACGCTTCCTTAAAGGCACCATAGCCATTGAGCCGTGTCAACGTGCAGCGTGTCTCAGAGAATTAATTAAATAAAGTAAATCTATACATTTATATAAACATGAAGATATCAATCATATAACGTTTTTGCTGATTGCGTTTACGCTCGTCAGCGCGCCGCAGAAAGTACATCTAAATGGTGTAAGTTTAAGATAAAAAACTTATTATCTAAGAATGTAGTTTTCGATCATATTTAAGGTGAATGCGACGGCTGGAAGCGGTAAATTCAAATATAAAATGTGGTTTTTCATGTTTTACCTAAGTTAACATTTCAATATGAGCGTGATCTTATGATTGGCGGTTATAATATCCCACAAATAATTTCTGATGTCCTTGTTTAACTCCGAAACTTCTACAATTCAAATGTGTCGAAACTATGATATTTCGCAATAAAAAGTTTTTTTAGTTTTTCCAAAGAAGCGGAAGTTTTTTACGTGAAAGAATGACATATTTCAACACACTAAACGTCCACATAATTAGAGGTACAGACGACAGCACATCAACCTTCCTCAGTCTGACAAATTTCACCAATCGAACATTAACCTGCAATTATTGTGATAAGGTTCAAAATCTATTAAGGTCGTAGGGCAAGATCGAACGGTTTTCAATGAGATGAAGCAGTAGGGTGGGTCGATTTTTTCAAATTGTGTTGGATTTTAACTGGGGGGTCTCAAAAGTTGCGTAAAAATATAAGCTATTAGACTATTTTTTTAATTTTCTCATTTTATATTGTTTTCAGCCCTCTACCGGAGTTCAAAATTTCATAAATTCAAAGAAAAGTTGTATTTAAATATGTGTATTCACCAAAAAAAACTCACTTTTTAAGGATAAAAAGCATTTATTACGATCTTCAATTTGTCAGTTAACGAACAAAAAATAAACATATAAAATATATACATACGTATTCTACATACGCGTGTAACGCGTATCAAACCGTCATTATTGTAATGTTAGAAACCACTCAGAAATCGTAGAATTATGTAGAAAACTAATTTTGCATGATGTAGTTGCCTTTATAAGACCAAACTAAAACAAGAATAAGAAAAAAAAAAAACACCGGGTTGCACTCCGGGATGCTGGCAGAAGTGAAAACATGAATATTAACTTTATGCGTTTTTAATTTTTTTTGAGATTTAGGAATGAAGAAAGAGCATAACTACTTTTACTGTCATCACTAATTCTCTCTCTTTTTGAACTGCCTAGAATACTCGGAACTACCAGTAGTGTCAAAATGCCTTGCCATAACAAAGATAAAACGAATTATTTGTTTTGTATATTTCAATCTTACCCCACCGGGGAAAGATTGAAGAAGAGGTTCCCAAACTTTTCACTACAGCTTAAAAATGAATTTAAAAAAATACTGTCAATCAAATAAATCCTTTTATTAATAATAATAATTAAAATCCACACAATTTGAAATGAAACTATGAGTTTTGAAATCGGGGTCAGATCGAAATTTTTATATGTTCTTCTTACCCCGTCAAATTTTTATGGGTGAAGATGGAAAGTTGTAATAACTCCTAAAATACGTTATAAAAACATATTTAGGTGTAATAACACGACTAAAAATTCAAAATAATGAGCAGGTATTCCAATAAAACACTCGTACCTACCTCATAAGTGAAGTTATGGAACTCGGGGAAAGATAAAAAATCTCGATTTAACTTCGTAAAAGTCACGACTCGGATATTTAAGTTTTTAACACGACCAATCACTCGAAATGGCAAATGCTGAATGAGAAAGTATGGCGTAACAAAATGGCGATTCTAATAATGTTGCTATCACAGCAAAATCTGCACTAAATCTGGAGTTATGGATGACATTTTGTGTTACCCCGTTTTTCATCTTGCCCCCACTGACCTTAATGAAATTTGACAGATTGTAGAAGGTTCATGTACAGACAACAGCACATCAAGTTACCACAATCTGTCAAATTTCTGCAATCGATTTTCAACCTCATCACAATATTGGAAGGTTAATGTTCGATTGGTAAAATTTGACAGATTCGTATACGTTGACCTGCTGTCGTCTGTACATATGTACAGGTAATCTCAGAAACATCTGCTCGTGTTACAATTTAACTTTATTAATATTTTTTTTATTTTTCAGTAATTTCTGGTATGGGGACTGGAATGATAACGCAGTCTCGAATGGTGAGGCTGTATAACGGAAGTAAACGAAGAGGTTAAATAATGTACACAGCACATCAAGTTACCACAATCTATCAAATTTCTGCAATAGATTTTCAACCTTATCACAATAGCGGTAGGTTAATATTTGATTGGTAAAATTTGACAGATTGGTATACGTTGACCTGCCGTTGTCTGTACACAGTACATCAATTTACCTCAATCTATCAAATTTCTGCGATCGATTTTCAACCTTATTACAATACTTGAAGGTTAATGTTCGATTGGTAAAATTTGACAGCTTCGGATAGGTTGATCTCCAAGAAAATAGATATGAAAATAAAAGTTTTTTTTTATGTTACTCCTGTAGTCTATGTCGATAAATAAATAAATAAATGTTTATTATTGTTTTTGTATTATTAATACCATAAAACTTATAAGAGAGGCTTGTGGTTAATTGACCTCCCCTCGAGTTCCTCCTTGTTTCGGAAGGCACGTTTAATTGGTGGTTCCTGCGTGGCTATCATTTCTTCATTGTTACAATTCCAAGTCAGAGGCCGTCAGGCAGTCGGCGGCGCGCGTTGTTCCACGCGCTCCTCAGAGAGTGTCAGCAAACCCCTGCGGGGCCCACTAGGGCCAGAGCCTGCCGGGGCTGCGTGTTGTTCGAAACAGGTACCGCGGCCCCGGCATACAAAGGGCTCCCGAAGGAACACGGTGGGTTTTAGTCAGTTAAAGTCTGACACTCCCTCCCGCTGTCACCCACAGCGGGAGGGGACATAGTGATGATTTGGCAAAGATAAAAAGAAATGAGGCCGTCAGGCGCATTTGAGAAAACTCTGACATTAGGGCTTATTAGGTGATTAAACCTGCAGCGAGTGAGATAAGAAGAAGAATATCATTTTATAATTATATAAAACCAAGCCTATCATTAAATCTGCGACCCCACAAGAGTTTTTTTCTGTTATAGCAATACTTTAGCCAACATATTTTTCAGCTAAAACATATTTGGTCTTACGACAAAAAAAGATTAACACGCGGTCATCAATTGTTTTTGAAAATTCTTCATACAAAATTTTCTTAAACACGTGACGACCTGTTTTGTTAAGATTAAGACCCATTTTGTTTAACATCCAGTCCGCTTTTGCACTATATGTCCTGCTCAGCTGGCTGATCTCTTTAGAGGGAACAGCCACCGTGGCCGACAATCAACCTAGACGGCTTTGTATTAACGTGGATGAGGTGTAAGAGGGCAAACCAACATCGTCTCGCCCCAATTGCCAACCACAACTGCCCATGGTGCACCCTGCTAAATAACTGGCAGAGGTCTGATCACATAGCACCTATATTTAGCTAGTAGCTTCTGACAGCGACTTCGTGAGATTTATTATAAGTATAGATGACCACTTCAGCACCAAGTGGGATATCAAATGCCTTGCGTGGGCAGCAGCACCTCCGAAGTTAAAAAGTATACCACACTGCGCTCACCAACACGCATGCCCAGCGCGGTGAGTATGGGCAAATCGCCCCAGCGCCCGGGGAGGCAGCAGACTAGCAGTGGATGTATTGGCTGTGACGATGTGGTGGCCAAGAGGGTAAAGCACCAACCTCTCAAGTATGAGTGTTTGGGTAGGTTCGATTCCAGGTCAGACAAGTACGAATGCAACTTAAAGCATAAACTTTTATTTATTGGACCTTTTCCAACAAGGAATATACATACGTACACATCGATGACATTAATATTTTTCTATGAAATTTTATTTTCGTCAGCCACTATTTTTTAATACATTTTGTTTATTTACATTGTATAATTCAACTACACGAGAAGGGGGTATTCCAGTTCCGACAGAACCCAAGGCACCAATACGAACTGAAAAATAAAAATAAGGATAAAGAAAATTACACGGCAATATGGTCAGATTTATTTGAGAAAATTACTTGTAACAGACACCTGCATTTGAATACACAATCGTAAATGTAAAAGTTTGGATGTTTGTCCCTCTGTCATACAAAAACAAATGGACGTATCTATTTTGGTGAAACTAATAGTAATACAAGCTGTTGTTTTGCATCCTGGTCAAATTTAAGAACGTAGTTATGCTAATGATTCTCAACCCAAATCTTCTTCTTCTTCTTCTTATATATAAAAATCAATTGCTGTTCGTTAGTCTCACTAAAACTCAAGAATGGCTGGACCGATCGGGCTTATTTTGGTTTTTAAATGTTTGTACAGATCGAGGGAAGGTTTAAACGATGGGAAAATATATGATTATAAAAAAAATATATAGGTAAGTAATAAGAAGTTTACCTGGTCAGCTAATCAACAATAAAATGAGTAAGTTTCTTTTTTTCAATTTTTATTTACCGAAGTCCAGCAGCATATTTTAGCCATATTTGAATGTGTTAGTTGTATACCGGTAAATAAAAAATCCTTTTATTATTGTTTTGGGTCGAGAATCATTAGCATAACTACGTCCTTGAATTTGACCAGGATGCAAAACAACAGCTTGTATAGCTTATGCAAGAAAACAACACGTACGTAGATTACGTTTCATCCAAGTGCGAGAAGTATACATAAAATACTGAATTCAAACATAAAAAAAAAATTAACGGCCTATTAAAAACATTTCTTCTCTGTGGACCCCAGATAGCGGGAAACGATATCGTGGCAGGCCCAGAAGGAGATGGCGTGACGAACTGGACTCCCATCAAAAGGATTGGCCTCAGGTGGCAAAAGACAGAGATAAGTGGAAAGAGGGAAGGGAGGCTTTTGTCCTGCAGTGGGACAATATAAGCTAAAATAATAAAAAACATTTCTACAGCACTGTCTATCAGATAGCTATTTAAAACCTGTCTGTAAAATTGAATCTACATAGAAAACGGAGCTTTTCGAAAAACTCAAAAGCAAAACTTACCTCTTTTAGCTTTGGCATTCGCGCGGGCAACGACAAGCGTGATCGCAATGAACAAAAACGTTATTATGAACGATACCTTCATGTTAATATTGATACTAGCTTCTGCCAGCGCTATCTAAGCTGTGCTTTACCCAGTAGGCAACTAGAACTCTCTCTCTCTAGCCCCAACTAATATTGTTATTGAAAATCCCCACCTCTTACGTGCGCAAACATAACACCGTATACGTCAACAAAATAAGGATAATTCTATGTGAATTATCCTTATTTACCGTAAAGTATATAAAATAACTACTTCTACCAGCGACTTCGCCCGCGCAAAACTTAAAAGCCCGATATTTTTCCGTTCCGCGGGAATTTCGGGAAATCCTTTCTTAGCGGATGCCTACGTCATAACATCTACCTGCATGCCAAATTTCAGCTCAATCCCTCCAGTGGTTTGGGCTGTGCGTTGATAGATCACCTATGTCAGTCAGACAGTCATGTTTGAGTTTTATATAATTAGAGAACATCTCAAGGAAAAAGACTAGAAATATGAATGGTTTGAAATTCCTAATGAGTGATATTAAAGTGAGATCTTTAAAAGGAATATGTTAATAGTTTTTCTCATGTCTACGAGTAAAGACGTGGGATATTGTGTGTAGTGTAGATTTTGAAAATACTAGCTTTCAATATGGACCAAGTTGATGGTGGTAAGTGTTTTTTGACCAACTTCCAAATAAGGAGGTTGGTAATTCGATCGCGTGAGTCTTTTTTAGGCTATTTTCACTGACATTTATTTCCGTAAATAGGCGATTTAATGACGAACGAACTGCCACTGGTCTAGTGGTCGCATAGCGCGACTGCCGTGCCACGGGTCTTGGGTTCGATTCCCGGGCCAGGCCGAAATCGCTTTGTGGGTTTTAGAAGCTTTTACAAAAGCAGCCTGGAGTTTGGAAGTTGGTGGTGTTACACCCCCGTGCCTGGGATGGCACGTAAAGCCGTCGTCCTCGATTGTTACTCAATAGCAGTCGTAGTTATAATTCCACGTCAGAGGCCGTCAGGCGGATTTGAGAAAAACTCTGACACTAGGGCTTATCAGGTGATTAAACCTGCAGCTCACTCGATAAGAAGAAGAAGGCCTATTTCACTGGTAGACAGTTCCGTTATCGGTCGGTTTAAAGTATTTTTTTTACACCGATGGGGAAATTTTTGTAAAATTCACTTCTTGTCAGTAATCAATCGTTTTAAGACAAGTCACAAATAATATCTTTGCTATTAGAGGTTAACAGCTGTTTTACTTGATCGGGTGTTTATCTTGTTGGTGAAAAACCGACTTCACAAAAAAACACTAAAAGGGATAAAATAAAACTTTTCACATGGCTCTAGAAGTCGGTGTCTGCAGGTCTGTTGACTGTGTTTATTTTGCCACCGACTTCTAGAGCCATGTGAATAGTTTTATTTTATCCCTTTTAGTGTTTTTTTTGTGAAGTCGGTTTTGTTTTTTTGTAAAAAGTTTTTTTTTATTTTATGCTTTTCAGTTTTCGGGTCTAAAACTATAATATCTTTAATACACATACCCACCCACAGTGACAGTCGGTCCCGTAATAGTATCATCGACGTAAAAAAGCGTACGAAATTTGAAGAGTTCTCTCAATTTCTCCAGGATCCCATCATCAGATCCTGGTCTCCTTACCATGGGACTACACCGACATCGTACTCTTTCAAACACAAAAATATTTTTTCAAATCGGGCTATAACTGCCGGAGATATGGATTAACATACATAAAAAAAAAAATACGGTCGAATTGAGAACCTCCTCCTTTTTGGGAAGTCGGTTAAAAATAGGCCAAAAGAGAACATATACGTCAGTAACCATTGAGTTTCTTGCCCGTTCTTCTCCATAGGAAGCTACTTTTGGAACGGGCAATTAGAATCAACCTTAGTAATATTTTTTGACATTCAAAGTGCTTGTAAAGGCCCAAATGAAATAAATGATTTGACTTTGATTTCTTNACTCTTTCAAACACAAAAATATTTTTTCAAATCGGGCTATAACTGCCGGAGATATGGATTAACATACATAAAAAAAAAAATACGGTCGAATTGAGAACCTCCTCCTTTTTGGGAAGTCGGTTAAAAAAAGGCCAAAAGAGAACATATACGTCAGTAACCATTGAGTTTCTTGCCCGTTCTTCTCCATAGGAAGCTACTTTTGGAACGGGCAATTAGAATCAACCTTAGTAATATTTTTTGACATTCAAAGTGCTTGTAAAGGCCCAAATGAAATAAATGATTTGACTTTGATTTCTTTTCAGTACAACATGAACCGCAAGACATGGACAAAAGAGCATTACAGCCACCACAGACAATAATAAGAGAGTATTGTGCTATAACGAAATGTGACTCGCCTCCACCCTCGTCACCTGTAGACACTGAAACTTCCAAAGATCAAAAAAAGACTGATTCATGATATTGCTAAATATAAATTAACCAGTAAGTATATTTAGAGATAAATAAATATTAATTAATTAAATATAATAATATAAAGCTAATATTATAAAACTGAAGAGTTTGTTTGTTTGAACGCGTTAATTTCAGGAACTACTGGTCCGATTTGAAAAATTCTTTCAGTGTTAGATAGCCCATTTATCGAGGAAGGCTATAGGCTATTTTTAACCGGGTGCGCGCAGTAGTTCCCATGGGAAAGCGCATGAAACCGCTGGCGGAAACTAGCAATATTATAATTTCGAAAGTTTGATTGTTTCTGACCCCTTCACGCAAAATCTGCTAAACGGATTAATATAGGCTTTACATCAGAATAAAACATATGTTACTTTTTAACCGGGTGCGTGGAGTAGTTCCCAGGGGCGCGGGTGAAACCGCTAGCGGAAGCTAGTTGTAAGCAATTCACCCACATAATGAGAGGGTTAATTCCAGCAACTGGGTAAAATATAGCCTATTTTTGCATATTTGGAATTTATGCCGTATACCTACCAGTTAAGTATAAATCTCTAAAGTATAAGGTTAAATGTTTATTGGGAAAATTGTACAGATTGGAGTAGCTTGATGTGCTGGCGTAATTTGCCAAAAAATACTTTGCTATATTATTTTTCCCTAAGTACCCTTATTTCTAGAAAAAAAGGGTGTTTCTAGTGCCTTTTCATCTTTCCAAGAGTAACAATTTTTCTTGCGCTGTAACTACAAAAAAATAATCATAAAAATATTATTCACAGATCCTCAGAAGGCAACAAAGATGACAGATTCAAGAGCGTACCTCAAAAACCTAAAGTATTACTAATCTACCAACATTGTTAGAACATAGGTACAGACGCCAACACATCACCCTGCATCAATCTGTCAAATCCCTTCAATAGATTTTCAATGTTATCACAATAGTCGAAGGTTAATGTTCAATTGGTAAAATTTGACAGATTCGTATAGGTTGACCTGTTGTCGTCTGTACTTACATAATATATTTAATGTAAAATAGGTATTTGTTTAAATGATATTACTTACTGCGTAATAAATGAACGGATAGGTACCTATTAATTCTTTAAGTGTCACGTTTGAAACTAGTGTAATTAGAATATTTATATGTAGGTACATTAATAATAAATAAATTATGTCCCTAATAAGTGCTACAATAAATAAATAAATTTATCTTATCTTAATTGTTTCTATTTTTAATGTTCTATAAAAATGTCGTATTCTTATAGATTTTTAAGTGTACGGAATTATTTTTGTTTTTAGGGTTCCGTACCTAAAGGGTAAAACGGGACCCTATTACTAAGATTTCGTTGTCTGTCTGTCTGTCGGTCTGTCTGTCTGTCTGACTGAATTTTCACAAATGACGTAAGTATATCCGTTGCCGCTATAACAAAAAATACTAAAAATTAAAAAATAATAATTATTAAGGCTGTTGATTTATATTAATCAATTGCAAAATTGTATACTAGTAGCGCCATCTATTAGAAATAATGTGCAACTTAAGTAACTCACACTTGACCATTCCTATTGTACTTTTTTCATAGATAATGGTACGGAACCCTTCGTGCGCGAGTCCAACTCGCACTTGGCCGGTTTTTTTTTATCGATGGGATATCATCAGCTGACCCCTCTCGCTGTGGGTGCAGCGTGAGGGAGTGTCAGACTTTTACTGACTAAAACCCACCGTGTTCCTTCGGGAGCCCTTTGTGTGCCAGGGACGCGGTAACTCCCAGCAATCCCACAGTGTGAACAAACAAATCTTCAGCTTTTTAATAGTAGTATAGAATTTTTTTATTCTTGAACAGCGTAAAAAAATATTAGGACGTACAGAAGACAGTAGGTCACCATACCCGAATCTGTCAAATTTTACCAATAGAACAACCTTCCACTATTGCGATACGGTTGAAAATCTACAGCAGAAATTTGATAGACTGTTATAACCTGGTGTGCTGTCGTCTGTACAATTAAGTGTTATTCAAATATATGTAAATATATAAGTAAAATAAATTAAAAAACATAATATAGTAATGGTTTTAACATAAGCCGGTTATAAGACCAGTGGCGTAGCTACGAAGGGGCTAGCTGGGGCAGTGCCCCGGGTCCCCCAAGCTCAGGGGGCCCTCGAATGAACCTGAAATTTTCAAAGTCACTCTCATTTATACAATAAACTAGCCGTTTTCCCGCGGTTTCACTCGCGTCCCGTGGGAATTACTGCCCATACCCGGATAAAATATAGCCTATGTCACTCGTGGATAATGTAGCTTTCGAATGGTGAAAGAATTTTTAAAATCGGTCCAGTAGTTTTTGAGCCTATTCATTACAACCAAACAAACAAACTTTTCCTCTTTATAATATTAGTATAGATGAAACTATAGTAATGTCGTAGATATCATACGCTTGTAGGTAGGTACTACTTGCACTATAAGGAAAATCCTTAACCAGCATCATGAGACCATGTATGAATCATAACGTATAATATTATGATTGTTATAAAACAAAGTGATACTATAACGGCAGTATCACAGGTCCCAGATAAAGTTCTAAATAGTTATCTGGCAGATAGTGCCATAGTAATGTTTTTTAGGGTTCCGTACCCATAGGCAGTTTAGGCCTGGTAGACACCACGGGCTTCGAGTGTCGAGAGATGACTCCCGGTCACCGTAGGCGTGGGTCTGTGGGCGGTGAGTTTTGGGGTGGCTCATCGTCCTTCCGTCTCCTGAGAGACGACAGGCCCGTGTCGGCGGCNTTGACTTGACCAGTTTTCATTACCTCAGTTATTAATAAAATAACATTTTTTTAATCCTGATAAAAACTGGCCAAGTCATATCTTGTTCCTATAAATACATATTTGGATTTTGTACAGAACTTGGTACTCATTTAGATCT
>NWSH02000004.1:277174-291853 GCA_002382865.2 Heliothis virescens | reverse complement strand
AGCTGAAATTTTCACAAATGATGTATTTCCGTTGCCGCTATAACAAGAAATACTATAAATTTAAAAAATATTAAAATTAGGGGGGGTCCCCATACAATAAACGTGTGACGTTGTATGGGGACCCCCCCTATTTTTTAACTTTTTTCTATTTTCAGATTTTTTCCTACGCTTACACACAATTATCGAGCTTGGTTCCAAATTTCATATTTCTAGGTTATCTGGAAGTAGGTTAGGTTTAGGTACTATAAGTCAGTCAGTCAGTGGGAATTTTACGACTTTTGGACCTTCATATCTTTATAACCGTTTGAGCTAGCTTCATGAAATTTGGGCTTCTAGGTGTCCTTATGGGCATAATGAAACACGCTTAGTTTGAAGTGTTTACGTTTAATAGGTTTTGAGTTATGGAGGGGTAAAAAGTGGCACCAAATGGTTCGTGTAAATATACACGTGGCGCTTGCCAGCCAGTCTTTGCTTGAACTTGGCTTGACACGCTGCCGCGTGTCTAGATAATAAAGACAGGTTGCGGCCTAAAAAAAAAGCTCGCTCTGTTCGCGCATGATACATATCCCTTTCTTTTTTTTCCTTTAAAGGGCCTCATTTTTCTATTTGCCCCGGGGCCCGCGGTTACCTGGCTACGCCACTGTAATAAGACACAGTTTATATAGGTACTTCAAGATGATGCGTATATTGGAATTTCCTTAAACAACAAAGTTAACCTGCTTTACATAAACCTACTTGTACTATTATATTAAACATTTATGTAAATGCAAAAGAAAAATAACCTTTTGTTTGTTTCATTTTCTTTGTAAACATACGGTGACAGTTTATACACGGTAGGTTAATAAGCGCCAATTTCACATGTTCTAGATAGCTACCTGGAAGTATCTGCCATAGAAAAGTAGTCATAATCTTATAATATAAAAATGAATCGCTAAATGTGTTGGTAAGTGCATAACTCAAGAACGGCTGGACCGATTGGGCTTATTTTGGTCTTAAAATGTTTGTTCAGATCGAAAGAAGGTTTTAACGATGAGAAAATATGATTATAAAAAAATCAGGATCCGCGTACGAAGTTGCGGGCAGAAGCTAGTTAAAAATAAAAACATAATTAAATTTCTATAGCAGTGTTTGTCAGATAGCAAACTAGAACTTTATCTGGAACCATGAAACTGGTCATTATAGTATGATTATAGTTTAAAAACGGAACTTTTCATATGCTCAGGATGTTTAAAATTTCATCTTCAATTATCTACACTAAATTAGTGTAGATTTTACCTTTATAATGTCACTAATATTATAAAGGTAAAATCTTTTGTCTGAACGTGAATCAGCAACTACTGGACCGTATTGAAAAAATATTTCGACGATGAAGTGCCAATACCTCCTAACTGACATTTTGTCGATTTTTTGATTTTTAATGCGTTGGACATAAAATTGCATTTTGCGTGTACTCATCAAGACACCTAATTAAATATGTTGATAGTTTTGAGAGAAAATGCTAATAGAAATAGCTGCTAAGTCAATGTATGCATTCATTTAGCAAGACCTGCTGATATTACATCCTAAATTCAAGTGTAAAAAGCTTCTAAATTACTTAACTGTACTATGTATCATATCATATCCATGTTCCCATTACTACAATATTTTCATATTTAGATCTCTGAATTTTCAACGTGACGCGTTTTTTGCTCCTCCTGTAAAATGGTGATTTTGTAGTTAAGAGGTATTGGTACTTCATCGTCGATTTAATTGTTAGATCCCCTTTACGTGCCTTTAGCGAGGGAGGTTATAGACTTTACTGGGAGGCCGGCTTTTTATCCGGCTGCGTGAAATAGTACCCACAAGGCGGACGCGGGTGAAACCAATGACGCTACATCTATACTAATATAACAAAGAGGAATCATTTTTTGTTTGTTTGTACTTTAAAGGCTCCGGTCGTGTCGGATTGCCGTCCCATCGAGTTATGAGAGTGAGGGAATAGGGAGTGCACCTGTGTCTGCGCAAATGCTTGTGCACTATAATATGTCCTGCGCAGCTGGCTGATTTCCTTATATGAGAACAGCCGCCGTGGCCGGCAATCGGCTAGGACGCCACCAAAGGCTCCGAAACAACTGACAACAAACCGATTTGAAAAATTCTTCTACTAATGGAAATCTTAACTATTCCTTAGTAACATAGGCTATATTTTGTCCGGGTACAGGCAGTAGTTCCCACGGGTAAAACCACGGGAAAACAGCTAGTAAAAAATCTATACATAATATGAAGAAGGAGGAAAAATAATTTTATATACATATTATAATAACGGCGCACTATTCTACATATTGCTAAGAATATAAATATAACACTAAGAAAACGTTTTAATACACTCTTAGGGAAAATTCTTTGTGAAACGCACGTATAAGAACAACAATGAAGATATTATTTGTGCTGTATTTAATTTTCGCAATATTCACCATGCAGGCGCAAGCTGATGTGCCGAAAGGAATCCGTAAGTGATTTTTATTTTTGTTACAGTGCGGGATAGTTCAAATTACCGCGGCGCTGGTACACCAAGGGTCTAGAACGAACATGGTGGTTTTAGTCAGTCAGTTCTTCTGCTTATCAAGTGAGTTTTCTCAAATCCGCCTGACGGCCTCTGATGTGGAATTGTAACAACGACAGCTACTGAGTAGCATTCGGGGGCTTTACGTGCCCTCCCAGGCACGGGGTGTAACACCACCAATTTCTTTCTCTGGTCTTTTTTGCTAGTAAGAGATTGACACGTAAATGAAATCCGGAATGGGACAATTTTTTTAACTGTAACAACAAACTGGTCAGGGTTTGACAGTTTTTATCGGAACGGCGCCTAAGCCATAACTAAGAAAATAATAATATTTCACGTGAATTACAAATGTAGACATCAACAGCACGATTCAGAAGCGAGGATCTTCAGAAGAACAATCACGATTTTTCTAAAACTATAATAGTCCTTCATCTATACTAATATTATAAAGCTAAGGAGTTTGTTTGAACGCGCTAATCTCAGGAATTACTGGTCCGATTTGAAAAATTCTTTCAGTGCTAGATAGCCCATTTATCGAGGAAGGCTATAGGCTACTTTTTACCCGGGTGCGCGCAGTAGTTCCCACGGGAAAGCGTGTGAAACCGCTGGCGGAAGCTAGTTAACAAATATTTCTTGTTATTTGTTTCTAGCTTCCGGTTGGTTGGCGTTGGGTGAGTTTTACGTTCAACAATGGAAGGCAATAGGCTAATATGATGATGAGGATGATTTTATGTCTCTTGTTACAGGAATGCGCCACCCTGGTGGACACCTGCCGGCTTCCAGAATCCGCTACTTGTACAATAAAAATAAATATAATAATGGTTAAATACCAACAAAATTGTTAACGGGCCGCTGTAGGTTTGACGCACATTTGTTGCGTCAAATCTGTTTTGTTACTCTTTTATATTATTTAAGCAAGTTCACAAACAACATAAACATTCGTTTTCTTCAAACAGCTGTTTAATTTAATTTATTTTTATAATTTTGATAGAACATTTCAAAAATGACGGATCATTTTAGATGGAACGTGCATTTTGAAAAGCATTTGTAAGCCTATCTTAATTTTGGCATGTGGATTGGTTCCCTTTTGTATAAATAGGTCCAATTATCTATACTAATATTATAAAGCTGAAGAGTTTGTTTGTTTGAACGCGCTAATCTCAGGAACTACTGCTCCGATTTGAAAAATTCTTTCAGTGTTAGAAAGCCCATTTATTGAGGAAAGCTGTAGACTACTTTTTATCCGGGAGCGGGTGAAACCGCTGGCAGAAGCTCGTAATTTTATATATCACGACTCCATCAACTTATCCCATTGTTTCTTAATAGATTAATGGCAATGTGCACCACTATCGGAACATTATTTATTCGTTTTAAAAGAAATCCAAAAAGTTGCCTCGTCCCCAACTTGAGGATATAATTTATTTTGCATAAGCAATGGAAATTGTGGAGCGTTTAACGAGAACCGTTCATAAATAATTTAGGCTCCAGTTTTTCCACAAGGAAAAAGTTAGTGGGTAATAATTTATTTTTTTATATCGAAATTATCTCAATCACCAATCTCAATTTCAATTCCAATCAACGTAACAGTAACAAACTACTTTCCACAAACATACATACTTAAACTAAAATAGTGTAAATTACTCTACCATCGAATGGTATAAATAACAGAATTATACCATCATAGTACAGACGCTATCACATCAACCTACAACAATCTGTCAAATATCTTCAATAGATTTTCAACCTTATCACAATAGTGAAAGGTTAAAGTTCGATTGGTAAAATTGACAGATTGGGGTTGACATACTGTCGTCCGTACTGTCATTATTTACAACATCATTATGCCTCAGTGGCTATATTACAAAAGCATTAGGTAGACTACCAGCTCTTTAAAGAAAAGTACTATGAATTACAAAAACTACTCTTCGATGAATTATTGATAGATTTGAATGATACCAATACATTTGTTAGGGCTGTTTTCCACCGACCAGTGTGATAATGACAAGAGATGTGAAACTGTTACTACTATTATAAATTCGAGAGTTTGTTCGTTCATGCAAATAACAATAAATAAATTTTAATAAAATCATATCGGAGTAACATTTAGGCTACTTTTTATTTAATAAAAATATGACCATGAATTATTTGCTTTTAAATAATAGGTAGGTATTAGCTTTTGCCCGCGGTTTCACTCGCATCATTAAGATGAATTTACACGATGTTATAGATAAACTTTGCCAAGTTTCATCAAAATTATCATTCAGTCGTTTGCGCGTGAATCAGTAACTAACAAACACAATCACAAACTTTCACCCTTATAATATTAGTGTGACACTCATTTAACTTCAATTATATAACTGTCGCCAATTTTCTTCACAGTGGGAAGGTATCCTAATCGGATCAATAACGAAAGTGACCCGATCGGTATGCAACCTCGGACTCGTCAAGGACAATAATAACGCGTATTCTAGAATATATTGTCTACTCCATGTATTGCTTATACTTAGTCCGAAACAACCTTCGGGAAGGTTAGTATTGAATCTTATCTTCTTTCAAGGATGTCGGGTAAGGACTCTTTAGATATAGTAAGATACTGAGCTAATTAAAAAACAGTTTTAGACCAAAAAAATAATGGGCTCCGTTTAGTCCAACCATACTCAAACTTTTTTTACTAGGGCCAAAAAACACTTCAGTCATGGGATCCCGGGCCGCAAGTGAAAAATTATTACTTAGGTGATAAATAAAAAGTAAAACAAAGGTAACGATGTATTTACTATATTGTTGAAGAAGATTGAAAAAAAATCTAAAAACTATACTAACTGACTAACTTTAAAGTGGGCCAATCAAAAAGGCCCGGCGGGCCGCAGCTTGAGTATAGCTGGTTTAGTCTGTAAGTCTTACCCGCTGCAACCACAACTGGAGGATAATTTCCCCCCACAACAAAAAGAATTTCAATCACGTACAGTCGACAGCAAGTCAGTGTACCCAAAATCTGTCATATCTATCAAATTTTACAAATCAAACATTAACCTTCTACTATTGTGATAAGGTTGAAAATCGATCGCAGAAATTTGACAGATTTGTGTACACTGACTTGCTGTTGGCCGTATCTACTGAAAAATCTAGCAAAGATAATTAATTCTCTTAAACCCATTTTCCCCGATAACATAAACATCCGATTTTCTTTTAACAACGTTTATGATTTTAGTGAACTTTTGCCTTAGACAAGGTAGTAAAAGTAACAGCAGAGTATTTATATAGATATCAAAGAAAATGAAGTTTTAAGTATATTCATGCCTGAAACCCACCCAGATCAGTGTTCACGGTGTAACTAAAACTTTGTTGTGGAAACCTAAAAATGTACAGTCCAAAGTCCGACTTCAAAGTTATAAGGAGTTTCATGAAAATTTTAGTTTAAAACTTATGCTGAGAGCTATTTGTAGTTGCTTCAACATTTTAGCTTAGCATAGCATAACTTTAGAAACGAGGGATATATTTTATAATAATCTCTATGAATGACTGTTGAAATAACTTTAACATGGCATCTGGAACAATCTATCTACACTTTAATAAATCTGCAGAGAGGTCAATTCTGTACATGAAATATATTTCCAAAATAACTATCGGGGGGGATTAGGGATCGATACTGACGCCAAAAATGCAATCAGTAGATTTTTTGTCTGTCTGTATAACCGCTATAAAAACAAAAACTACTCGACCGATTTTAACAAAACTTGGTACAATTATTATTCATAGTCCTGAGCAGGTTATAGTATACTTTTCATCACGTTACAATCAATAGGAGCAGAGCAGTGAAATGAAAGATCTTTGATTATGACGACCCGTTGTCGCTGGCATAAGCGACATGGTCCGTGAACGAAGTCGCAGGATAAACATAACACCAAAAGCCTTGCACTAGCTCAACATCCATCTCATCTTTTTCTATGTTAGGGTCGACTTCCATTCTAACGGTATGAAGCTTAATACGATTATTATGAATACCAGTGTTTTAGATGGAGTGACTGCTTATCTGAACTCCTCAAGTTTCCCCGGCAACCCCTTGGTAGGACTGGTTGTAAGATTTTCTGAATCCTGACTATTATAACGATAGAAAGAGGAAACAAAAGACGTACAACTGACAGTCGGGATCCAAAAAAGCTTTTGTCCAGCGGTGAGTAAAAACGAAAAAAAAATTAATTGACAATATCAATTTTGTTACAGATACATTATTTTATTCACTCATCTCATTCCCCATTAAAATTAAACACAATACACAATTAGTTAAACAAAAACAAATCAAACCATCTCATTGACTGACTTGAAGTTTTCGCAGGCCATCTTTCAAACAGCCGCGAATAGCAACAATGGTTTTGAATGATGGGGTATTTTAGCACCTATGTTTATTTAGCTGGCAACATCTGGGTAACGTCAACACGGCAGTCAAGGATACACGCTGTTCATTCACGGAGATAATGAATCATTTTACGTAGCTTTAGGTCAAACAAATTATTTATGATTAGGTTTATTGAAAAATATAGAGTAAGAAGCATATACTTACATAGGTTAAGGGTTAATTTTGTGTAAGATCAGTAAAAGTGGGATTTTTAGTAGTGAGCATCCACATTATGCAATACTAAGGACCCGTTTCACAGGTTACAGATAAAGTGACAGATGATGCAATAGAAAAGTAGTCAAAACTAAAAACATTTTAGTGGCACTATCGGTCTGACAGCTTTTTAGAACTTTATCTAGAACCTGTGTAACGGGCCCTAAGTATAATATACTTTAATGTTCACCAAACCACCTACAAGAGTAGGTATCTAAGTTTGTACAATAAGTAAATTATATGTTGGAACAAGTATAGTAGACAGACAAATCGAGCTAAAAATTATATGGCTTTAAAAAATCCAGTAGTCACATTGTTCCATTTAAACATCTAGCCAGTATCTTTTGCTCCCTATTTGATATTTAAAAAAACCGGCCAAGTGCGAGTTGGACAGCAAAAAATAACTTTGTTTTTCATACAAATATATGAATAACAAAGATATAATTTGCAGTTTTACACTTTTATTGTATGGGGCCCCCTCTAATTATTTTTTTCATTTTTAGTATTTGTTGTTTTAGCGGCAATAGAAATACATCATTTGTGATGATTTCAGCTTTCTGGCTATAACGGCCTATGAGATACAGCCCGGAGACAGACATACAGACAGACAGACAACGAAGTCTTAGTAATAGGGTCCCGTTTGGTACGGAACCCTAAAAACGACTAGCAATAAGTTGGCTAAATGTGGCAAGCATTTCATTAATTACATTACCTGTAGGAGATTTAGGTCAAAACGCTCAAGTTACGGGGAGCCAAAATTACGTTACCGTTTCAGGGGAATTGCTCCAAGACTATTTATAGCAACAGAATCAAGTTGAAGGATAAATCTACGAAAATAACCCGAAGGTTTATTGCTATGAGAAGTTGATGATTCAAAATTGCAATTATTTTTCTTCTATATTTTAATTATTATATTTTGGTTTTCTGTACCTGCATACCTAGTAAAAACTTCGCTGTGAAAAGCGAACTTCTTTAGTACGGTTGAAAATATTATTTCTACTATATAAATATCATACAAAAATACACTTGTGGATAGTACACAGTCCTAATAACATTGGCATTTATAATGTAAGTCAGCATTTTGTAGTTAACCACTTAACTAACTAGCTTCTGCCAGCGGCTTCGCCCGCTTTCCGAGGGAACTATTTCCCGTACCCGGATAAAAAGCCTATTTTGTTCCTCAGGGTTTATTCTATCTCTGTACCAGATTTCATCAAAATCGGCTCACTGGTTTAGGCGTGAAAGCGGAACAGACAGACAGAGTTACTTTCGCATTTATAATATTAGCAGGGATAAGTNTATACTGACTATATACCTAGTTATTTATTTCACACTAGCTTCCGCCAGCGGTTTCACCCGCTTTCCCGTGGGAACTGCTGCGCGCACCCGGATAAAAAGTAGGCTATAATCTAACACTGAAATAATTTTTCGAATCGGACCAGTAGTTCCTGAGATTAGCGCGTTCAAACAAACAAACAAACAAACAAACTCTTCAGCTTTATAATATTAGTACCTATAGATATTTACTGTGCCATAACAGATAACCTAATTCGACATAGTAAGTTAAAAAAAACTTATCTTTAGCTTTTTTTAGTTTTATTTCACTCCCATGATCTGCCTTTTCCCATCTATATTGGGGTCGGCTTCCAGTCTAACCTGATGCAGCTGAGAACTAGTATTTTACTTAGAGCGACTGCCTGTCTGACCTCCACAACCCAGTTACCCGGGCAACCCGATACCCTTTGGTAGGACTGGTTGCCAAAAAAATTGAAAATTATTCTTTTTTTTTCTCAATTAGATTCATCTTCAATTATTATTAACGGTCAGTTACACAGGTTCCAGATAGCTATCTGACAGATCATACCATAGATTCATAGAAAAGTCGTAAAAATTAAAAACATTTCTATGGCACTATCTGTTAGATAACTATCTAGAACTTATTTGGAACCTCTATAACTGTCTGTAAAGCTAATAAATTTAATGCCATCTCGTTTAATTTCAGGTACAACACGGAAACCTTTTATCGTTCATAATAACGTGCTGTCACGGTCCCAATTAGAACATATCTACGATCAAGCCAGTGGAAAATCCAAGCCTTGATCAGCGAAGAATTATAATTAACTAGCGACCCGCCCCGGCTTCGCACAGATGCAATCTATACATACTAATATTATAAAGCTGAAGAGTTTGTTTGAACGCGCTAATCTCAGGAACTACTGATCCGATTTGAAAATGCAAACTATGACGACACAGATTTTTCACATCAAGCTGTACATATTTTGCTTTTATGTACAGACGACAGGACATCAAGTTACCACAATCTGTCAAATTTCTGTTAGAGATTTTCAGCCTTATCACAATAGTGGAAGGATTGGTAAAATTTGACAGATTCGGGTAGCGTGACCTGCTGTTGTCTGTACCTACCTATAAAAAATTACATATTTTTTCCACCAAACGACATTATTTTAAGATGATTTTAATTTTTACCTAGTCAACTACACAATTGTAAATAAATAAGATTTCATTTAATTTTGTTTTATTCTTTAATATTACCTACTTCATCATAAAGAGCTACTAGACAGAGAGAGTAAATATACGCTACTTTTTAGGGTTCCATAACCAAAGGGTAAAACGGGACCCTGCCATGCCACGGGACTACAGAGTCCCGGAATTTTGGAAGGCGAACCTGGGGCCGAAGCCAACACGCTGAAGCCCTTCTGAGACAACTTTAATGTGATGGGGACACAAAACCGACGCAAATCGGGGCCCTTATTACTAAGCCTGCGCTGTCTGTTTGTCTCCAGGCTGTATCTCATAAACCGTGATAGCTTAAAAGCTGAAATTTTACAAATGATGTTGTTCCTTTGCCGCTATAGCAACAAATACTAAAAATAAAAAAATATAGATATATGTTTATACATATATTTTATGTATAACTAGCCGTTTTCCCGCGGTTTCACTCGCATCCCGTGGGAATTAGTGCCCGTACCCGGATAAAATATAGCCTATGTCACTCGTGGATAATGTAGCTTTCGAATGGTGAAAGAATTTTTAAAATCGGTCCAGTAGTTTTTGAGCCTATTCATTACAACCAAACAAACAAACAAAGTTTTCCTCTTTATAATATTAGTATAGATGTAGATCAGATACTGGTACGGAACCCTCTGTGCGCGAGTCCGATTCGCACTTGGCCGGTTTTTATCATATAACAACTAAAAGTAGTTCCCTCAGTCCATAAGCCGAATGCAGCCAGTACAGACGACAGCACATAAACCTACCACAATCTGTCAAATTTCTTCAATTGATTTTCAACCTTATCACGATAATGACGACCTCGTTGGCGCGATGGTTACCATGCCGGACTGTCGAACTGATGGTCCCGGCTTCGATTCCGGGTACGGTCAACATTTGTGTGATTAGCATGTTTGTTGGCTGTGGTCTGGGTGTTATAATACCTATGTATCTATAAAAATATATTCGTAATTATATGTAGTTTATCAGTTGCGTTAGCACCCATAACACCCATCTCCATTTGCCTAGCCTTTTCCCAACAATGTTGGGGTCGGCTTCAAGTCTAACCGGATGCAGCTGAGAACCAGAGTTTTACATGGAGCGACTCCCTATCTGACTTCCACAACCCAGTTACCCGGGCAGCCCGATACTCCTTGGTAAGACTGATTTTTAGACTTACTGGTTTCTGACTACCCGTAACGACTGCCAAAAATTTATAAATAAATAGTTTAAATGACAGCCGGGACCCACCAATTTATTCTACCTTCTGAAACACAGAAGAACTCGTCATGACAAGTTGGACACCCATCTACGCACCGACCGCGGCAAGAGTTGCTATATCATAAGGTTAAGCATAGCTTGGTTATTATTAAAGCCATTCAAAAAGCGGTTATATTCAAAGTAAATTTTAATTATGCGTTTTATAACCAAAACATCGTCGGTAGGCAAAATTTTTGAATACGCCAATTATGCAAATTCAATCTAANAACTTAGCCATGAGCTCTTCTTATTGTAATGGAAAGTTAATCTTCGATTGGTAAAATTTGCCAGACTCGGGTACCGGGGCCTGCTGTCGTCTGTACAATAATTTTCCTCTTCATAATATTGTTTTGCACCGACGTACATAAACTCGCAAAACCTGTAGTACTTAACTTATAACCAGTGGTCCTGTTAAATACATTTTTAGATACTGTAGGAGGTATTAAATGCTCGCACCGCCCGCATATAGCCCACAAGGTCTTTATATTTCTTACAATATCCACGTAAATTAATATGAAGCTTTTAGTCATACTGTTTTGGTGTTTTATACTGGTTGTGGCCGATACCAGGATAAAAAGTAAGTGTGTAATGTAACTACATTTCCCATAATATCGTCGTCACAGCAGTTAAATTTTGGAGGCCCACTAATGGTTTCCAAGGCCGATTGCCGGCCACGGCGGCTGTACTCATATAAGGAGATCAGCCAGCTGCGCAGGACATGTTATAGTGCACAAGCATTTGCGCAGACACAGGTGCACATCCTATTCCCTCACTCTCATAACCCGATGGGACAGCAATCCGACACGACCGGAGAGAGATCAGGCGCAGGACCGACATTAATGTGCTCTGCGATGCACGGGTGTAACAATCACCAACTTCCAGACTCCGGGCTGCTTTGTTAGTTTCTAAAACCTACAAAGCGATTTCGGTCTGACCCGGGAATCGGACCCGAGAGCTCGTGTTGTGTTGGTTCGTGTAATATTACACTCGGCGCTGGCCAGCCAGTTCCTTTGCTTGAACTTGGCTTGACACGCTGCCGCGTGGCTTGATGCTGTGGAGGTGTAGGGCACATTGGGCAGCACAGAAACTGCCGCATGGTTTTGGTGCGGCATCGCATTTTAGAGGTTCTCCTTCGTAAATTTTCATGTTCAAAAAGTTCTGTTTTGTAAGTCTGAACAAATGATTCAGTTTGATTTATTTTATGTCATAAAACGGGTTATTTAGCTACTACTGCTTTATGTTAGAGTCCTAGTTATTTAATCATCATAATGTTTTTTACTATTTGGTTTTGATTCCAGACTACCCAAAGCAGTTGAATGCAACTATTCAACGTAAAGAGACGACACCACAAAACTATGGTGAGACTGATTATCTACCTCTATCTATCTCTTACTAATAATATATAAAGAGGAAAGATTTGTATGTTTATTTGTAACGAATAGGCTCCGGATCTACTGAACCGATTTGAATAATTCTTTCACTGTTATGAAGACACGTTCTTTGCGCTGAACATGGGCTATGTTTTATCCGAGTATGGGAAGAAGTTTCCCCGGGACGCGGGTGAAATCGCGTAAAACAGCTAGTCATATATATATTCAAAATATATACCAATCGTACATCTATACTAATATTATAAAGAGGAAAACTTTGTTTGTTTGGTTGGTTGTAATGAATAGGCTCAAAAACTACTGGACCGATTTTAAAAATTCTTTCACCATTCGAAAGCTACATTATCCACGAGTGACATAGGCTATATTTTATCCGGGTACGGGCAGTAATTCCCACGGGATGCGAGTGAAACCGCGGGAAAACGGCTAGTCTCTTATAAAGAGGAAAGATTTGTATGTTTGTTTGTAACGAATAGGCTCCGGATCTACTGAACCGATTTGAATAATTCTTTCACTGCTATGAAGGCACGTTCTTTGCGCTGAACATGTGCTATGTTTTATCCGGGTATGGGCAGTAATTCCGGCATTATAGCGGCAACGGAAATACATAATTTGTGAAGATTTCAGCCTTCTAACTATCACGGTTTATGAGATTCAACCTGGAGATAGACAGACAGACAGACTCAAGCTACCTCAATCTGCCAAATCTCTTCAATATATTTTCAACCTTATCACAATAGTGGAAGGTTAATGTTCGATTGGTATTTGACAGATCAGTCTAGGTTGACCTGCTGTCTATTGAATGTCACCTTGTATAATTTACAGGTTCGAAACAGCCTCCTATTATAATTTACCCTCACGTTTTGCCGGAGACTCAACTGCAAAATATTTACAAAAAAGCCAGTGGAACATCTAAGCCCTGATCAGCGAAGAATTGATATAAATAATGGACCCTTATTTTTAAGAGACTTACGGCGTTTCAGAGGTTACAGATAATGTTCTAGAGAGTTATCTGACAGATCACATGCTATGGAAAAGTAGTAAAAAAACCGGCCAAGTTCGAGTTGGACTCGCGCACGAAGGTTTCCGTACCATTATCTATGAAAAATAAAAAAAAATTTCGGACAGCAAAAAATAACTTTGTTTTTCATACAAATATATGAATAACAAAGTTATAATTTGCGGTTTCACACGTTTATTGTGTGGGGAACCCCATAATTTTTTTTTAATTTTTAGTATTTGTTGTTAATTTGGCAACAGAGATACATCATTTGTGAAAATTTCAGCTTTCTAGCTGTCACGGTTAATGACATATAGCGTGAAGACAGACAGACAAACAGACAACGAAGTCTTAGTAATAGGGTCCCGTTTTACCTTTTGAGTACGGAACCCTAAAAAAAAACATTTTTATAGATTCGAAGCCTATTGTATATTATATTTTCACATTTTTTTTTATTGCTTTTTTTTTACTGTTTCGCTGCTGGGCACAGGCCTCCTCTCAAATTGAGAAGGATTAAGCGTTAATCACAACGCTTGTTCAATGCGGGTTGGTGATTTCAGACTTTATAGTCCAGGTTTCCTCAAGATGTCAACGCTCAATCCTTCTCAATTTGAGATGAGGCCAGTGCCATTGTTTACTTTTGGCACTATCTGTCAGGTAGCTATCTAGAACTTTATCTGGAACCGATGAAACCGGCCGTTAATATTAATAATGGAATCTATTTTATAAGGGACTTAATTGGACATTTTATACAACGCCATGTTGATAATTTGATGAATAGGTACCTACGTTAGTTGACATCTAGTCAAATTCGATACTATTATTGACCTGTCAAAAATGGATATTTTTTTTACGATTTGCATGAAAATGCATGTACAGACGACAGCAGGTCAACGTAAACGAATGTGTAAAATTTTCTCAATCGAATATTAACCTTCCACGATTGTGATAAGGTTGAAAATCGTTTGCAGAAATTTGACAGATTGTGGTAACTTGATGTGCTGTCATCTGTACTTGTAAATAATGGCATATTTTTTCCATCAAACGACAAATGAAAGTGACATTATTATGAAGATTTTTTACTGTAGTCAACTACCATTTGTAAATAAATAATATTTTATTACATTTTGTTTTATTCTTTAATATAACCTACTTCATCATGAAGAGCTCGTGGCTAAGTCAAAGCCGCGCGGATCGATTGATCATAAAAGATAAACAACGCTTGGCGCGGTCGGTCCGTGGACGGGTGACCATCTTGTCATAACGAGTTCTTCCATGTTTCGGAAGGCACGATAAACTGGTGGGTAACGGCTTTCATTTGACCATCTTTGGCAGTCTTTACGGGTAGTCAGAAGCCAGAAATTCTGACAAC